>JASCZW010001677.1:0-55315 GCA_034211315.2 Aedes japonicus | reverse complement strand
GGGCCACTTTTTACACATTTTCGGCTTTAAATATGCATAGAGGAGGTGTTGGTGCGTTAACAGTTTTGAACCTATAGTTTCATCAACAAAGCCGGGAGGAGTGCTATACGTAGAATAGAACTGAAATTGTTACTTGAGATGTTTTTCGTTTTAGATTAATTTTTTGTATTCGACAATTGGGACACATATTTTATCTGTTTTCGAGGAGTTAACTACTATTATAACTTGATATAGTTCAGAATTAGCCACTTTTAGTTTAAAAATCAGTTTCAATTGAGTTTAAAGTACTTATGAGAATCCATTTCCAACTCAAAGAGAGATCGCAAAGATAAAGTCTGCTTTACAATTTGTATATCCTATTGTTAGGCAAATTTGCGTTTCAAGGCTTATTCTCATCTTTTGTACATCACACATCATTCGATAATACAAACTAGTAGCGACAACCATTAACCAACAGTAGGCAATAAAAACGAAAAATAAATCGGTGTTTTTACTATCCATACACGTCGTGTTCTGTGAAGTGATTTCTTCGAAATAAAGCCCGTGATATGATATCCTGGTAACAATAACTGAAGTGACACTGAAGTGAACTACCGGAAAAGGAAGGTAGCTCATCTAATCTACCGATCCGCCACTAAGCATCATGCTATGAGGTACCAGGTGGTTGCTCATTAATTGCTATCCGTCTGCCAGACTTGGAAGACGTTTGCATTGAGTTATCTCAATTTATAATATTCCACCCACTATATCACAAAACATAGCGAGTGGTTGAGCTGATTGGAGATAGTAACATCATTGGCTATAGACTAAGTCTCCACTTGATTTGGTACGAAAAGATGAGGTAGGAAACCAATAGAAGCATAATGCTGCTACAAGGCTGGTAATGCTTCTACAGACTTCCCACTTCACCAACTTTTGCAATCGTATCATACTATAAGTTGGATTAGCGTCGAGCGCTCTTTTGGAGAATGGAGCAACAAGACTGAACAATAGAGTCTAACATATTATATCAGCATTTGAGCAATATTTCACATTTATTGATCTTAAATCAAGTACTTCGACTATTATTCCATAAAATACTGGAATGTGCTTATAGTCAGTAAATTGTAATCTGTATATAAAGAGTGAAGTTTATTGATAGTAATGTACTGACAAATTTGCTGTCGCTCTAAATTTCAAGAACGGCTTACACAAAAACCTGCGCTCGATAGTCAATATTCTTGATAAAGATAGACACTCCAGAAGTTAGAAAAGGTATAAACGGAAAATATGTTCGTTAACAACTATTCATGATATGAGGCCAAAACCGGTCGAAAGTGAACACTGTACTAATTAAATGTTTTCCTTTACATGGTACTGTAGTTTCGTGTTATGAACAATATATATTAATAATGTCCATTAGTTTGATTCAAAGTATTTTAAAAAAGTATTGTTTCCGTATCCAAGAGATTTTTAATGATAGACCAAATGCAACGATATTATCCACGGGCCCAGGAACGAGAAGACTTTCGTATCCGATTTTTCAAATTAGTAATTTAACAATCGCGTGAGAATGCAAAGACAGCATGCTCAGAGATCAGAGCCGAAAAAGATTGCAGTCGCCTTTATCCCATCCAAAGATATAATCCGTTTCTATGAGCTATGGGCAATGAAATCAACGCATGATTGTCCGCCCGTGGTTGGCCACTTCGTTGCTGCCAGATCAGCTGTTATTACAAAGAAAACCAACAGATGATGCGCGGAACTAGCATAAATCCTCAATATATAAAAGCTAATGGTGATCTCAAACTAAGGCAATAATTGGCACCATGCCTTTACCCATGAATGTGATCACATTACAAAAGGAGTAGGAATGTATTGGACGCAATACTCGCTTTAATGGAAGCCAAGACCGCAAGTGATGAATTCACGCGGCGTTTAGTAAAAATATTTTAAATTTTTAAACTCACAAAATGGAATAGGTGATTTACTTGCTTCAGGATATGGTGGTAGGGCGAGCATGGCTAACCGATTATTATGGATCACAATTAGTTCGTGATCCCCAGCCCTGACTCCATCCACCACGGCGACTCTCCACATCTCACCAGGCAGCATTTTTGTAGAAAGCAACAAAGCTGCACCTCAATCACTCGCATCGTAGAAATTATCAAATAAGCCGAAATAATACAAGAAACGTGCCATGCATGATATAGCAAAATAGTGCGATAATAAAGCATCGACACAACCGTTCACAGCCGATGTACGAAGCAAAACTCTGTTTTCGTAAACTTTAATTTTACAACTGTATCAAGAAAGAAGGAGGCTATGGTAAGAAACAAATTGGCGAAATAGAAAACATACATGTAAGCATTATTTTTACTGTTTAGCATGCTTGAGCAATGGCAATTCCAACAACAATCGCATAAACCAAGAAGAAAAGCTGCTATCAATCTCGATATTCATTACTTCTCCCCATTCAAAATTTGATTTTGGATAAGTTTCTTTGCTGGTGAATGTAGTAGCACGCATTATTGCGCATCTTGATACTAAATAATGGAAGTTTAAAACAGTTCATTGATTCATTGTTATCTCAGTAGTACCACAAATGGACATTAGAAATTTTTAAAAGTAAGCGCCAGCAGTAATTTCCAGCGTGAAATTGAAAGAAACTAACGAACAAAAACCTTAAATAAATGCAGCTATAAATACGAACAGAGAATAGCGCAACGTAACAATGCAATCCAGTCGACACACCGATTTGGTTTCATACTATTCAGATACACTCCGCTTGGATACGAAGACATGAAACCATGTATAGGAAGCATACACCGTGTGAAGCCCACAATGTATCGATAGATCGTGTTTCACTTGGATCATATCAGCTAAATCGGTTCAAATTTCAAAACGCAGATGCACCAGCGTATCTCTGTAACATTTTCAAAATATTGTGGAATAAAGCAGATAGAACGCATACTAATTTGTCGTCGAGTAATAAAATTGAACCTGAATTATTTGGGCTGATTTCTCGTGTATTAGGATTGGCAAGGAGCAACGAGTAAGTACAAAATAACAGCTTGCTTACATTTGCGACTTACTTCGGTTCAAAAGTTATACTTGATTTTCCTGTTTAGATAATATCAGATAAAATAATAAAATTAAAGGAAAGTTAAGAGGACACACACCATAAGCTGTTAACCACTAAAACTCAAAATGTATGTGTGTTAAAAGCTAACCACTTATTATTTAAACAACCATAAAAAAGTTCAATTGAAACGTTGTGAGCACGGAGAGTAAAAAAATATGCTTTTACAGGGTTGCTTTGTCAATATATGCACTGAAAATTTATTTTTGTATATATGCTTTCACTCGTTTCTTAAAAATGGATTTTGAGCATAAAACAAAAGTCTAATTGTATGAAACATTCTTAATGGTTATCATATGCTGTAATTATACGGGAAATAATTTGTTCTTCCAAATGAGAAAAACAGGTAATGATTTTATGCATATGTTGTGTTTTTGTGTTATGAATATACACCATGAACAATATTCCTGATACCATGAACTATGTTTCCACCGCAATGAAATCATGATTTGATTGGGTTACAACCACGAGCTGAATTCCTGATACTGGAAACATTATTCATGAAGCTGCAAATCTACTTTATCGACTCTGAATGTAAACAAAAAAACCCAACGTCGGGATTCGAACCGAGTGTGGCTGTGAAGAGCGGTGATAGGACCTGGTGGATGAACTCACTACACTATTGTTATTCTCGAATAGACACTTGATTTATGAAGATGATTACACAACTTAAGATTAGAGGCAAAACAATTCTTCTAAAGTTCATAACTCATATCAGTCATTTTATTCCTAAAAGCCTGAATAAGAAACATGAATTCATAAAATAAGATAAGAGTTAGTTTCATGATTTTTTATTCATAAAAACAGAAACGGATTTGTCGCCGTGTAAACCTTTTTTTAACAATGCACGAAATTAATTTTGTGAAAATAAACCAATTGCTGCTTCTCTTCAATCGTATTCATACATGTTGGTATTACTGCTTGGGTGGGCTGGAATAATTTCTTTATCCCAAAATAAAAATTAGAGCGCTATCGAGAGTTATAAGTTCATACTTATAAATCAAGTAACTTATAACGAGTCACCATGACCTAGTGAGATCTTGCCATAAATACAAGTCCGAATCTTATGTCAGAAACAATAATAAATAATATAAAAAATAATATATTGACTAACTCTTCGCTGTTTGCGTTTTTTTTTTTATTCTATTTAATACTGAGTGATGTGATGTGATGTGATGGAATATGGAAAGTCACCACCAGTGCAGGCCTTGCCATGGCGTACAGTTCCTTCTAATGGTAAAGATCAAACTGTACATTCCTGTAATCCTCACTATTCCGTTGTATGAAGGGCCAAAAGCGGGGGTGTGGACCAGTAAGCAGAAGCACTTACACGAAACCCACGGAAAGGATAGAGAAACTCCTTCCATAGAACCGCTCATTTCCTCCCCCTTGTCTACCCTGCATGGGGTAGTATGGTAAAGGGTTATGTGCCTGATCTTTCAATGCCCTCCGACTACCGTTCAATGCCCTCCGCCCGTTTTCAAAACTTGTATCTTTCAATTTCAAAGCCTGCCGTTGCGCTATACGGAACTATCAATACACTTTCTCTTCATGTCTATTCGTTCTAGCAATAAATTACCGTCCACTTTTAGCGCTTCGCATGGAGATGAGAAATTATCTGCTTCTGACAAACTTCATCAATTCAACGAGTTATGCAAAAAAACGAAATGATTTCATCTACAGATGTAAAATCTTCTAAAACTAAATTTGTTTTACAGAGATATAATGGTGAAAAGCTTTTATTGCCATTCACAAATGTTCACAAGTACTCCCAGCGATCAGAAAATCCTATTACAATTCAAACCACAGAATCCGGTATACGGTTATTATCAAAAAACAAGCCAATATCCGATCCTGCCCGCTACAGAGCCAAAATTCTGGGCAATTTTGAAGAGCAATCTTCGGAAAACAGGATAGATCTTCAAAAACTACAAGGATTTGATGATAGAGGGGATGAAAGTGTTTAAAAAAGACGGCACAAGAGATGCACATGATTTGAAGTGTATCATTCAGTCCAAGGTGCGGGTATTAAGCCTAGTAAAGGAGGTTGAATGAACCAACTTTGGAATCGGTAATGAGATAGGCTTGGAGGAACATTGGTGTAATTGTTGACCTGACGCTACTGCACGAAGAAGATGTGCCATTATTTAAACTGTTCCAACGCACTTTTGAAATGTTCGAATGCAGACATGTGTGTCGATGGATACATTGGGCTTGGTAAATATCGAAGAGAAGATTTAGGATAGCTGTGAAGATAATGAGGATTCAATTTGTCTGCTGAAGTGATGAAATTAAACATGTTGAGTCACCTAAGCACAATCAATGCCACAATGCAGTAAATTACGTTAAGCAAGGAGTTCTCAGACCAATGGATCCTCAAAATCACACAACAAGTTTGTCCAGATTCTGTGCCGGCAAGGATCATTCCTCGCAAAACCGAGAATTCGATAGATGAGATCAGCCAACCCTTTTCAATTTGAACTTTCTCATGCGCTCCTTTCATGTGGCAATACGGCTCCAGAATCAAGTTCAACATGCTGACGTCGCTAAGAGGCGCAAGTTGAATTTGTTCAATAAGTTCTTGGAACTAAACATTGTACCGGATGATTGGAGACAGGTGAGAGTTATTGCCATTCAAAAGCCTGGTAAGCCTGCGTCCGACCAAACCTCCTATCGACCCATCGCAATGTTATCTTGTATTCGAAAGTGAATCCGCCTGAACAAATGGGTTGAAGTGAACAACCTGCTTTCAGATACTCAATATGGTTTCCGTATGGGTAAGGGAACGAACGATTATCTCGCGTTGCTGTCCACAGAAATTTTAAATGCAAAGCCTTGTCTTAAAAAGTAAAGTAACTCCTTCAGGCCTAAGAAGTCATAAACCCCAAAAAGATCATGGCTGTATAAAATCACAGACTGAATAAAAGTGTACACTGTCTTCGACAATTTTGATTAACATCAATTCTTCTATCTTGTAATATCTCTTAATCTGAGTTTAAGACCAACAACATTCTGAACATGAAGAAATCCAAGAAATTTTTTTTTTAATTGTGTAAAGCGTTGTTTAAGAATATGGTACATATGCATACGTTTTATTAAATTCTCGTTGATAAACGTTGATATACTTTATATAGCACTTCAGGTCTACAGTAGTAACAGTAGCTTTAAAGGCTATATAAGGTTACAATATTTGTTTAAACCTGCTGAATGAAACTTTTGAAAACTTTGGAAATTTTTTCAGCAGTCACTGTTTGATAATTTTGTCATGTTCTAGGTCAACTAAATTGTCCTTCAGTTCAGAACTTAAGATCTACAGTAGTAACTATAGCTTTTTGGGCTATATAAAGTTACGCTACGTATTCAAGCTTTTTTCGGTGAATATTTTTGAACTTGAAAACAAAACATTATGAGATAAACTGGGATCATCTTGGTCATTCAAACTGTTTTTGAGTTCAGAACATAGGATCTACAGTTGCAATATAAGTTTTTAGAGTGTGCAAAAGGACAATAAGTATGTAATAATATTCATTGAACGTGTTGAAGGTCAACAGACGCAATGTAATATTCTGAGGATAAACTAGGTCATCAAAACTGTCCTTATTACCTGTTAAACCGTTAGATCAACAGTTGTAACAGTAGTTTTTAGGCTATATGTACCATATGAATACAAACTTATTCAGTGATTCTTTTGGAGGATGAACAGTCATTATTTTATACTTTTGTGATCCTCTGGCTTATCCAAACTGTCCTGGAGCAGAGAACTTTAAATCTACACTAATGACAGTAGCTTTTTGGGCTTTGAAAGATTACGCTGCGTATTCGAGCATATTCAGTGAATATATTTTAATGTTTAAAATACAGAAGAATAATTTTGGAATGATTTAGGTCATTCTAACTGTCCTGGGGTTCAGAAATTGAGACTCACAGTTGTAACAGTATTTCTGGGGAATATAAAGTTACAATTTTACAATATCAACAATCATTGTAAATCAATATGACATGTTCTAGGTCATCCAAACTATCTTTGGGACCAGAACATAGGACCTACAGATGTAACAATTTCTGATTACAGATGTATCATTTTTCTGGGCTATGCAAAGCTACGATGTGTATTGACACATATTCATTGAATATCTTGGAAGACCAACAACAGACATTATGAGATAATCTTCAGATGTTCTAGGTTCCAAACTATCCTGGAATTCAAAACTTAAAATCTATAGCTGTAATTATAGCTTTCTGGGACAATGAAAGTAACAATATGTATTTTTGCAAATTTGATGAGTCCTGTGGAAGTTAAACAGATACAATGAGATATCTTGGAATGTTCTAGGTCACCAAAACTACCATTGAGTTCAGAAGTTAGGATCTAAGGTCGTAACATTAGCTTTAATAACTATGAAAGCTGACGATATGCAATCAAACACATTCATACCATGTACTGTCAGATTATCTTGGGATATTCAAGGTCATGAAAACTTACCTTGAGTTCAAAACTTAAGATATCAAGTAGAAACTGCAATCTTTTGGGCTATACAAAGCTAACATACATATTCAAACATATTCAATGAATATTCTGAAACGTCCACAGACATCATAGGATAACTTTGTTAGTTACAGCTCATTCAAACTGTCCTTCACAGCTATCCTACTTTTTTCAGTCATTTCTATGTTATAGAGCTCCAAATCAATCAGAATTCACCAAATTGCTGGTATAAATTTGGCCAAAAGGGAATAGCTAAAAATATATAGCATTGTACAATCTTAATGGCTAATGTTACTTGCGTAGTCCTACGTCATAACTTCGAACAACCCAATGAGGCTGTACTTTGTAGTATTTTCTTTCTCAAACATTTTAGAGTCAGAAGAAACCCCAGAGTTGCATGGTTAAAAGGTTTTTGACAATTAAAAAATTCCCGCCCACCCCAACATCCTTTTAATTTTTATTCCTTTTAACCTCGAGGGGCCGCGAGTTTTCGGTTCTATCCTCCTAACCTTAGCTTTAAGAAAACTGATGTTTATCAATATTAACTTGACTATGTAAAGTTGATTTGTTTGAGCCAGCACAAATACAAGATTTTATAAAAAAAAAAGAAGCCTTTTTATATGAAAAATGTTCGAAAAATTAGGAAAGGTTGTGTTTATGGTTTATTAATAGGGATATTTAATGCTGTACGTTGAATACATTTGACTTTGTTTAAACTTATACAATCATAGGATTAAATAAACTATCATGATAAATTAGAAGTATCCAACTGAAATCATAATCACTGAAAGGTTTTGGCAGCAGAAATAAAAAAACGATTATTACAGTATAGCCTTTAATTTTAGATCCAATCCCACCTCAAACACATGTTCATAATAGCAGAAACAATCCAAGCAATTCCACACTTCTTAAGCAAACAAGTAGTAACAACTTCTTGGGATCATATATGCCTACACTTATCCATTAGCAATAGGTAGATGTACCAGCCCCAAATAAAAAAAAATCTCCAATTTTGCCATTGGCGATCAGGAAAACTTTATGAAAAATTCAAGCGACAAAATTTTCTATGAAGCTAAGGGACCGAGATTCACTAGGATTGCATTACAATGTAGTAAAGATTTTCCTTTGGTCTGATTTATTCATAAACAATTCCTTGAACACTCATACGTACCGAACATGAAATTTCATTAGCTAGTGCAAACTTCGCGAAATGAAACTGTTCTTCAAACACAGATATAACGGATAAAAAAGACCTCTTTCATGTAACTTTAAAACACAAGAGGACAAAGTTCACGGAACCACCCGGTCGATGAGGTAAAACCAACATAAATAACGTATGTACACACGAATAAATTCGAGAAACTTTGTGTTTCTCCAGCCAAATTTCGGCGTTCTTTTGGGTGTACTTTGGAAGAGAGTGAGAACAGCGACAATATGAAAGGTACCCGGGCACATGCTGTGCAAACTGAAAATTTAAGTAATGTGCGAAAATATTTTTATATCGCTCCTCGTCGGCTGCGCACCGTTCAGAGTTATTGCATATTTCTTCCAGCATGCCGACAGCTACAGGGAACGTTCGAAAGAGCAATTCCTTCCCACTGCAGAACAGCACCACGTAGAGCACAAGAAGCGGCTGTTAAGTTCACTGTGTTGTGCCATACTCACTGGTGGGATGGTGCGCGGAAAGTTCGTTTATGGCGAAATGTCACCCATTCTATCCAGCGGAGGTAGGATTTCGCTGTTCTTGGCGAATTGCTTCGGTAAAATACATTTGCATTGAACTTTCCTATTGTGTCCCACGTAGAGGTAGGAATTCAAGCGACATGAAATGGAAAGCCGAATTCCAGTTCAACTTGGTTTGATTTATTTGTTTTCAGATTCTCATGAAGAATAGTATCAACATTTATTGACTGTCTTAGAGTAGCTTTAATAATTTATTTTACACTGTTAAAAAAAAATTGGCGTAGCTATAAGAGACATTTAGAGGGACGAGTAACGAGTAGGTTTAGCCCACACTAATATCGATTGTGCAGATTTGATGTTAACTTGTAAACAATTTTCCCGCCCACTATGATTAAAAGCATTTTGTACTTCACACTTATCCCTTTCACCATTGATCGGTTCAATTTCAGTGGTTTGATTGTTCATGTGCCCTTTTTATCGCTGGATGACATCTGTCGCTTTTCTTCCAGTTCGTAGTATTGTTATCGACTGACAGGCACGTGATCCTAAGTGAACCCTCGGATAATTTAGTTCAGCGTTTTGGGTCCTAGGCAGTTCCAAGTACGTTTGACAAAGTCTACGTCTTAATGCAAGAGTAGGGTGTCAAATTAGAAGTAGAAAAATAACAACCGTAGCAAAAAACTGAAATGTTATGAACTCTAATACCTCAATTATTCTTCGATAGATTTCAGATCAATCAATGAGAAATTTTAGTAATTTTCAATTATTACCAATCATCATTTAGCAATTGGTTACTTTGAAACACAAATAAAAGGTTATGTCTTATAATTATGTTTTGCATTATAATTTACTATATGCACAGTATGTTCCTCTTGCAGACTTCAAATATGAGTAACAGAGGTCTCATATCTAGGGTAAGGGGATGTAAAGATGTAAATATTTGGACGATAATCCTCAAAATTATGTTTATTTCAAAGCAATTGAGACGTTATTAATGAATTTATAGTTGTTCACTTCCGCGTAATTTTCGATTTCCCTAAATTTTTAGACACCATGACTTTACTGGTTAAGCTGAACAGAATATCTACATGATCTTCTAATGATCTGAATTTGCCGAAATTGAACCTATATAATGCGAATAATGCGATAAAAATGTAGAAAATAGTCACACGTTATAAACTAACAGGTCAAATAGGTAAAATAACAATGATTTAACATAAAAACCATAGACCAATGTTAGGAACAGATTTATTTCTAGGTTCCCAACCATGGCCTATTGTAAGGAGAGCATAGTAAAAATGTTGTTATTGATAACATTTACAATACATATGTCTGAGTTCTGGCTGAATGTTTTTCATATGGCTATATAAATCTATATAATAAAAATGAGTTGGGGTTTCCTTTGTCACGATTTAACTCGCGAGTGGAAGGACCGTTTGGGATGAAAATTTGTACGCAGGAGTTTTTGAGATCGGAGAACGTTTTTAAGATAGTAAGAGACCCCTCCCTCCTCTGAAAAGGGGGGCTCCCATACAAATGAAACACACTTTTCTGCATAACTCGAGAACTGATCAAGCAAAGGAACCCAAATTTGGCATGCGAAAGTTTTTGGAGGCAAGCAATGTTTCTATGGTAGCTTGAGACCCCTCCCCTCTGTAGAAAGGGAGGCTCCCATACAAATAAAACAGAAGTTTCTGCATATATCAAGAACTAATCAAGCAAATGGAACCAAATTTGGCATGTGGGGTTTTCTGGTGGCGAAAAATGTTTGGATGGTAGTTTGAGACCCCTCCCCTCTCCTAGAAGGAGTGCTGTCATACAAATGAAATTGAAATTTCTTCATAACTCTAGATCTAATAAGGGTCTGTTCATAAACCACGTAGACTCATTTTTGAACATCTCAACCCCCACTTCGTAGACTTTCCTCCATACAATTTTTTAAATTTTTGTATGGAGCGTAGGCTTTTCCAACCCCCACCCTCCCCTAAAAGTCTACGTGGTTTATGAATAACCCCTAAAGCAAATGGAACCAAATTTGGCTTGCAGGGATTTTGAAGGCAACAAATGTTTCTACGGTAGTTCGAGACCCCTCCTCCCTCTCTTGTAGGGGAGGGGGCTCCCATACAAATGAAACACAAGTTTCTACATAACTCTAGAAATAATCAAGTAAATGGAACCAAAATTGACAGGTAGAGGTTTTTGAAGGCAAGAAATGTTTCTAAGTAACTCGAGACCCCTCCGCCCTCTGTAAGAGGGGCTCTCATACTAATGAAACACAAATTTCTGCCTAACTCGAGAACTAACCAAGTAAATGGAACCAAATTTGGCATATGGAGGTTTTCGAAGGCAAGAATTGTTTCTATTGTGGTTTAAGTCTCCTCCGCTAACTGAAAGAGTGGTCTCTTATACAAATGAAACACGAATTTCTGCATAACTCGAGAACAAATCAAACAAATGGAACCAAATTTGGCATGTGGAAGTTTTTGAAGGAAATAAATGTTTCTAAGGTGGTTTGAGACCCCTCCGCCTGCTGAAAGGGGAGACACCCATAAAAATGAAACATAATTTTCAACATAACTCGAGAGCCAATGAAGCAAATGAAACAAAATTTGGCATGTTGAGGTTTTTGGAGGCAAGAAATGTTTCTATGGCACTTCACCACCCCTCCCCACTTCAAATGGGGGGGGGGCTCCCATACAAATAAAAAGCAAATTTCTGCATAACTCGAGAACTAATCAAGTGAATGAAACCTTTTAGAATATGGGGGTTTTTCGAGGCTAGATTTTTATATACATAAAAATGAATTTCTGTCTTTCTGTCTGTCTGTCAGACCCTTATAGAACTCGAGAAGTTCTGAACCGACCAACGTGAAAATTTATATGAAGGTGTTTTTGGGGCTGGGAAAGGTTCTTATGATTGTTTGAGACCCCTACTCTCTCAGGAAGGGGCGCTCTCATACAAATGAGACATACATTTCTTCATAACCCGAGACCTATCAAGCAAATCGAATCAAATTTGACATGTGGGGGGTTTTTAAGGCAAGAATGTTTCTATGGTAGTTCAAGACCCCTCCCCTTTCTGAAGAGGGGGGGAGGCTTCTAACAAATTAAACTCAAATTTTTATTATAATTGATGAACCCGGTGCGATGGTTCGAGAACTAATCAAGCAAATGGAACCAAATTTGGAATGTGGGGGGTTTTGAAGGCAATGATTGTATGGTGGTTTGAGAAACCACCCCCCTCTGGAAGGGAGGGCTCCCATACAACAGCTTACTTAAAAACAAAACGTGTGTTTCTCGGATAAGAAGCATGTTTTGATAGAAGTATGAACCCCTGCTTAGTCAAGAAAAAAAAAACTCATTTCGAAAAAAAAACATAAACGTGCCAGTTCTATTGAATTTTCCTTCATTTAGTTGTAAGCGTAGCAGCGCACGCACCGGGTTCAGCTAGTCTATATAATAAAAATGAGTTGGGGTTTCCTTTGTCACGATTTAACTCGCGAGCGGAAGGACCGATCGGCGTGAAATTTTGTATGCAGAGATTTTTGGGGCCGGAGAACATTCTTATGATGGTTTGAAACCCCTCCCTTCACTGGAAAGGGGGGCTCCTATACAAATGAAACACAAATTTCTACACAACTCGAGAACTAATCAAGCAAAAGAAACCAAATTTAGCATGTGTGAGTTTTTGAAGGCAAAAAAGGTTTTGATGGTAGCTTGAGAACCCTCCCCGTCATAAAAAGGGGGGCTCCCATACAAATAAAACACAATATTCTGCATAACTCGAGGAACCAATCAAGCAAACGGAACGAAATTTAGCATGTGGTAGTTTTTAAGACAAAAAATGTTTCTATGTTGGTTTGAGACCCCTTCCCATCCTAAATGGGGTAGGGGGGGGGGAGACTCCGATACAAATGAAATACACTATTCTGCATGACTCGAGCACTAATCAAGCAAATGGAACCAAATTTAGTATGTGGTGGTTTTTGAAGACAACAAATTGTTCTATGATGATTTGAGACCCCTCCCCTTTCTGAAAGGGGGGGGGAACCTATTCAAATGAAACGCAAATCCTTGCATAACTCGAGAACTAATAAGAGAAACGGAACCAAATTTCGCATGTGGAAGTTCTTGAAGGAGGGTAATGTTTCTATGTTGATCTGAGACTCTTCCGTCATATGAGAAAGAAGGAGGGGGGGGGGGCTCTCTCGAACAAATGGAACCCACATTTCTGCATAACTCGAGAACTAATCAAGCCAATGGAACCAAATTTGGAATGGACGAGTTTTTAAAGGCATGAAATATTTTTATGGTGGTTCAAAGCCCCTCCTCCTTCTAAAAAGGGGGGCTCTCATACAAATGAAACACAAATTTCAACCAAACATGAGAACTATACCTACTACTTTGCAAATTTGTATTCAGTGGTTTTTGGGTCCGGGAAAGCATCTTATGATAGTTCGAGAGCCCTCTTGCCTCTAGAAAGGGTGGGATCCCATGCAAATGAAAAACAAATTCCTGCATAACTCGAGAATTAATCAAGCAAATGGAATTAAAATTGGTATGAGTGAGTTTTTGAAGGCAAAATATGTATTATGGTAATTTGAGACCTCTCCTCACTCTGAAAAAGGGGGCTTCCATACATACGAAACACAAATTTAAACCAAACATGAGAACTATCCCTACCGCTATGCAAATTTGTATGCAGGGGTTTTTGGGTCCGGGAAAGGATCTTATTATCGTTCGACACCTCTCCCGCCTATAGAAAGGGGGGCTCCCATGCAAATGAAAAACTATTTTCTGCATAACTCAAGAACTAATCAAACAAATGGAACCAAATATGGCATGTGGAGGTTTTGTAGGCAAGAAATGTATCTACGGTGGTTTGAGACCCCCCTCCTCATACAAATGAAACACGAATTTGAGCCAAACATGAGAATTATCCCAACAGGTATGACTATTTGTATGCAGGGATGCAGTCGAGAAAGGTTCTTATGATGGTTCGAGACCCCTCCCGCATCTGGAAGGGATGCTCCCACACCAATGAAACACGAATTCCTGCATAACTCGAGAGTTTATCAAACAAGTGGAACCAAATTTTGGATGTGGGGGTTTTCGGAACCAAGAAATGTTTGTATGGAGGAACCAAGAAATGTCCTCTCTGGAAGGGGTGGGCTCTCATGAAAATTAGACACAAATGTCAACCAAACATGAGAATCATACCTACTATTATGAAAACTTATATGTAGGGGTTGTAGAGGCCAGAGAAGGTTCTTCTGCTGGTTCGAAGCTCCTTCTTCGCCTGGAAGGGGAGGACTTCCATACAAATGAAACACAAATTTCTGCAAAGCTCGAGTTCTTGGAATTGGAGTTCATCAAATGGAACCAACTTTGGCATGTGGGGATTTTTGGGCAGGATTTTTTTCTTAGGTGGTTCAAGACGCCATCCCTCTGGAGAGGGCGAAGGCTCTAAAACCAATGAAATAGATATTTGAACCAAACATGAGTATTATCCATGCAACTAAAAAACAAAATGTGTATTTCTCGGGTAAGGAGTATATTCTGATAGAAGTTTGATCCCCTTTTTAGTCAAGAATTGCAAGAGAAAATTACGTACAAACTGATAGGATACGGCTTCGTTTGCCTTTGAAATGCTTCTACACAGAAAGCTAAACCAGTAAAAACAACCGGTCCAAGGGTTAAATTAATAACACAAACCTTTTTTTTTGCATAATTAACACACACAAACAAACAAAAATATTTTAACCAGATTCATTCAGAACAAAAACCATAAACGCGCCAATTCTATTTATTTTTCATTCATTTAGTTGCATGCGTTGCAAGGCTCGCACCGGGTTCAGCTAGTGTTAGAATAAAACCGTTTTAGTAATATCGAAAGTAATAACACTCTCAACAATTTATGATTTGAAGATAATTTATTTATATTCAATTCGTCAAGCTACTTAGAATAAGCGTGTTGAAGTATCGATTTTTTACTGTTTACATATATTTCAGGTTTCTATTAATTGCCTATGGGGTTTGCATACAACTATACACTATCAACGGGCTGCATGTAGTATGCGAAGCTTTTTGTTTACCACAAAAGCTCTCCATGTAATATAACATAAAAGTAGCAGCTCACATCTCTCATAGTCGACATTAGAATGACAGTCAACAATCCGATTGTCAATAATGGATTGTCAAATGAATGGCAAATTGTTATTGTTTATGTTTTACTCATCCTCATCGGTGGTCAACATTAGTCTTAACATCATGTGCAGCTCCAGACGGGGAATGATTCTCGAATCATTCTCTAGCCTCAAAAACTCCTGCATGCACATTTTCATAATAGTAGGGACAATTCTCATGTTTGGTTGAAATTTGTTTTTCATTTGCATGAGAGCCCCCTCCCCTGCCAGAGAGAGGAGGAGTCTCGAACCAACATTTTTGCCTTCAAACATTCCCGACACGCCAAATTTGGTTCCATTTGCATTGTTAGTTCTCGATTTAGCAATATCAGTTTCATTTGTATGAGACCCCCCCCTCCTCTACGAGAGCTTGAAGAGTTCTCAAACCACCATCGAACAATTTTTTGCCTCCGAAAACCCCTACATGCCAAATTTTGTTCCATTTACTTGAATAGTTTTTGAGTTAGGCACAAAATTCTGTTTTATTTGTATGAGAGTTTCAAACCATCAAACACTTCTGCATACAAAATCACGCTGATTGGTTCAGTAGTTTTCGATTTTATAAGGTTCAGACAGACAGACAGAAATTCATTTTTATTTATATAGATTAAGGATTTTTAGTTTTAAGACTAACAATTTCGGGCTTCTTTCTAAGGTTGATTTTTAAGTTAAGTTTTTACCAGCGAAAAAAAAACGCAATTGTTTTTTCTCTCAGGCTGTCCGATCATCGGTGACAGCGGGTGACGTTGTGTTCACCCCCTGGTAGCACAATTGTTGTCATTTGGTTGAGATAACATGAATATGACTGGCTAAGTCATAATCAAGTTATTACAACTAATTATGATCGTAGTGTGCTACTTGGGCCGCCTCGCGTTCAGGAACCGGGTTGCCAACTTCACGATCGGTAGACTAGCGGCTGTATCCTCTGTCGAGTCTATCTTTTAGTTGGCCAATACGGCACGGTTCTCTTCAACATCCTGCAATGCATACTTCGTAACCGGTCTACGCATGGTATCACCTTTAAACCGATCAATAGCCTCTAGTCCTTTTTGCTTTGCTTTCCACCGTCGATGATAAGAATCAAGTCACCATTATTGATACTCCTTGCCGCTTCTTTGAACCGCTTTGGCTGCTGACGAATGACTGGCATATATTATCACAGCCACCGTTTCCAGAAGACATCCAGCTTTTTCTGTATATCCCACGTTCTCTGCATCGAATGGCAAGTACGTCAAAAGCTTAGAGTTCACTACGCTCTCAGCCTCCACAACCAAAGCCCCAAGTCCTTCCTCATCAAGCTTCCCCTCTCCTTAGACTTCATCCATCGCAACCTTCACTTTTTTTTTTTTTGTCTTGATTATCGAGATTTTCAGCCTCGGGCTGGTTCATCTCCCGTCGTAGTCACTCAAACACCACTTTTAGGCATTTTCGTAACTTCTCTGGGGGTGAGATTCGAGCTCGTGACTTAGGCGTGAGAGGTATGGATGTTAACCAATACGCCGGGGTCGCCCCCTATAGCAGCCTTCACTGACCATATGCACTTGATGGTATGAATCTTCTTGGCGACCAACACTGGTACTTCTTGGCGACCAACGCATTTTCGTATGGTGGAACTGCATGATTAGGCTGTGAACGACTTCTAGATGGACCGCGTGCACGGTAAGACAAGAAAAAAGAAAGATTGGCTGCAGAAAGTAGAGCCTTGGAAGAAATACACGAAGTGGCAGCCCCCTGCTATCGTTGGTATCGTGCCGGCACCGGTGGTGTAGTGGTAAGCATGACTGCTACTTGGCACCCCAGTAGGTTTGGGTTCAATCCCAGCAGAGGTCGATGGTTTTTCTGAAGCGAAAAAATCTGGTCACGTCTTCTTTTGGAAGGAAAGCAAAGCCGTTAGTCCAGCTCATGTGTTGATGAGTACGATATGTAGGGTTCAGGTAGTGGAGTCGTCTTCCTGGCGTCGGCGGTTGTCACCAAATAGTGAGGAAATATGCCGACGGAAAATAAACGAGTGAAAAAAATCTTTGTTATCGAGTAACAATGTTGTAAGCAAACCTCAGCAGATATGCTACGGTGTGATATAGCCTCTTTGACTTCGGGATCATTTTTAACTGAATGACTCATTAGGAAAGTAAAATAGAACAGGAGGTCGTATCTTCTCAATCTCGATATTGGATAACACTAAAGGAGTTGGCCCATGGTTTTCATGGTGACTTGGAAATTCAGGTTCAGAAAATCACGAGCGGTCGGTGCTGAACAGGGTCTTTTACCCTACTTGGTACCTTTATCATCTGGATTGGATAACAATGGAGCGTATATCAACTCATCTGCGCTGGCAGTCTTCAGGATCTATCCTTCTTTGTGAGCAACGAACGGTCGAAGGTTGCGTGGATCTGACCTGATCAGGAAAGCGCTGTAGTGTCGTTCGTTCACAAGGAGCGTTCGGTAATTGGGATCGTGTGGTTATCTTAAACAGGTTTCCACATTTGTGTACTGAGTATGCACCCTTACAGCACAGGCCCAAGAATTGACAGTGGCTTCAAAGAATCTACCTACGCCTTTGGCTGCAAACAAAGAACATTATCCGTTTCCTTCGGAATCTATCACACGTAGATATAAGACTCAACAATACGCCATGGGACGTAGAAATAAACTTGATCATTAGAATCCATTAATGCAACGATTCTCTTCTGAGTCTTTAATAGTTTCGTCCCAGTTGATTCCAGTTCAACACAGTGCCTGAATCAGTACCATCCCGTGAATCAGGGAAGCTGAAAGCAACCGTAACCGATTGAACTGCGTCATCACACAGTGCAGCAATTGCAGTTTCTTAAGTCGAGTAGAAATCTGGATAGGCTTGCTTTCCTCCTTGCTCATGTGCGTTGAGAGGCATAATTCGTCGGTCAGCGTGTTTCCTGTCTACCAGGCTGCTGTTCTTGTTTCTAGAAAATCCAACTTTGCACCGCTGTTGGAATTTTAGTGACTTAGAACAAAGCCAACATTTGAAGAACGAAGCAACCTTCCGTAACAATCTGCTTGGCTTCCTTCTCATCGCCAAACCTTTCGAGATAGTCGTCGACCTAGTGGTTGTCATCTATTGATCTATTACATCCATTGAGCAGCACACGGATACTGCTGCGCATACTCCTTGGCGTTCAAGTTCTTCACAAACTGCGATGAGGCTTGTGAACAAGTCATACGTCCAAATTTATTTACGTCCATAACGTAGATTTCTGGAAGCAGTGCTGGATCGAAACGGGACAAAACTCGTATCGACTGCTTGTCATATGCCAACATGTAGATTAGATGGAACATCTTTCGAACATCGGCATTAGTTGCAATGCAAAAGTGACGAAGGAGAAATAGAACAGATAAAAGAGCTGTCAATTGTTCGGATCCCTTCAGTAGATGGCTGGTAAACGTAGTCACATCCACCTTTGCAGCAGCATCCAGAATAATACAAGGTGCACACTATCCGATTCATGACTGCTCCTAAAGGTAGACACCGGATTTGCTGTCTAGTTCGTCAGTTGCTACGTTGTCGTAGCCTTTGGCCACGTAGTCTTGAATATGCTGATGAACTTTCTGGTTCGAATCCCGCTCCATACGAAGCTTCAGACATTTTATTTGGTTCAGCGCCATAGGATAGCATTCTGAAAAACTCGACAAAATCCTGCTTCCACAACAGTCCGTATTTTCAACTCACCTTGTCGTTTGCTCCGACAGTTCCTGCGCTCGTTAATCTTTGGCCAAAAAAATTGTTCCTGCTTCCTCCACAGCAAAAAAATTCTCACTGTTTCGTGGAGTTCTTCGTTTCAAGTGCACTCTCACACGTGCATGCTGTATTCTCTTCGATCATCCTGCTGCTGTAAGCCGTAAACGTACCAGCCAAACTTGGTTTTGGCTGCATCAGTGCCGGATGCATCCACCGATTGTCGAATCCAAACAGAATATTAGAATTGGCATTCTGGTAGCTCCTTAAAGGCAGATGCTGCATGTACTCGAAGTGCATTGCTGTATACTCCAGTTAAAAGCTTTGTGTTGGTAGAATTTGGAGTGTACGGAAAGTATTGGCTGTCCATGTTTGACAGAGAAGTTACGGACTGCCGGATATTCCCTGCTGCTTCACGGATGCTTCTTCGATGAGTGTCAATGAGAATACTTCATCAAGGAAGGCGAAAGTATTCACCTGGCCGCTATTTCCATAGAATATAACGGGAACAATCCTGAAGGGCACGCATGAAGACGATGAGTGTGACTATCCGCTTCCTGCGAGACGGCAGCCGATCTTGTCGCTGAATGCAACAGAAGATGGTGCCTATACTGAGACCCTCCGATGCCGCAGCGTGAAATTCTTCGACAGCGGACGCGTATTGATTGACTCTTCCCTTCTACTTCGCTTTACCCTTCCCCTACTCACTACCGTGGGATCTTTTTCGGTCTGACTCGAACGAAAGAACACGTTTAGCATCCTCGAGGACTTGCTGCATATAAGCACAGAACATTCTCAGGTACACATTTTTTACCCAGCCCACATCATCTTCTGGTGTACCGGAAGTTTAGCTACCTGTTACTGCAGCAATGTGGGATTACACAGGTGATTGAGTTTATTTTCTGCCCCGAAGTGATCGCACAGTGCCTGATTTGCGGTGCGATGAGCCCCTCTTGTCGGTCATACGGTGGAACGGATCGAACTTTCTAGAGAAGAGCTTTGATATGCCGTTCCGGACCTCTGTAGTGCATTCGCAGTCCTCGATGACTTGTGGTACAATAGTCAGTATTTCAAGTTGTCTTTTTACACTTACAAGCGCACTGCCTTTCAGACACCGTTGAAGACAGTTCATGTTTTCTCGTTCGTATAGCACCAATATTTTGTAGTGTAGTTGTAGCTGGAGATGAATATTGGATAATCTGTAGGGTCTGCGATGAAAATAGGAAGATTCCAAGCCGTTCTTTGTAAGACAAAAAGTCACTGCGATGTTGGACCAATCTGTGAACTTCCGGGTGAACTAAGGTGGGATCTCTTGAGGGAAAAGCTTGACGGTGGAACAGAGATCGAACACATAAGCAAAACAATCGTTTATAATCGAGCCTGCACAGCCAAAAATAGTGAATTTTAACAGGTGCGTAAAATTTTCCCTCATTTAATTCCAAGCATAACAAGGCGTGAACAACGAAATTGTTTGCAATCTTTCATTCGACACACAACAATGTTTGCAATCTTTCATACAACAGGCTAGATTCAGGCGATATCTGACTTAAATTCACATAAAATATCCCATTTTTTTCCTCCACCCTTCCTCCCAAATCAGGCATTCCCTCCATGTGCATTAAATAACGCACAAAATTTAATATTTCTTTCTATCTGTGTGTATTTTTATACAAACTGAAGTAATGCGTGTTTATTTTGCATGGTTATGGAAGGACTTATATCACGCATGCAGGCTCCGGGTTAGGATACCGGAAGGGATTGCACTTGTACCGGGGCGTTGCACTTGTACAGATCGTCTTATCAGGTTGGGGTTAAATCTGTCACTTGCGGAATCGTGTACGTTAAACCTACTTAAATTCGCTGCATACAGAGATCTGACTTTGGTCTTAATTCAGACGCTTCGTTATTTATGAGAGCCTTCATTTTGACATGGTGGTGGAAATAGTGGTTATTGAGGGATTGGTGGGGCGCGTTTGCTCAAAAGCAATGTAATAAAAAATGTCAGGAATGTCAAATTCTAAATATTCTATTCTACACTAAACGAAAACTTCCAACTTGAAACTTTTGAGAAATATTGCTACCAAAAACTGGTAGGGACAGCTCTTAATTGTTGCCAACAATAATTCCTGTGCATTGTTATTCCAATTAACGGAATTTAAAGTAGTACATTTCCGTTGACATTATAGTACAGAAGATAATTCTTCTAGGAAATTTATTGGAAAACATAATGGCACACAAATGAGTGCTTAAGCCGATCTTGGTTTTCATCGCACCTGGTGCTGACAGTTTTCCGTCAAGTACGGCGTCGTCGTTTCCATTTCCAGCAAATCAAAACAGTCAAGCGGTGTCAACTTACCTCTAATCAGCTCTCGGCTCTGTGGTTTCCGAAGCAGCATATATTCGCCATCTTCCCGTTTCCAAGTTACACGGGGCGTGGGATGGCCCACCGCTTTGCACACAATGGTCGCATCCTCACCCTCTTGCACGGCGATGTCTGCTGACGACTCTTCGTTGATTATATCCGGAGGGACTGGAAATGAAAAAAAAAAAAAGCAGATTATAATGGTGTAACAAGGAGCTGGACGTTTCATCTCTTAAAATACGATCTCTAAGGCTTCCTACTTGCTCACGTGACATCGGAGCAACAGAGCAGGAAGACGGGTACCCCGTAATTACTTCTACACCTTACAAAAATAATTACACCCGAGCGAATGCAATGTCTACGAGTTAAATATTGTATCTTAATCTTTGTCGGTGTTTTATCGGATGCATTTTTATAGAGTTTCACCCGGGACGAAAAGATCGCTCTGTACCGAACCACGCTGCTCTGGAAAACAAGCAGCTACCATTTTTACCCACTAGGTCCTCGTTTCGTAAGAACTTCATTTACTGTTTTCTTTGTTCTGTTTTTCCTCCGCTTGTACCATTATAAGCATTGTAATTTTCTGTCTTGCTGTTTTTCTGTGTAAATTGAATTTTTGTTCCCAGCTGGAAGGCACTGACAAAGTATTTGCGCAATTTTGCGCTAGAAGGGGTATTTATTTGGTTACGCTATTTGAGCAACAAAGGTAACAAAGGATGGCGCCAAATGGGTGAGGATTGCGTTAATCAGCGAGCGTTGAGAGGGCATTTAATTATTTTATGACGCGGGTTCGGGGTCGTGCTGGAAGATAGAGGGGTGTTAAATGGAAATCTCGATTGTGAGGAAGTGGCAGAAAAACTGACTGGTTTTTAGTGTCAAAAACATATTTATTTCTTTGTGATCAACACAGATCAATCCAATATTTCTTATTTGGTTACGAAGATGGATGCATCATATGTTTGTGAACAAGCAAAATACAAATATTAGTGACAATAGGATACATTAGATTTTCATTCATTTGTTATTCAAGCATAACATGAATGCCTATAGAGAGAAGCTTGATGTTGGAAAGATATTTTCAATTTCAAAACACAATAATATCTATCAAAATTCGTGATAGTTTGGGAATTAGATAAAATATTACTTGTATAGTATTTAAGTTGAAAAAAGTTATAGGTATACAAAACATTTCCCAAGGCACACTGTGAACATATATTTTATGGAATAGTTTTAAGTATTGCTTTTTGTAAACAGAGAATGGGCCGAGGTGGACATTGAAAGACGACTGATAAAAATGCTTCAGAATGAAAGTTAAACTTATAGAAAAATCGCAGAAACAATTAGTGGTTCACTCAATATGGTCACAAATGTTCTGAAATACAGGAATAAATCAGAAACACGAGGAACAAAACGGAAGACCAAGACGAGGACAAACGGAATAGTGAAGATGGTGAAAAAGGATGCTTTCATTGCATCTACTGCCATAGAAAAAGAGCTAGGGCTGGAAGTGACAACTAGGATAACTCGAAACCGTTTTATTGATTTTAAATACCGAGGCAGTGATGCAAGAAAACACCATTTGTATTGGAACAGAATCGTAAGAGAAGATATGCTTTCGCTAAACATCATCTCGAGAATATCAAACAACATGAAGCGGACTTATTCACAAATGTTTGTGGAAATGGTGAAAAGCAGGATACAACTATTAAAACGCTTAAAGTTGACGGCCTACTGTGTGGAAAATCGGCGTGTTTTGAAATGGATGATGAAACATATGTAAAATTTGCCTATAAGACGCCGCCAGGAGATCCATGCAAAGAAGTCAAATTTTACCAAGATGTTGGGTAAAATGGCTATGGTTTGGTAAGCTATTTGCTAATGCGAGTTGTGGGAATTTGCAAAGGAGACTGTGCAGAGATTGATGAGTGACGTTAGCGCAAAAAAAAACTTCCTTCCTTGATTGGGAAACTAGAAGAATTTAAAATTAACACTTTATTTGATCACTTTTAATAAAATAAAAAATAAAACCTTGAAACACTTTTCCAAATTTTCGCTAGTAAACGCGAGCAAATTCCTTTTAATTCTACTATGAGCTTATCTTTTGACAGATAGGCCTATTTCGTTTGCTACTTACAGTCTGCTCGACACTGAAGAAGTCTGTAACTGTGGAAAAGGTTACCATGACGCAAATCAGGTAATTTTATTCTGTGCTGGGCATCTTGAAGTCACATCAGAGGTTTATAATTTCATTCGAGGTCAAGATAGGTTGGTGGTAAAAAAGGCTAAGACAGATAATTGCTTTTGATAAAGGTCATTTGAGACTCATTTGAGACATTCGCCATGGCGGACAAAAACATGCGTGTAGGCATATTTTTGAGTTCTTTCTTCGTTTTATTTATCAATTCCTCCTCCGTTTTTGCGACCAAATTGTTGGAGAAGATCTTACGCTTCAGGTTGGCCCAGATATGCTCGATCGGACGCAGCTGGGGGACGTTGGGCGAGTTCGCCGACTTGGGTATCACATCGATATTTAGTCGCTTCATCTCTTCCAACGATCGCTTTGAGTAGTGGGCCGACGCGAGATGCGGCCAGAACACCGCATTTTCGCCCTTATGGTATTTCTTGATGAACGAAGCAACTTTCGACAGGCATTTCGTACTATAAATCTCCCCGTTCACGGCCAGTCCGGGGCGAAATAAGCGCGGCTTTGACAGCCCCTTCTTGCTGATTATCAGCCACAGCAGCACCTTCTTGGGGAGCTTGGTGTGTGAAATGAGCTTCACCTCGGAGCACACTTCCCTCGTGGGGGAAGTAAAATACGAAGTGCCCTGTCAGTCGTTGCCATCAAGAGATAGGTCTCGTCGTCCATCACCACCGCCACGTTGCGATTCGCCAGGAAAATCGAGTTGGCCATCTTATTCAGCCGCTCCGAAATCAGTGGTTGTGACTTTCGCTTCCTGACATACATGGTACATGTTGAACAGGTATTTTTTCACTGTTTGGTCGCTTGAAACGACCTCCCGGCCCTGCGCACCCAGCGATGTAGCCACTTTTCCCTCGGTCTTCCTCTTCAGCATTCTTTGGAGTTTCTTGCCGCTCAGGGAACCAGGCTTCCTTTCGATGCTCTGATTGTTGTCTAATAGTGCCAAGCTGTTGTAGATGCCGGACGGGCGTATCCAGCGTCCAAACAGTGCCGCACGATGTCCGTTTTCGACGCGGTGGGGTGCCGTTCTTTGAATCCGCACACTTCTGAACGGAGTTGCTTCAATGTTTTTGCCATCACGGTTAGAGTTCAACTGATAGAGCTGTCAAATTTTGTCTGCTGACTCATGGCTGCATGGCTAGTTTCGTCAGTGCTGGTGAAAGTAAACCCATGAAAAATTATCGATTTTTGTCCATTTTTTTTAATGCAAACGTTAGCAGCACAACCTACGTCACATACGGTGCCCTGCCCCGCATGTGTTTTCTTCCCTATTTTTATCAGGTGTCATCCATGTGGACGAACGAAAGTGCCGTTACCTTGATCATTTTCATTTTCATCGTGCTGATTATGGTATGGTCCTTGCTGATGTGCCCATTTGCCTAAGTTGTTAAAAATCAAGCATTGAGTTTAAGTTATATCTACTTATGCCAACTATAAGTTCCAGTTGTGCACTTTTGATTCGAAAAAAAAGGCATGCAATCAAAAGTTTTTCCAGATGGAAGCCGAGAGGAGAGAAAAACTTCTGCACGCTAACGTTGATAATCCAACGTGGTCCGCAATAAAAATCGCAAAAACGTTGAAAATCGCCAAATCAACCATGTATGATGTACTCAAACGTAGCAGGGAGCGAAATAGCGTGGATCGAGTGCCTCAAGGTAAGCGTCACAGTGGAACATATGACCGCAAGCTTAACCAGAAGGTGTTGAGAACCATCAGAGGAAACCCTGGACTATCAGATAATGAAATCGCACAAAAATACGCAGCTGCTCGCAGTAGTTCGAAGAATTCGTTGGCGAAGCAGGATATCGTTCTCATCGAGCCAGCAAGCAACCAAACAGAACGTTGAAGCAAAGTTTCGTCACCAACACTCGGAAATTGTACAAGCAGGTTTAGACGAAGTACCAAGGATGTCTGCTCATCGACGATGAAACCTACATTAAAATGGATTTCGGACAGCTTCCTGGCCAATAATTCTACATGGCAACGGCACGAGAAGATGTTCCTGCGAAGTTTAAGTTTGCTTTTATGGACAAATTTGCCAAAAACTGATGATTTGGCAAGAGATATGCAGCTGCGGAGCAAAGACCAAAGTGTTCGTAACAAATAAGACGATGGGCTGAAAGCTGTACAAGGAAGCATGCCTCAAAAACCGCGTACTGCCTTTCATTAAAGCCCATAAAGGTCCCGTGAAGTTTTTGCCAAATTTGGAGAGTTACTACAGCCGAGAAGTCATCCAGTGGTACCGCGATAATGAAGTAGATTTTATCGATTTAAACATAAATCCACCCAATTGCCCGCAGTTTCGGCCCATCGAGAGATTTTGGGCAATAATGAAGCGGAAGCTTGAGAAAAGTGGAAAAACGGCTCGGGACGCGACTCAGATGACCAAAATTTGAAACAAATGTGCCAAGGAAGTTGCCTCCGGAGGTATACAGCTATTGATGGAAGGAATAAAGAAGAAAGAACAAATTTTCATTAGAAACGAAGAGAAATGATTTACATTGATAGTTTTTTTCTAAGAGTATAGTGAATTACCTTTGTTTTGATGTATTAAGCCTATTTGTACGTCAATCCGTTACCGAGATACAAATGATTTTATTATTCCGGATTCGAAATGGACATAGCTTTACGTCTTTGCTTTTTATACTGAGGAACTTACATTTTAAAAAAATATTCAAATTGCGACTGTCACTAAAAGTGGTCATGTTTGAATGAAATATGCATAGTCGTTTCTCGTAAGATTTCCAATATTCCTTCACCAATCGATCGGAAATATTTCCGTTCATCGATTCTTAAAAATTGGTTTATGAGCCTTTTGCTTCCTTAAAGGAACATTTTTGATTCCACGCCACATACTTTTGAAAAATTCACATATGTTAAGCCTTGTCCTAAAATTTAATAAACATTTAAAGAACATTGAATTGTCCAATTAAAATGGTTATCATTTAGTAGCGTATCATTATCATTTCAAACAACATAATAGGGCTATACCTTGAGAGTTTTTTCGTATGCCATTTCATGTATCATTTGTTGTTATGTAAATTGGTTGAGGACTGGTTATTTGAAAGCAATCCTATATTTTGGGTGGAAAATCCCTCTTCACCTGGGGTTGCACGCATGTAAGCCGTCAAAAACCTCGGATTTACCATAACGCATAAATTGACTTACGATTTCGTCAAATATAAGTTATCATTATCATATCATTAGGCTAGTAGGTCAGTCAAATTTAGTGCTGCCACGCAAAAAAATACAGTTTAATAATATTCCTTCAACACTCGAGACATGCTGTCACAGTTAGTGAAAAGCAGTCAAACGTGATTCGGAGCGATTTTTCTAAAATACAACATTAGCAAGAAAATCAGCCAAGCCTTTGGCAATCACTTACTGCAAAATTACCACGTTGATTATGTGCGACGAGGCCAACACCTATAGCAATTCAGTAAATTGCGACCTATTTCTTTTCAGCCATTTCTCGCTAAACTTTTTCACCCAGAAGGTTTAATCGTCGGATAAACGCTGCCCGAGCGAGACAGGCATTCAATGATGAGGGTAATTTCAGATTCATTATGCGATGTAAATCCGAAGCATAAATAATGCCAACAATGTCCCTAAGTCAACTAGGGAATAAAAGGTTACCATCAGTCGGAACAACCATTGCCAACTTGCCTAAGCTACCGAGTGAACGCGAGTGCCACACTTAATAACGAAGTTTGAGAAATTCCTCTTCAGAGCTAATTAGGATGAAGGGCATTTGTTAAAAATAATCCGTTTCGCGAAAACATAAGTGGTGGCCGAAAGTTTCTTACAAGGGTAAGTTATTGGGTTCACTGGAGGTTTCTTATTAAAACAAGTTACTCGGATGTTGTGTTTTGACGATCTTTTTATTTGACGTGGATATCAATTCAACTTTATCCTCGTGCTTCTGAATTTTTAACTCCTTGATAGCTCTCAATCAGGAAAGTGAAATAAGGTACCACTCAAATTGATTTTGCTTCATTGATGACGTTGACCCTTGTATCATCTACAGACATCTCTGTACGTTCTTAACAGTGATTTTATTTTGCAATCATCAATTCCATCTATTTTTAATTTTAAAATCAGCTTCCTAAAAAGCGAATCAGCTTCCTAAGAAGAAGGAGGCAATGTACAGTTATGTTCCAAATAATAGCAGCGGATGTTTCCGAAAATATAAAGTGGAACAAGTAGATAGAAATTCGTACTGAAGATTTGAAATTCAAGTTAACTTAGGGAAGGTCCGTTAATTATGCTACACACTAAGTGGTGATAGGGGGATTTTGGGAAAACGTGACAATCCCCACACACAAAAAGTAAGGTCCGTATAAAAACGCGACAAGGGAGGCGAGTCTAAAAAGTCATATTTTCGCATGGCTTTATTAATATATGTTCCCTTATATTTTAGGTGAAGCGTGTTCGGAAATATATGTGGTATCATCACACGAACGCAATCAGTTTAACAGAAATCTGAACAATTATTTTTCTCGACAATTATGATCCTTTATACATGTTCAATAATAGACCTTTGACTTGACTCCTGCCATCAAGGTTTGGACAAGCTTCTCGTCTCTGGTTTTGTAAGCTTTTTAAAGCAATTCTGCTTAAAGTTTTGAACTGATTTTGATGCATCTTTTATTTTCCGGCAATCAGCCTGAAAAATTAATATTTTTATTTATTTACTTCATAATTAGGACTTGTTCGCTTTTTACAATAAAATCGGTGTATATTATTTTACAGTGCGAGCTTTGAGAGAGAGAGAGAGAGTAGTTAGAAGGAACTGAGAAACGATGAGAAGGAAGTTTAATAAGCAAACACATTGTAGACTAAACATCGCTAGCACTACATGCACTCCAGAGATGGATAGGGACTAATGTGACTTGAACCCGTATCCTTTTCAGTATTCGGAATATATGCATTATAAGTTGTATTGATCATTCCAATTCGTGGTAGAAGTTTTCCTCTGAACCTGTCTTTAGGTTTGGTGCGGGCTTTTCGAAGCTTCCATATTCGCTTGGTTCCGGTTCTCGCTGTTTTTTGGTTCTAGTTCGTGGTGGAAGTTTTTCCTCTGAACTATTCGCATATTTCCTTAGATTTGATTGTGAACATTAGACTTAAGCTTTTGTCTCCGCTCGTGCTCCAGCTAATTCAACACAGCCTTTATTATGGCTCAAAATTTCTCGAT
Organism: Aedes japonicus; assembly: GCA_034211315.2. Lineage (NCBI taxonomy): Eukaryota > Metazoa > Arthropoda > Insecta > Diptera > Culicidae > Aedes > Aedes japonicus. The sequence continues at coordinate 26,370 of JASCZW010001677.1, read as the reverse complement.
CGGTCGGAGCTCTGGATACTTTGAAGGATTATTGTCACGAGGTACCACAATGACATTATTTTTCTCGTACGATTTCTTCTTCACTGCTGAGTACTCTGAGTAGTGGCAAGCTGCCGGGCCAAATCAGAGTGTTTTGAGAATGCTTTCGAAGTGGCAATAGACATTCCCGGTTGAGATGAATGGTTGGCTGATTTTAATGCACGTACAGACGGCTTGTTATGCGAATTATTTTAATGTAGCACTACGTTTCTCTTATCTATACCGGGTATCATTTCTAAATTTTATAAAATGAGTGCATTGCCTAAAATCGAAAGTTATTTGAACGCAATAACTCGCGTTTGACCGAACAGACTGACTTCATTTATACACAATTTAATAAGGAAAATTTGCAAATGTTTTTGATTAAATTTTTCAATTAATTGCTACTAGTATAAATAGTTCAACTTCTTACGTAAAAATGAACTACTTTTGATCCCATACAAATCTGCATAGAAACAGGTTGAAAATATGGTTTTCTTTTTCCTCAAAAACACGTTTTTTCATCAGGTTTCACGATTCGATCCAAAATGATTTCATATTCACAGTGACCTCAACGCACAACACGAAGGCCAGGGGAACACTCGTTGGAACACCAACGGATCTATCATCCAAAATGACCTAAAGGAGGGTCTTTACACGATTCTGAGTCTGGATTCTCCAACCCGGTTTAGTCGAGGTGGGGCACACTCAACCAGAGATGCCAGATATTTTTTTCAAAAGTCTGCGTTAAAATTTTGAATAAATATAAAAAAAAAGTCTATAAAAGTCTGTAATTTTTTTTTACAAAATTAGACTTCTTTCAACGAGTAAACGTAATAAGCGAGCGAGTTATGTCATCTTCGCTATATGTGTGATTATGTAAACGTTTCTGCATCTTTTTCTTGGATTGTATGTTTCCTCATGAACTTGCTGGCAGTCACTTCTTATTTTCATCGAAATTCACATTTAAGAACCCAACCTTGCCCTCCAGAAACATTTGGTAAGTTTTTTCCTGAACATAGCTACTTTCCTAACTTCTGATAAGTCCCATCCTGAACTACGAGGAAAATTTTGAAAAACTTTGGGAAAGTTCTCTCCAAAATTTCTTGAAAAGCTTCTTAAAGTTGTAAAAAGTTTCTTCCTGTACTTAAGGGAAGTTCTTTTCTGAACTTTCGAGATGTTCTCTTCTGAACTTTGTGGAAGTTTGTTCCTGAATTTCTGAGAAATTCCTGGTTAAACTACTTGAAAGTCCCCCCTACACTTCTGGGTAGTTTCTTCCTGAATTTATCAAAAGTATCTATTTGAACATCTGGAATTTTCTGAAGTTCGAGAAGTTCTCATCTAAAATGCTGGAATGTTCGATTCGAAACTTAAAGGACGCTCTCTAGCACTTCTGGGTGGTTACAACTAAACTTTTGGTCTCTTCGGAACTTCTGAGAAGTCCTCTTATGTACTTCTGAGAAGTTGTTTACTGAATTTTTGGAGAAAAAAAAACCTTCTTGAACCTACAGGTAGTGCGCTCTCTGAAAAGTTTCTTTCTGAAATTCGGGGGAGTTTTTTCTCGAGCTTATTCTTTCCAAACTTCTGATCGGTCTCATCCTGAATTGCGAGGAAATTTTTATAGAAACTTTGGTAAAGCTGTCTCCAAAATTTCTAGGAAAATTCCCTTATATTTGTTCTTGAAGTTTCCTCCTGGACTTCTGAACTTTTGGGAAGTTTTCTCCATAACTCTGTGGATGTTTGTTTCGAAACTTTTGGGAAATTTGTGCTCAAATTAGAAAAAGGTACCCCCAATGCTCTTGAAAAGATTAATTCTGTTCTCTCTAAAGAATTTTGAGAAATCTTTATTTTGAATTTTTGGAAACTTCCTGAGGATTTTTTTTAGCTGATATTTTGAGAAATTGAAGGTAGTGCCCTTCCTGGTAAGTTCCTGTCTAAAATTTGGAGAATTTTTTTTTCTGAACTTCTTAGTAGTTCAATCTTGAAATTCTGGGATGAACTCCAAAACCTCTGAAAAGTTCCTAACTTCAAAGAAAGCTCTGATAAGTCCTCTCCTGGTCCTAGGGAAGTTCTGGTAAGAATGATCTTGAACTTCAATAATGTTCGGTCCGGAATTTTTGAAGGTTCTTCTTGCTTGGACTGCTTGCTTCCAATACTTCTGGAGAGGTTCTACCTGACCATCGGAGAAGTTTTTTTGTTTTTAGGAAGTCTCTCCATCGGGAATTATCTTCCAAAAGCTCTGGGAAGTCTTCTTCTAAACTTTCCGGGATGTACTTTAAATTGTAGATATTTTCTCTCTATACTTTTAGGGATCTAGGACTAATATAGGGATATATTTCGATATCCCTAGCACAAATATACTGAATTGAAGCATTTAGTAGTTCTTTGGAAAACTCAGAGTTTTAAGATTTATTTCAATAGCTCAGAACTTTTACTGTTGTTTTGTCCCCCGAGTGGCAACCGACTGGGCGTTAGAGCAAATACTCAGTAACCCCTTTTTACGATAGGTTTCTCTAATATGATTTGTATTGTTGTGAACTTTGATTTCCGTTGTGACTTAATGGCAAAGGACCAATATTACCAACGCTTTGACAATAATTTTTCGTATGAGATTGAACACTACCATAAGTAAGGACTCCATGTTACCCTCGGAAAGGGCCTATACGATACTAATCTGCGGGCCCATTGTGTCTCCAAGTGGCTCACCGCTTTCGTTTCATCAAGGATTTCTACTTAAAATGATACCTACGATATTTAAAGAAAAATCACCACGGCTTCTTATCGTATCTACAATACTGGTCAGATCCTTGTACGTTTTAAATTCGAACTTCAGAAGTACCTTTTAATTGAAACTTAAAAAATATTTCAAATGCCTGTAAAAGTCTGCAACATAGATAAAATGTCTGCTAAATGTCTGCATTGTTAAAAAAGTCTACATCAAAAATGAAAAGTCTGCAAATTTACAGACATGTCTGTGAATATGGCATCCCTGCACTCAACCCTCAACATTTTCCTCGCCAACATGGTCAACCACATCGCTCAGCCGATAGTATACCAGGAGTTCACCTCGGACCACTACCCGGTGGTGGCCGATGTTGGCTCCAAGTTGGCCGAAGAACTGTTCCAGCGATGCGGCGACGACTCTGTCGAATACGAGGCTCCCTGAGACTCCCGAAGACATCGACCGGCAACTGCATTCCATAGACGAAGCACTTTCTAGGACCCGAGTGCAACATGTTCCTTCAGTAAACTAGGTAAATGATTATCTGAACCTTGACGGGCCTATCAAGTACATTATCAGAATCCGTAACTCGATCCGAAGTCAATTTCAACGCACCGGTCTACCTCACCTTAAGGCCGATCAAAAGCGCCCTTGTAAAATTATTCAGGTTAGGATGATGGATCTCAGAAAAAGGCATTTTGAAGATCAAATTCGTGCCCTCCAAAAAGTGAAAACGCTTTTGGAAGTTGACCAAATTCCTGAGAAATAAGCCAAGACGAATGGCGCCGCTTAGTCCGCTCGACTATCAAGTTCGGTTCCATATCTACTTTTCACCCGTGTTGAAAAGGCTATCGCACTAAAGCTTGCTTCAGATAGAATTGGAACAAAAACAATTGCCTGTATTTTAGTTATTTATTATTGAATTCAATATCTTTTTTTATACAAATGTAGCATTTTTTTCATGCTTTTAAGAAAAATACGGATAAAATTATTCGTCACGGTTTCGAAGGAATTCTCGAATTTTTCCTGTATCACGGCTCATTAGGCGGCGCACACCATCTTCGTCCATCGTTTTAGCTATCTTATTCCACCAGGTCTTCATCTGATTGATATCTTTGACAACCTTTCCTTTTGCCTTGAGTCTCCTCTTCATGATTCCCCAGTATTTCTCAATAGGGCGGAACTGGGGGCAGTTGGGTGGGTTAAGGTTTTTCGGAACAACCTGAACCTCTTTCTCTGCATACCATTCTTGAACGACTTTACCGTAATGACAGCTTGCCAAATCTGGCCAAAACATTATGGGATGGTCGTGGGATCGAATGAACGTTTGGAGGAATTCATTTTTGGAGACACTCTTTTTGGTATAGTTCCGACGTCATTGTCTTATTTGTAACGAAAACTTTCGTTTTTTGCCGCAGCTGCAAATGCCCTGCCAAATCATGAATTTTCGTGCAAATTTGTCGGCAAAAACAAATTTAAATTTGGCTGGAACATCCCCCCGAGCCGTTGCCAAGTAAAATTTTTGACCTGGGATTTGCCCAAAGTCAGCCTTGACATAGGTTTCATCGTCCATCAGAAGACACCCGTCGAACTTGGTCAGCACCTGGTCGTATAGCTTCCGAGCACGGATTTTGGACACACTTTTCTGTTTTATGGTCCGATTTGGCTGTCTGCTAGCTCGATACGACTGGATTCCTTCCCGGAGTCGAGTTCTCCTCACGGTACTATGGGCAGCACCGAATTTTCTGGCCAAATCACGGTCCGACAGATTGGGATTCCTCTTAATCGTCTTCAAAATCTTACCACGCAGTTTCCGGTCGACAGTTCCACTCCGACGATTGGCTTGAGGCTTCCGAATCCTCGTCAATGTTTCCTTATACAGTTTGATAACGCGCCATACAGTATTACTGGGCAATTTCAGCTGTTTAACTAGCCTAGATGCAGACCACAATGGATTTTCCAAATAACTGTGCACAATTTTTTCCCTTCTTTCGGCTTCCATGTTGATTGTTTACAAAGTACAGTCGATTTGTGGAATGTCAAAAATACATACGTAAAGATGACAAAATTCCCGACACGTGGGCGCCAAGAACTTCCAAATCCGTCCACCAGGAGCGCCACAATATGAGCAAAAGTTTGTTCCAATTCTAAATGAAGCAAGCCTTAGTTCACTATTTTGTAAACTCACTCAACCTTGACTAATCTGTTTTGAGCTCATATGAACCTACGATTACAGAGTTAATGTCTAGTGTCGCCGAAAAACCCATAGTTGTCCCTGATGATAGTAGTAACGTTTGCAGTAACAAAATGGACAAAAAAAGCCGATTTTTCATGGGCTTACCTTCACCCGCACTGACAAAACTACCCATGCAGCATCGATCATAGTAACCCATGAGTCAGCAGACAATATGTAACAGCTTGATCAGTCAAACTCTAACCGTGATGGCAAAAACAGTGAAGCAACTTCGTTTAGAAGTGTGCGCGTTAAAAGAACGGCAACCCGCGGCATCGCAAATGGACATCATGCGGCACTTTTTGGACGCCGGATACGCCCGTTCTTGCATCTACAACATCTTGGAACTATTAAAAAACAATCAGAGCATCGAAAAAAATCCCGGTTCCGGAAGGCCCATGACCCTGAGCGACAAGAAGCTACAAAGGATGCTGAAGAAGAAGACCGAGTGAAAAGTGGACTACATCGCTGCGTGCGCTTGGTCGGGTGGTCATGTCAACCGGCCAAACAGTAAAAAAGTACCTGGCAAACATGAACGTACATGTCAGGAAGCGGAAGTCACGTCCACTGATTTCGGAGCTGCAGTCAATGACGCAGCGACAGCGGGTGAAGAAGATGGTCAACCTGATTTTCCCGGCGTATCGCAACGTGGCGGTGGTATTGGACGACGAGACCTATCTCACCCTGGATGGCAACGACTGGCACTTCGTATTTTACTCCCCCCACGAAGGAAGTGACCTCCAAGGTGAAGTTCATTTCACACACCAAGTTCCCCAAGAAGGTGCTGCTGTGGCTGACAATCAGCAAGAAGGGCATGTCAAAGCCGCTCTTCTTTTGCTCCATACTGGCCGTGAACGGGGAAATTGATAATACGAAATGCCTGCCGGAAGTTGCGTCGTTCATCAAGAAATACCATGCTCTGGATGGATCTGGCGTCGGCCCACTACTCGAAGCGATCGTTGGAGGAGATGGAGCGGCTGAATATCGATGTGGTACCCAAGTCGGCGAAACCGCCCAACGTCCCCCAGCTGCGTCCCATCGAGAATTTCTCGGCCAACCTGAAGCATAAGATCTACTCCATCAATTTTGTCGCGAAAACTGAGGAGGAATTGATAAATAAAACGAAGAAAGAACTCAAAAACATGTCTACACGCATGTTTTCGTCCGCCATGGTGAATGTTCCGGTTAACTGACGGAAAGTCGCTCGCAAGGGCGTAGAATGTGTTTTGCAGGTATGTTTAAATAATTACTTTCTATGGAAAATTTATCAAAAGCAATTACCTGTCTTAGCTTTTTTTATCACCATCCAAAATAAAATCAATTTTTTTAATGTAAACGTTATATTGGCGGATGAGGTGAAAGCTGCCACCAAGCAAACCAAGAACAAAATAGCCACTGGTCTCGACGGAGTCGTCAACCTCGAGTTGGAAAACTTAAGTGTTGACTTCTAGTTAAGATATGAAGCATTTTATATGGGAACCCATTTCAAATCGGGTGTTTAGCTCCAACTTTTTTCTTTGATTTTTTCTCGGTCTACTATGTTGTAGAAAGTTTTTTCTTTTACTTAAACACACAACTTTCTAAAAGACAGCAATACGCTATCTTTTAGAACTGAAATGATACAAGCGTATCAAAACATGCCATTTTCCAAGGGTTGTATATCAAAATGGCGCACACATTTTGGAAATGATATTCAGTGACATAATGGTAAATATTTTACAGAACATTTAAATGTTTTATTACATGGGGGGGAATTGATACTTACTAGGTGGGCATAAATCAAAAAGGTGTGGTTTTCGGTGAAAATACAGTCTTCAATGAGCTTTTCAATTGTAATTTCTTACTCTGAGTTTTCCGCGGCATTCTATCGTGAAGAAAGTTTTTCCTTTCACTGGAGCATACAAACTTTTGGATGATGGCAGTACTCGAGGGGAGGCGACATGCGACATACTATGTGTTGAGGAAATCAAGTAAGCCATGGAATCGCAGGAAGAGAAAATAATTCACTATTCTAACAACCGTTGCTGAGTACGGTAATAAAAAACAATAAAGGGTGATACGGTCAAAATTTGGTCAAGGGAAAACGCGTGTAAATCGGTGAAATCGTTTATTTAAAAAATCAAATTAAATTTCTTTTTCAAGTTCAATTAGTATAAAATTCAGGAAAAATATTCAGTTAGGCTTCCGCTTTTCCAAATCCGAATTGCCGGGCCTTACGCTTGACCCCTGCCATCAGATTTTGTACAGCCACCTTGTCCACCTTCTTCGCCGCAGAAAGCCAGTTTGCCTTGAACTGCTGCTCGTCCTTAGCAGTTTTTTTGGTCTTCTTTAGGTTCCGCTTGACAATAGCCCAGTATTTCTCACTTGGGCGGAGCTCTGGCGTGTTGGGAGGGTTCTTGTCCTTGGGAACCACCTGCACGTTGTTGGCGGCGTACCACTCCATGGCCTTTTTACCGTAATGGCAAGATGCCAAATCCGGCCAAAACAGTACGGAACAACCGTGTTTCTTCAGGAAAGGCAGCAGACGTTTATTCAAACACTCTTTCACGTAAATTTCTTGGTTGACAGTCCCGGAAGCTATGAAAATGCTGCTTTTCAAGCCACAGGTACAGATGGCTTGCCAAACCAGATATTTCTTTGCGAACTTTGACAGTTTCGTGTGCTTGAAAATATCTGCTACCTTTCCCTTCCTTTTGCCGTATAAAACTCCTGTCCCGGAAGCTGCTTGTAGTCGGCTTTGACGTAGGTTTCGTCGTCCATTACCACGCAGTCAAACTTCGTCAGCATCGTCGTGTACAGCCTCCGGGATCGCGCTTTGGCCGTCGTATTTTGTTTATCATCGCGATTTGGAGTCACTACCTTCTTGTAAGTCGATAGTCCGGCTCGTTTTTTGGCTCGATGCACGGTTGTAGACGATACACCCAGCTTATTTGCGGCATCTCGGAGAGATAGGTTGGGGTTTCGCTTGAAACTACCGGCAACTCTCTTTGTCGTCTCAGCGGCTTCCGGTTTTCGATTTCCCCCCGATCCAGACTTCCTGGCTGTCGACAAACGTTCCCCAAACACTTTAATTACATTTGTAACGGTTGATTTGGCAACTTTTAGCGATTTTGCCAACTTTGCGTGCGAGTAGCTCGGATTTTCGCGATGCGCGAGCAAAATTTTGATACGCTGCTCTTCTTGCTTGGACGGCATTTTGACAACTGAAGAGTGAATTCCAAAATCAAAATAGGAGCAACATTCTACACACACACACCTTCAAAATGAGGGGTGTTCAGGTTTTTTAAATGCAAAATTGAAAGAAATACATCAAGTTGATACTGACCAAATTTTGACCGTATCGCCCTCTAATTATCAATTGGAAAAGTGTTTAAAGAAAACTTCAAGCCGAACAAATAAGCAGCTAGAAAAGGACGACATCGATTTGCAAGCAAACCATCTGAACATATGGTCCTCTGTCGAGGTGAGTTCCCTCTCGGGCCAAAGCTGAAACTGAACACTATAATTGGGAATGATTTTTTTTATGGAAATTTCCATCACAATCTCGGAACTTATTGAGCTTTTGATGCAAGAAAAGGATGTAACTGACCTTTTGGAGCATGTTTTAAGAAAATGTTCTCCCAGTAAGATGAACATCACGGAAGTTAAGGAAAAAAAAATACCAAATTTGTTTCCAAATTCAATAATTTGTGGAAGAAGAGCAATCGGCATCGAGGACGGTTTGAAACAACGAACTCGAATTGGCTTAAAAGGAAACTAGTTCTCAATACAACGAATGTCTCAATAACACCAAAGGGCCGCCTCAAGAAGCTCTTGATAGAGTTAGGAAAAAGGTCTAAACAGAAAAAGACACATGCTTTACATGGACATTTTTCTCCAGATGAATTCATGTTTGCTGCAGCATCTAGCACACAAACCGCAGGTTAGCTATTTGATGACATGTAAAGCAAATGATAAATGTATAAACTTATTTTACGTAATAGAGATGAAGAATGTTGGCAATATTTGAATCTCGCTTGGTTATTCTGACGAAATGCAATGGATGCAATTTGATGAACGATGCAACATATGGTAAAATGAACTTTGGACAACTCCTGGGGACACGAATTTTACCTAGCCAAACTTAAGGGTAATATTACAGGTAGATTAAAATGTGTTATGCAGACAAGTTTGGTGGCAAATTGATAATATCGCTGGGCATCTGCAGTTGTGAAAAGAAAACATAGGTTTTCATCATTGGAGCGACTAAAGTTCTGTCCAGTTAGAGTCCAGAATCACTTATTGTGTTGCAGTGGCATGGAAAGTGACCACTGCAAGAATTCTTTAACAGCGGTTTACTAACCTAAGCGCCCACTTTCTGTGGTATAAATTTATTACCGTATTACCTTTCATTAAAGTCCGTATATGTCCCGTGAAGTTTTGGTCAGATTTGGCGAGTTACCACTACAGCCGAGGTGTCGTCCAGTGCACAGTGGGGCGACTCCATACAAAAGCTGGTCATGCATAAAAATGTCTCCAAATCAATAAAAACACGTGTTTCTTAACTAATTTTGGGTCGCTGAATCCAAAAATGAGGTTGCTTTTTTATTAGGACGCGCTCAAATATTACGATACAAAAAAATGTTGCTTTTTAAAAGCGCTTTTATAATCCCATATTTTTTTCATAAAATATGGCGCGTTAGGTGATGTCAGATTTGTTTACACCATCTTTGGTGTTATAAAAATAATATTTAAATGAACCCAAAAAAATGTTTTCTGCCTTATTAGCAATTTGTATAATTTTGTCATTTAAAAAATAAAATCAGTAATTTTTAAACAGTTGCATGACTATGCTGAGTACCAAAAAGGTCATACAAAAAAGTTGTTTGAATCAAAGAACTCCTTTAAAACCATACTCTGTATGTTTTCAAATTGTGCGAAGAATTTATTATTTTTTATTTTATATAACACAGTAACACAAATAAAAATTTAAATCTTTTCTTCACTTATTGTTTTTTCTTCCATTTTTTCATGATTAAACACACATTTCTATATCATTAGCTATTTTTTGCAGTAAAAAAATGTATTATATATGAGAGACAACACAAATCGGTTACGCTTACTTTGCGAGTGCTGAAATTTTTTATTGAATGATTTCCAAAAACTATCGAACTCCTTATCCTTATTCAACGGAAAACAGTTATTTGCTGCTGCCTTGATCTTTTCTAGCGAACCTTGAAGTTTCATTGCTTCATATATCTATTTTCTTTAAAGAAATCCGTATTCTTTAAAATTACAAAAAGCAGTGTTCATCAGAAATAGTTTAGCCAGATCATCATATATATTTTGAATAATTATTCCACGACTGACAACTGTGGGGAAAGAACCATAACATTTTACTTGCGATTTCACTATCCATTATTTTGGGTACCACAAGCACTTCAATAATACAGTTTGACTCAGAATATAGCCGCTATTAGCCAGATAAAAAATAAATATTTGATGCTAACAGAATGCTCTTTCTATTTGCTTAGTAATAACACAGAGAACAGACATCCAGGCTCGAACATTTTTCCCCAATAAACTTTTAAAAGCAAACCGTTGGAAAAACAGCGCCGCCTAGTCTAGGTTTCACCAAACTAAAATTGGCAGGCTATCAAATCTCGAGGTGGGCAAGTGGCGCCATCAACATACGATTCACCAAAACTAACGGAAACGAGCTGTAATTTTAAAATGGTAGTTATAGAAATTTACACACGGTGGGCAGACACCCAGCTTGGATGTCTGTTCTCTGTGGTAATAAGGAACAGAGATGAATGAGAAGAGATGAGATGACGAAGAACAGCGATCAGTTTGTTCAATCTTCACACACAAACAAAATTCTCAGTCATACCAACACATGTTGACAAGCTATTTAGGAGAGTAGTACATAAAGGGCGATACGGTCAAAATTTGTTCAATATCAACTTGACGTATTTCTTTCAATTTTGCATTTAAAAAACCTGAACACCCCTCATTTTGAAGGTGTGTGTGTGTAGAATGTTGCTCCTATTTTGATTTTGGAATTCACTCTTCAGTTGTCAAAATGCCGTCCAAGCAAGAAGAGCAGCGTATCAAAATTTTGCTCGCGCATCGCGAAAATCCGAGCTACTCGCACGCAAAGCTGGCAAAATCGCTCAAAGTTACCAAATCAACCGTTACAAATGTAATTAAAGTGTTTGGGGAACGTTTGTCGACAGCCAGGAAGTCTGGATCGGAGGGAAATCGAAAACCGGAAGCCGCTGAGACGACAAAGAGAGTTGCCGGTAGTTTCAAGCGAAACTCTAACCTATCTCTCCGAGATGCCGCAAATAAGCTGGGTGTATCGTCTACAACCGTGCATCGAGCCAAAAAACGAGCAGGACTATCGACTTACAAGAAGGTAGCGACTCCAAATCGCGATGATAAACAAAATACGACGTCCAAAGCGCGATCCCGGAGGCTGTACACGACGATGATGACGAAGTTTGACTGCGTGGTAATGGACGACGAAACCTACGTCAAAGCCGACTACAAGCAGCTTCCGGGACATGAGTTTTATACGGCAAAAGGAAGGGGAAAGGTAGCAGATATTTTCAAGCACACGAAACTGTCAAAGTTCGCAAAGAAATATCTGGTTTGGCAAGCCATCTGTACCTGTGGCTTGAAAAGCAGCATTTTCATAGCTTCCGGGACTGTCAACCAAGAAATTTACGTGAAAGAGTGTTTGAATAAACGTCTGCTGCCTTTCCTGAAGAAACACGGTTGTTCCGTACTGTTTTGGCCGGATTTGGCATCTTGCCATTACGGTAAAAAGGCCATGGAGTGGTACGCCGCCAACAACGTGCAGGTGGTTCCCAAGGACAAGAACCCTCCCAACACGCCAGAGCTCCGCCCAAGTGAGAAATACTGGGCTATTGTCAAGCCGAACCTAAAGAAGACCAAAAAAACTGCTAAGGACGAGCAGCAGTTCAAGGCAAACTGGCTTTCTGCGGCGAAGAAGGTGGACAAGGTGGCTGTACAAAATCTGATGGCAGGGGTCAAGCGTAAGGCCCGGCAATTCGGATTTGGAAAAGCGGAAGCCTAACTGAATATTTTTCCGGAATTTAAAAAAAACTAATTTAATTTGATTTTTTAAATAAACGATTTCACCGATTTACACGCGTTTTCCCATGACCAAATTTTGACCGTATCACCCTTTAGTGACAATAGACTATTGTTGTTATGATCATGTTGTTGATATGATGAAGCAATTGAACATGATATGCTTGAAGCGCTTGCAGAAGAAATAAATCTTGTCAAATATTCAAAAAAGGTGCAAATGGCCGAAAACCCTATCTTTTCTTTAAAAAATATTAATACTCTGCGCAAGTCTGCGCTACATAAGGCATTGTCCATTTGAAAGCTAACATTTTAAACTAATATTTACAACTAACCCCAACCCAGGCGAACCCGGGCTTCAAAGTTTTGTAGTATGGTTTTCACAAAAAAATCACACCCTTTTCGTTTAAATTCAAATTTTACAAAACTTTTATAGTATTCAAAAAAAAAAATGATGCAGATTTGTGTTGCACTCCATTTCAAGGAACTTTCTTTTCAACACCAACTTAATTCAAGTCAATGGTAGAGCTCTAGCAAATTATGTAATTTTTATAATTTTATTCAAAAATCGCAAAAAACACATAGGTGACACATTTCAAAAGATCGCACAAATCTCAAATTCTGTCCAATCACTTCAAGAATGATTGCATCGATAAAAACATAAATTCACCCAACGGCTCGCAGTTCCGACCCATCGAAAGATTTTGGGCAGTAATGAAGCGGAAGCTTAAGAAAAGTGGAAAAACGGAACAGTGGAAGAGAAATTATTTGTACTGATATTAAATAACAGTAAATTGCCTTTGTTTTAATGTGTTAAACTTATTTTTACGTCAATCCGTTACCGAGATACAGATGATTTTATTAATCCGGATTTTAAATGAACATAGCTTTAACACACTATAAACGAGCTAACAAAACCTCAAATATAGCTACAGGGCCCTGTTCTATTATCCAATGTGTGACCCGGTCCAAAACTTGCTGTGATAAGCAATAAGGCTTCAAATGACGAGGAAAAACAACCATGACTAAAGCATAGAAAAATCACGGAGAACCGCTACCTCTACGATTTAATTGACAAAATTCATGGCGATTTTTATCACAAAGGGCCTTGCTGCGATTGTAATATCCGCCCAAACTGTGGCGAGACAACTCAGTCTGAACCCTTACATAGGCGAAAACCTGATTGGCTTACAAATGACTGCGGGAGCAATGAAAACGATTTATAGACCTTTTTTTCGCGGTGCATTGCGAACTTCATGCGCGCCAATATAATCAGAAAGACGGTCTCTGGCGGCGTGGAGCTGTTGGGTACATTGTTTTTTCTTTCTTTTTTGTTCTTTTTCTTTTTTCAGCCTCCACTAGCGCTAATAACCCGATGGCGTGTGGCGGTTTATGGTGCAGTAGTGTCGATACGAACTGTAGTACCTTGGCTCGGAGCTAGCTCTCAGGTGCTGACGAATAGGTCTGAAGATGGTTGTGATTTGTTTGTTTACAGGTGGATAATAAAAGTGAAACATTGTGCCATTAAGCAACAGAGCAGTACAACTCAACCGTTAAATTTATACTTATTAAGTACTTGGTCTTTCTCTCACCTTTATCAGGTTCATACGATCGCATTTGGTGAATGAAGTACCTTACAGTTGATAGCCAGAAAGTCCATCAGTAATACTACTTAATTTATGGTCCAATAGCGATGAAGCCTGGTTAGTACTTTCAGCGCTGGGGGGACTTTTTCAGAAAATACCTGAAAGTGATTTCGATCACCGAGCTCGGATAAACGAATTTAATACTCACTAACTTTTCAAAACTCTGCCTGCATTTTCTCCCCAATACAAGCACTTGAAAACTTGTTCTTGTGCATTTTCGGACGTTTCAATCACTATTTCTGTATGCATAACCCATTTGCAATTATACATATTGATTCGTTTCCGCGCTCCGAGCCCTCAGTTTAATCGAGAGTTCGAGGGGTGCTTGGACGTTTGGCATACGGATTGTTGGCATTATTTAGAATATCGATGTTTTTCACTTCTGGTTTTATATGAACTAATGAAAATCAAGTTCATACATTGCACTAATATCGCAGTTAAATAATGGATAAAGAATTTTTTTTTCAGTTTATATGGACATCTATTTTAAGTAGATCTTTTTAAAAAGCCTAAGCCTTTTCCTTTTGTTTTAGTAAATTCATAGAAGTGAATGTTAGTTTTGACCGAACGCCTATATGCCAGTCGCCCGTATGTCAAATGGAATAATCTCGCCCCCGTAGCCTCCAAACTTTGCCAGCATCGATCGCAATCAAACTCTCGCATTCCGGACGCCGCACAATGGACCTTCCTACTCCCGTTCCCTAAGCCCATGAACTCAACCAGAAGCACCGGTTTGCTTGTTCGCTCGAAATTTATTCAATCCAATCAAGCTGTTGAACACACTCTCATTCTCCCTGGCGAAGTTTTCCAAGTGCAGCGTTTGCAGCGTTAGCCAGTGACGCTGCCATCGGAATCAACACCGCGTAAGCTTATTCAAGTATGCAGTCTATATTTTTTTCCTCCTACCCTGTTCTGATTCTATGCATATCGATACGAAATTAATTAACAACACCTAGTTTTGAATTTTTAAAATTGAATCCAAAACTTTTCCCACAACGCAGTGTAGCTTCAGCTACAGCAGAAACATATCCTTCGAGGCAGCAGTGATTGATACATGCAGGTTGGTGGATATTCGATTTCAGAACTGTTCTCAGTATATCAGCGGTCATTTGAACGTTTTTAGACAGGTTAGTTTAAGAACTTTTCCGGGTTTTTTTTTTCCGGGAATTAAACACCAATAATTATAACCGCTGATGTTGTCAAGTAACATACGTTACTGTTATTCAAAAGCACGGAACTAATTCTTGTATTGGTTACTGGATATCTTTGTGCAAATAGCCGTGTGGTAGATGAAATAATTTTTATTCGGTTCTTCAAAAAAGTTTACATAGGACTGGTCTTATTTGGTTGGTCTTGAGCCGCTTCGAGCAAAGATATCTATAAACTATTCAAGAATACAAGGGGAAGTGAGGTAAAATCAGCCATATGTTCGTTCATAGAACCGCGCGGCAGTTGAAACAGCTTTTATTCGATTTTTCAGGAAATTTCACATGTGACTAAGCTCTATAACTCTACAACCATAAAAGTTACAAATTATTTTCTTAGTTTTCAACAGTTCTTGCCCACTGTGCAATGGTTCAAAAACCATAGGATCTTCCCCTAACTAACTCAGTTGGTAAAGGAGCAGCTGCAAAGCAGCACCATGCTGGAGGCGGCTGGGTTCGATTCCCAGTCTGGCCTACGATTTTTTTCGTTAAGGAAAATTTCTCGACTCCCTGGGCATATGGTATGATTGTACTTGCCACACAATCATATTGCATGTGTAGGAAGCCACCATCCTAGTGTGGGATTTGACCTGCATGCGGTTCCACTTAACAAAAAGGTAATGCTTTGTTACCGTTTTAAATTCAACATACTGCTGTATGAAGGGCCAAAAAGGGTTTGGCATGCCCGTAAGCAGAGATACTTGCACGAAACCTGCGGGAATAAGAGAATCTCCTTCCAGCATATGATCCGATAGTTCGAATAACAAAATATGCAATTCTGTTAAGCTTTCCACTACAGGTAAACCTCGAAAGTACGTACATAAACTTTCTCACTTCAAATCAAAATTGCATAAAAACTACCGATTGTATCTCAAATCTTTTACAGCGGCAGGTTGTTCTTTGTTTTGGTTATATTAGATTTCTGATACAATCAGTAGTTTTTATGCAATTGCGATTTGAAGTGAGAAAGTCTATGTACGTACAATCGAGATATACCTGTAGATGGTTTGTTTGAGAAAGGTGCGTCAAATTCTTATATCATAATTCATGATAGACGTATCCCTTCCTAGACTCCGGTTGGCTGTCCACTCCATTGGCCAATTCAAAGTTCAATGTTGCCCTGATGCACCCTCCTATCCAATATTGAAATTTAAAAATCAAAGAATTATAATAAGGTTCATGCAATATAGGTCAATGTTTCAAAAATGGTATAACTTGCATGTCAAAATTTCTTTTTCGAATTTCCTTTCCTAGCTTGTTCTATGAAGCAAAAACATGTAACAGTTGATTTCAGAACCTCTAAACATAATATAATCAGAAACACTCTGTTAATAGTCACTATCAAAATGGTGGTCAATGGTTGCTAAAATTGTAGCTTCCTAGCTACAGCATCTCTCTCTCTCTCTCTTTCTCTATCTTTATATCAACCTTTCTATCTCCCTCCCCTCCTGCTTATTATTATGCTCTTTAAAATGTCAACAAGCTCATTTTTGCAATACCTCGTCAGAAATTTAATATAATAACTATTACCAAACATTTCAATAATGCTCAGCCTTGAATGAATAACATTTTAATGTAACCACCTTTATTAACCAGATCAGCTATTCCCGGTAAGATAGCATGCCGAAATCTTACCCTACCACGAAGTATTCTTTATACGGTAAATAATTTCGGATCATCCATGGAATTCACAAGTATTGTGTTTTCAGCATCGCTTTTAAGCATCGTCGTAAGTCATAGCCCACCTTACCCACGTTGAGATCGCTTGCAAACTCTACTTTTTATCCGAGGCCCAGGGGGGCGTTTGGCATATACCATTCGACTGAGCTCAACAAACTGAGAACATGTGTGTGTATGCGTGCACGCGTGTTGCGCGCGAAATTTTTCTGTATACCCTGCTCAGCTTTCCACTATTACACTCAGTTTTCAACACCGCGACCCAGGCTGGGGCTCCATATCTCAGAATTGAAGTTGACACACTCGCCAGAAGTCGCCTCTTGCTGCCTCTCGCTGCCTGACCGCTTTCACCGCCTTTTCACAGGCGTAGTCGACGTGTGCGTTGAAATTCAACCGGTCATCAACCATCACCCCCAGGTACCTTAATGCACGCTTTGACGGAATTACGTGTCCCCCGACGTTGATGTCAACCCGCTGAACTGCTTTGCGGTTGCTGACCAGCACTACCTCCGTCTTATGATGAGCCAGCTGCAGTTTAGCTCCAGTCATCCACGTTCCAATGATGTCCATCGCCTCCGCCGTCAGCATCTCTACCTCGACGATCTCAACTCCAACTTCAGGGTTAATACTCCATCGTACATCGCGTTCCACAGCGTTGGGCTGAGAATCGAGCCTTGTGGCACCCCCGCCGTGATCCTGATAGATTTCTGCCCCAATTCTGTTTCGTATACCAGGACTCTGTTTTGGAAGTAACTCCCTAGTATTCCGCACAGGTAGCCAGGTACGTGCATTTTGTGCAGTACTGCGGCGATAGCCTCCCAGCTAGCGCTGTTAAAAGCGTTTTTGACGTCGATCGTCACTACGGCGCAGAACCGGTTGCCTCTATTTTTCTGCTTTGATGCCTTCTCTACTCTCTGCACGACTATCTGGATTGCTTCCACTGTCGAGTCCTCTTTTCGAAATCCGAATTGTCTCTTTGAAAGGCCATGATCGCTCTCCATGTACTGCTTCTTCTTCTTTTTTAGCATTTCAAGCTTATTGCTTTCACAATTAGCTTATTGCTTGCTCACAACTTAGTGTTCCAAATGCACTTTCACAGTTATTAATTGAGAGCTTTCGATGCCAAGTACCATTTTTGCATTAGTATGATTGTGTGGCAAGTACAATCATACGCTATGGCCAGGGAGTCGAGAAGTTTTCCTTAACGAAAAATTTCTGAACCAGACCGGGAATCGAGCCCAGCCACCTCCAGCATGGTGTTGCTTTGTAGCTGCGCCTTTACCGACTGAGCTAAGGGAGGATCCTCCATGCACTGCGTCAGCCTGTTAAGGATGACCCTTTCCAGAAGCTTCCCGAGGGTATCCAGCAGGCATATGGGTCTACACACTTAGAAATTATGAATTTTACACGAGACCTAATCCACGTTTGTAAATAGTTCGGGAACGTAAAGTCGGGGAATGTAATAGTCGGGGAACGTAAAGAAAGATTTCATGTAAAATTATGTCTCCTGAAACTGAAACATACGCAATTCGACAAAAGATGTGTTCGGATGAATTTATTTTCTCATCTCTTTCAACACATTCTTATGCGCTAAAGGACGCTTGCATGTGTCGGTCTCAGGGACAGAAATTTACACGAGATTTTGGTAGTGTGTATAAGATGCTGGGTCCCCTGATGGCTTCCCTAGTTTCGGCAGCAACACCAACTTCTGAACCTTCCATCTGTCTGGGAAGTAGCCTTCATCTAGGCATTTTTGTAGTGCCGTCCTGATAGTGTCCGGGAACGCCAATATCGCGATTTTAAGTGCTACGGTGGGGATCCCATCCGGACCGGGAGCTTTCTTCAACTTCAGACCCTTCACAACTAATAGTGGCTCTTCATTGGAGATCCGAGCAGTTGCATCTTCAGCATCTTCGTATGGCGTAGGTGGCCACAGCGTTGGGTGGTGGTGCGGAAAAAGACCGTCCACGTTCATCTTCAATTTTTCTGGGCACATTTCAACAGGTGTCGCTGGACGCTTAAACTTCGTCACCACGATTCTATAAGCGTTGCCGCAAGGGTTCTCAGCGGCTTCTTGGCACAACTCTTTAAAGCAGTTTGACTTGCTCAGCTTAATCTCTCGTTTAAGAGCGTTGCGCGCTCTTAAAATAAGATTTTCCGTTCTTCTCTCTCAGCTTCAGTCCTTGCTCTCGATAAATACCACCTTGTCAAAGTACTTTGTCTTCCATTTTCGCTCGCAGGTCCTCGTTCTTCTCGTTGCAGTAGGAGCTCGCCGGCCGATGCTGTAGAGAATCGCCTGGTGGTCACTGTGGGAGTATTCCTTGCTTACTCTCCAGTTCATGTCTTCCATAAGTGACGAGCTGCAGAACTTAATATCGATGATGGACTCTCGACCGTCTTTGCGGAACGTGCTGACATTCCCTTCGTTGCACAGCCTTACATTCAGCGTCACCAGAGCTTCAAGAAGACTGTGGCCCCATTGAATTAGTTCGCTTACTACCCCACTCCGTGACCCAGGCGTTAAAATCTCCTGCGATGACTACCGACTCTCGTCCGACCAGCGTGTCGGTAAGTGCGTCAAACATCCTATTGAACTCTTCGTCAGTCCATCTAGGAGGTGCATAGCAGCTGCAAACAAGTACTCCGTTGACTTTGGCAATCACAAAGCCGTCGTATGAGCACTCCACCACCTGTTGGATGGGGAATCTGCCCATAACTTGTATTGCCACCATCCCTGCTCTATCTGTCACCCATGTACTGTTACCGAGAGGAACTCGATACGGCTCCGCAATTATTGCAACATCGCACTTTGTCTCTGTCGTGGACTGCCATAACAGTTGCTGGGCAGTGAAGCAATGATTGAGATTCACTTGCGTGACCTGCATCCTTATTCGCCTTTTAGTACGCGGCGCATTTTAAGCCTCCCGTCCAATGACCGTTTCCGTCCTCCAGATTGCACAGAACGCATCACCATAGAACTGTTGCAGCTGCGCCTCCGGTTGTAGATGTACTACTCTATTGTTAACCAGTTGATGCCGAGTCTGTCCTGCCATTCGGTTGAGGGTGACTTCCAGCAGCCCCGACGACCCTGAGCTGGTGGTTTTTTTTTCGGCTTATTGTTTACTTCAATTTTCTTTGCTATTTGGCTAGGCTGCCCGATGATCAACTTATTTCATTATTTCGCTTTGGAAATTTTCACCATTTCAAAGTTTCAACCATCTTAAATTGCAGCCGCAGAAACAAATAGCTGCATTTTTTTTATATGTACATTATTTAATATCTCATTACATCATCGTATTATTTTCATCATATCATCACTGTATATTATTATAATCATAATAATATTGTTAATAAATATATAAATAAAAATAATTAAATAGCATCTGCTTCAAGGCTTCAAGGGAGTTGATTCCCGATAGTACATATATTTTATTGCATTGTATCTTAAGGTGATTGTTCGTGCATCACGAAAAGGTTATCTACGCGCCATCTATGTTTCAACTCGCATCGACCGACAGCACCGATCATTGTCGTTTTGTCGATTATGGCGTACCGTGGAAAAGAGATTTCGACATGAAGTTATAGGCCAATGTCCAAACGAAATGGTTTTCCGCACATTTTGAAAATGCAAACTCGCTCAAGTAAACTACCACTTCTATTGTAAAGGGGAACTCCCCTTCTGTGTAATCATTGTGGTAATTCACTATGAATAAGTTAGCATTCACGAGAAATTTGCGGAAGAAGACATTGTTTAAGTTTGTGACATTGGCCCTTATGAAAATTCCATGTCGATTTGTCGGTCTCACTCTATCCAGGCAACCTAGCAAAATGGAGGAACCCTCTTTAATAGGCGCGCCGTCATCATTAAACGATCATCAGTTTCTCAACGTCACCATCATCCAATACACCGAACAGTCAAAGTCAAAACAAAGGACGAAAGTAAATAAGTGAATAGAAAAAAATGAGTTTTATGAGAATAGTAGTTTTCTAAAATAAAAGTAGTGTAATTGTTGAAGTAGTTAAAAGAAAAGGTGTTTTAATTTCACTTCTGCGTGTCAACGTGTTTAATTGCGCTCAAAATTAGAACAAGGAAGGCGTAAAAAGAACTTGTGTGCGACAGTGTCCCCGTCGTACTTTTGAGCACAGAATCACAGTTCTCCAAGAGATATCGAACAGTGATTTTCTTATTATTTAGGTCATTGGATAATTACGACTATTGTGCATTAGATAACGCAGACAATTCAATGTTTCTTTTTATCTGTGCAGGACATCGTTCCAGGTTTCTTTTTATCTGTGCAGGACATCGATGCCTGCTCGTCGACGATGAAACCTACGTCAACATGGATTTCGGACAGCTTCCTGGCCAAAAATTTTACATGGCGACGGCACGAGGAGATGTTCCTGCGAAGTTTAAGTTTGCTTTTATGGACAAATTTGCCAAAACTGATGATTTGTCATTGAAATGCAGCTGTGGAGCAAAGATCAAAGTGTTCGTGACTAATAAAACGACGGACTCGAAGCTGTACAAGAAAGAATGCCTCAAAAAACGGGTACTACCTTTCGTTAAAGCCCATAAAGGCCCCGTGAAGTTGTTGCCAGATTTGGCGAGTTGCCACTACAGCCGGAAAGTCAGCCAGTGATACCGCGATAATAACGTAGATTTCATCGATAAAAACATAAATCCACCTAACTGCCCGCAGTTCCGGCCCATTGAGAGATTTTGGGCTGTAATGAAGCGGAAGCTTAAGAAAAGTGGAAAAATGGCTTGAGACGCGACTAAGATGACTAAAATGTGGAACAAATGGGCCAAGGAAGTTGACTCCGGAGGTGTACAGCGTTTGATGGGAGGAATAAAGAAGAAAGTGCAAATTTTCATTAGAAACGATTCGTACTGATAATTTTTCCTTAAACCATGTAAAATCTTTGTTTTGATGTATTAATCTTATTTATACGTCAATCCGTTACCGAGATATAGATGATTTTATTATTCCGGATTCTAAATGGACATAGCTTTATGAGCTTCACATTACAGAAAAACATTTATCTGGCACTAACTGAGAGTTAAAGATGCATACGATTTGGATATGCTTCTTATTATTATTATTTCATCATATTATTTATTTGTAACCATTTTCAAATTACAAGATGACGAATTTGAACTATGACATATTTTTTGTTAAACATTCCAGTGTATTTCATTGCTCTATTACATACTACATATATTGCCCAAACAACACATTTGTTTCAAACGAGTAAAAGTAACTTCAGCGTGACTCGATTCATTAACAGTCATCTTTCTACTTTATTTTATTGTAATAGTACAATTTTCCCCGTTTTCTCAAATGGATCTGATATTTAAAAAATTAAATAATAGATGGATTCCAAATTTATTCACGTGCACATACGTGCATTTAGATTAATTATGAAGACACTTAGTTTCGTTAAAAGTTCCCTTTTTCTGTTGGAAAACTTGAGCCGCTGATTTTATTTGGCCGTTAACACATTAAAACTCCTGGTTGCCGCACATTGACCAATTTAGGTAAACAAAAAGAAATTCGACGGGAGAGTATCTTTTGTTTTTCCAAACAAAGGAGGTTAAGTTAACAACTTTGAGATTATCGATTACTTTATCCTTTTGTTGTTGTTGTAAGGATCTTAGCATAGGCGTAGCCAGGATTTCAAATAGGGTGGGGCAAGATAAAATATTAGAGAGAGAGAGAGAGAGAGAGACAGAGAGAGAATAAGAGAGAAAGAACTACACCATCTTCAACACATAACATTATACAACGGAAAACTCAACGCTCGGTGGACTCGGTGGAGTACGGACATTTTCAAGTTCCACCGGCTGTAGCAGGAATCGAGCCCTCACTTTGTGACAATCCGCTTGAACGACGGGAGGATTATTATTTCTACGCTTATTCAAAGTACTTTATAATACCCGTCAAATTTTGGTAACAAGATTCAACAATTCTGAAATAAAAAATAAAACAAAAAAGATTTAAAAACCTTAGGTTTTCCACATGTTTCAAAATCAAACCGCATTAAATAGCAATTAGGCTAAAATCTAGCGGTTACTGTCATGTGTCGATATATTCACTTTACAGTAGTGCTGGATTTTTGTATAGGATAACCACCGAGTTTGTTCACAGTTTGTACTGAAAATGTACTTTTCCTCCATGACCCTCTCACCCACATTGAAAATTAAATTTCATTTTTATTACGAAATCAAAGGTAGGACTGACAAATCTATTCGTTGTATTCGTTGTAAATCGATTTGAATATTTCAATAAGCTACCTTCGTACTCAATGCCACACGCGTAACTGTCTAAAGCACGAAGCATTTATTGACACAGAAAGAACATTCGTGCATTGTACGAAAACAATATAAACTGCTACGAATATTTTGTTATCAATAAACGTTTCTCTGATGGTTGCACGATTGACTGTTATTTTTTCTATATCGACTCAGTATGTCATTGAAAAAAAATCAATGATTCCAGCGAACCCGAGCACCAATACCAACATGTACGAGTACGATTGAAGAGAAGCAGCAATTAGTTGATCTTCATGAAATTCTTTTCGTGCTTTGTACAAAGAGGTGTAATGATAGCATTTCATCAGATGAGAAACATTGAGAATGTTTCATACAATTCACAAGATATTTGTTCTATGCACAAAATCCATGCTTACGAAACGAGTGAAAGCTTACTTACGGAAAAAAAATTTGTGTATATGTAGACAAAACAACACCGTATAAACGCCGTTTTTCTCCCATAGAAACAGATAAAAAATCTTTGAGGTAGCTCATGGAATCTTCCGGTTCGCCTCTAAGAATCTTACTATAAGATACTAGGTGGGCCTTCACAGATTGCCTGTAAATATGCAAAATTTGGATGGCGTCTGTTTTGAGTTATGTCAAATAATATTAATCCATCCCATATATCACACAACATAGCGGTTGATTGAGCGGATTGGGGATAATGATATCATTGGGTATAGGACCAAGTCTTTCCTGGTTATTTTTAAACCAATGAGCCTGGACATCAATAGAAGCATAAAGTTGCCAGAAGGCACGAAATGCATCTACGCACTCTTACTTTAACAAATCCCCCAATCGCAATTTTAAATGGATTCGCATAGATTGTTCTTAGGAAGCTTCTACAGGATTCATGCAGTTGTAAAAATTGAAAATTTACGAAAAGAAAGTTAGCTTCGAGCATCGGCTTTGTGCATGTGCAGTGCGTTTCGTATTTTTCGGTTATCTATAATTTGGCGATGTGAGTGATCGAATGAGTACAATAAACATCAATAATGCTTCCTGGTGAGATGTGAAGGTTCGTCGGACTGGCGGTTCGGTGGTGGGGATCACAATTAATTGTGATCCATAATATTGGTTTGCCATGCTCGCCATACCACCATATCCTGGGGCAAAGAAACCACTATCCCATTTTGTGATAGGCTCCAATAGCACTGTTTGTACAAATAGGTTCAAATCAGAAATAGGTATTAATATTAAACAAATAGAGGTAGTTTATATCTAGGATATAACAGCAAGTTTAATGTAGGATCGCATATCCTTGTTTGACCTGCATTTGGCCTGCATGGGCGAGGCATGCTGGTTATTGCTTTAGTTTGAGATCACCAGTTTTTTCACATTGAAAATGTATGCTAGTCCCAAGCATCATCAGTTGGTTCTCGGTGTAATAACAGCTCATCTGGCAGCAAAAGAGTAGCAGCCTCGGCTGGTCAATCATATTTATTATCTTACTCATGCTCATAGCAACGGATAAAGCCTTTGAATAGGAAAAAAAAAACTGCAACTTTTCGCTCTGATTAGCATGCTGTCTTGTCTCTGAAATTCGGGTATGAGCCGTTTCGTCACGCCCGTAGATATCATATCATGTGCTCCATTAAAATCTCTTGGATACGGAAACAATATTTTAAAATACTGAATTAAACTGTAAGATATGATTAACCGTAAGACGAGGAAACATTGATCAGCCGGATAACATTGACCGGTTTGGCCAGGGGTTAAGTCACTCAGTCACCATGTGGTACCACCCCCAAAAACACACTCCAACACACTTCAAACACACTCGCCACCTTATGAAAGATAAATTCAATTCTGGCACCACTTACAAGAATTAATTGTGTGTTTTCTCGCTTGCACTGATGTGATTCAGATGATGCGTTAGTGTTCGTAGAATAAACGTCAATCAATCCATGGTTGCCATATAGCTTAAATTTTCAACTGTAGTATTGCCAGATATGTTGAAACACGGAAACACAATCACAACGTGGCATAGTGACTAACCCCCTGGGTTTAGCCCATATCCCGAATATTTCATACAAACATTTTCCGTTGATACACTTTTTAACCATTAATTATGTTTTTTAATCAAGCATTAATTGGCTTCCGAAAGCTATAACATTGGTTTATATCCTCAGATTTTTTAAGATTTGAAAATTGAATTGACCAGCTGCTTCAACTTTCAGCTAGCGGGGAAAAAGCAATCAATGCTTGTCTAAAAGTTCTTATTGCAGGTTAGAGATAATTATTTGGATACGTTAGGTTAGCTAGATTGGGTTCTCGATTAAAGGGAAAAGAATGTTATAAAATTTTTAGTCTTTAAAATTAAAAAAAAATCTAATGCATGTTCACTTTTTGCATTTTTTTGCAACATCTTGTCACAAAATCGAAGCAATTTAGCGTTTTTGCATTGAGGCAAAGGGGCAATCTAGCAAACATTAACACTAAATAATAAAAAATTGAAGCAATCATTCAAATTCTAAAAATTGATTCAAAAGTTAGGGGGACAACGGCCCCCATCTACCCCTCTTCCCCCCTGGCTACGCCTATGAATCTTAGTGTTCTAAAAGACTCTCTATTCTAAAAGGTGTGCTGCCAAGCCTGGTATGAAACCCTCCCACAGGTTCTTTGCACCGAGATGTTACGATCATGACACTATGACTGTCAGATTGATGTTCCTCATAAATTTTAATAAGAAACTGGAAATCTTTCCACAACAAATTAACCTCATTCGATGAAATTAATTAAATGATTTTCAGTCAGCTGTATTCTGTTAATTCGTGTTTTGCGTCAAAAGAGCTGACTCAAGTAGCCACTGAGGTAATATGAAATCGGCACAGTACATGTGTTCGCTATAGGGCAACATGTCATTTTACTTGACCTTTATCTCCAGATAACATATGTCACTTAATCACAAAAAAAGACTAGGCTGATGGACCGAGCGGAGAAGTAGAGATACAATTGAGCAGCATCGGAAAATCGCAACCGTTGAACAACATGAATTGCCCCGCGTAAATAGAGCACTCAACGGTCATTCGAATACATACCCTGTACATCGATGCATCCGATTTGCTTCTTCATGGGGCTGGCGTTGATTTGACACATATAGCAGCCACGGTCCGATTCGCGAAGCTGCCGTATCCGCAGGCGCCATGTCCGCATGTCTTCATGCACCACGCTGATCCGGGCATTGTGTGTCACTACACGACCCTGCAGCGCCAGCACTGTCTGGTCCGATGCTCGCAACCAGCCCACCTTGTAGCGGCCCAGATTTTTCACCGAACATGTGAGCACTGCCTCTCTGCCAGCCGGAAATGTTACGTTCTGAATTGTGCCTTCGAATTCCGGTTCTGGATCGGCCGGCTGTTGTTGCGAGGTTGGGTCTGTAAATAAACAAAATAAACGGTTGGTCAATAAGCTGTTCAAATATTAATTCCTGGAAAAAAAGGCTCATATGGTCA
>JASCZW010001676.1:0-156488 GCA_034211315.2 Aedes japonicus | reverse complement strand
ATTAAAAACATCGATGGGGTCTATCGCTCCCCGCACAAGCAAGAAAGAGCGTGCCACCCCTTGAGAATGAAACCAACTAAGTTCCTGCAGGTGGACCTCCATCATGCAAAAAGGAGCATCTGCTGTCATGAGTCGGAGGTTTAGAAAAGAGGGGCTGGGCGTGGTACTAATTCAAGAGCCATGGACTAATAAAGGAAAAATACTGGGCATTCAAACACAGGACTGTAAGTTGTTCTATGATGAAAATCAAGGTACGCCAAGAACTGCTGTTGTCGGCTGATAAAACCGCTCGGTTGCTATACCCATTACAGAATTCTTCAAACGGGACATTGTTGGCGGTCACTGGTTGAGGTGCCACACACCAGAGGAAAAACTGAGGTCATGAGTGAAAGCTGCAGCCTATTTTCCAGGTGATGCTAATGAGGTGCCTCCCTCCTGAGATCGACTCATTTGTCAAGTACTGCAGAGCAAATAATAAGTCATTCATAATTGGCTGCGACGCTAACGCACATCATACCGTGTAGGGTAGTACGGATATCAACAGTCGAGGGAGTGCTTATTAGGAATATCTCTCTTCAAACAATATAGACATGTGCAATAAGGGAAACGAGACCTACCTTTTCAAATGCTATCAGACAAAGAAGTCTTGGATTTGACATTGTGCAATGGTGCAATTTATGAACGTATTTTAAAGTGAGAAGTCTCTGAGGAAACGTCATTGTCTGGATCATATAGACACATTTGTTGTCTCGAATGGGAGTGGTGGAAATAGGCCAATCCTCTACATTTCGAAATCCAGAGAAAACAAAACTGGGATCAATATGCACAACATTTGAAACTTCGGAGTTATTTACAGAAAGGTGGAAAGATTGATTCAGTTCAGAAATTGGAATCATTTTCCCAAAAGATAGATGACACGACTCTTAAATTCTTTCCAAATTATTTGTCCTTATCAAGAAATCGTCCTCTAACAGGGATGTTCCGTGCGTTGGAACTCTAAGTTGGAACGTCTGCGTAAAACATCCTCTAATAGATTGCTTAATAAAGCGAAAAAGAACCTCAGATTGGACTCCCTATGGGAATGCCCCTACCGAGTGCAATCAAAGAAATTAGAAAATCTAAACGAAGATCCTGGGTTCTAACGTGAATGGCTTATAAGCAACAGTCCGGGAGTCGCCAAGACTTCAGAGGGCTCTTGCAAAGGATCACACGATTGAACTTGGGAATCTGGAGGGTCGAGGGATGGAGTTTTTTACAAAAACTCCTAGTTAAACAGTTAAAGCTGATTAGCGGAAACACATTTCCTGGATCAGTTTTGTGTGTAGATCCAATCAGAGATGGGTCACTTGAGAAGGTGAAAACTCGCCATTAATTGAGATTTGGCTGGCCAAGCTAAGGCCCAACCATATTCCAGTTTCATGAACGCAAGTAGTGCTATCTTCATACCTAAAGTGAGGAAAAGCCGAGACAAGGCGCATCCTAAATCGTACAGGCCCATTAGTCTTTCATCATGATTCTATTATTAAGACTATGGAAAAAGTTTTGAATGATTATATCAATTCAAATTACATGATACAAGCATCCGCCTATCTGAGTTCAGTGCTTCGTTACCAGTCTGGTGCAAGTCAGCAGTTTACGGCACTGCATAGTGTGGTTTCAAAGGTAGAAAAAGCTTCATCGGTAAAAGAAATAGCACTTTGTTCTTTCTTAGATATTGAAGGAGCATTCGACAACGCTTCCTATTCATCTTGGCTCGTGCCATGAAGAAAAGGAATTTTGACATGAACATAATTCACTGGGTTCATACCATGCTCGCAAAAGAGAAATCTCGCTTCAGAGCTGGGAAGTTCGTCTATTACAATACGGGCAACAAAGGTTGTCCCCAAGGAGAGAGTCCTCTCACCACTTATGTGGTCCTTAGTTGTAGACGAGCTTCCAGAAACTTAGAGGAAAAAGGTTTCGAGGTTGTAGGTTTTGCAGACGATATAGTCATTATAGTGAGGGGAAAATTTGACAACATCATTTCCAGAAAGAATGCAATGGGCCCCTAAATTTACCCAGTCTTGGTGTATCAAGGAGGGCCTTAGCATTAATCCAGCAAAGTAAGTAATTGTACCTTTCACTAGGAAAAGGAAGTTTAGTCTAAAAGCGTTCCAGCTAGGAGGATTAAAGATCCATCTTAGTGAACAGGTTAAATACTTAGGATTGATACTGGATGCCAAACTGAACTGGAATGCTCACCATGAGTGTGTGATCGGTAAGGCAACCAGTGCTTTCTGGATTTGCTCAAAAATATTTGGCAGAAAATGGGGTCTAAGACCAGAAATGATAATGTGGATTTATACATCCATAATACGTCCTAAAATATCGTATGCTTCTCTTGTGTGGTGGCCAAAAACAAAGAGGCTACTGCACAGAAAAAGCTTGCAAAAATTCAACGGCTAGTATCCATTGCTATAACGGGAGCGATGCGCAGCACTCCATCAAATGCGTTGAATGCAATGCTAAATCTAGCTGCCTTTGCACGAATACGTGCAACTAGAAGCGGAAAAGAGTATGCTTAGACTTAAACGGTTGAAAACTTTCATGTCTGGTGATTTAGTCGGTCACCTGAGCATTTCACAAAGCTTTCAAAATGGGCCAGTGATGTACATGAATGGAGACTGGATGAAACCTGTGGAAAACCATGACATTCCTTACAACATATGTGAAACGTCACGCATAGATTGGGAAGTCGGAGGTCCCACTGTTCGTCATGGCTCCATAAAATTCTTCACAGATGGCTAAAAATTGGAACAAAAACGGGAACAGGAATCTTCGGCCCTGGGGTAGAAATCTCAGTGGCGATGGGAAACTATCCAACGGTTTTCCAAGCGGAGATCTTTGCTATAATAAAATGTGTTAACGTTTGTCTGAAGAGAAAATATAGATATGCAAATATTTGTATTTTTACAGACAGCCAAGCGGCACTCAAAGCGTTAAGTAATTATAAATGTACATCCAAACTTGTCTGGGAATGCATTCTTTCATTGCGAAAGGTGTGCCAAGAGAACTCGGTGAATTTATTCTGGGTTCCGGGACACTGTGGCATTGAAGGTAATGAAAGGGCAGACGAGCTTGCTAAACAAGGTTCAAATGCACAGTTTATTGGCCCAGAACCATTCTGACGGTATATCATACTGTGCCATAAAAATGGAATTAAAATCTTGGGAAGAGCAAAGGTGATGACCAATTGGTTGGTCACCACAAAGTGTTCTCAAGCGAAAAGGTTTATAATTCCAAATGTTGCAATTAGTAAAAGCTTCTGAGCTCAATAAGAGAGTTCTTTGTACCTATACTGCCCTAGTAACCGGACATTGCCTGAGTAGATATCATTTGAAAAACATTGGCCAGGTTCAGAATGATATCTGTCGTTTCTGCAACATGGAACGTGAAACCTCGGAACATCTGCTTTGCAGTTGTGATGCTGTGTACAAGAGCAGACTTAAATTTCTGTACAGTGGCTATATGCAACCTAAAGAAATTTGGACTGCAATTCCTGGGAAGGTGGTGGGTTTTATAAACTCAATTTTGCCTGACTGGGAGACGCGTCTTAGGCTGGTCACTTGACAAATGGTGATCTAGCTTTAAGATGCGAATTAGTATAGTAAACAGGGGTATATCACAAAAGTTCAACTCAGTGGACACCGTGATTCTACGCCCCAACAAAAAAAAAAAAAGCATAGACTCAGGCAATCAATCAAATCATCGAGCATTTTCAGCTTGAATGATACCCTGATGCTCCCTCTCATCCCAATATGTATTCAATGCCTTGTTATATAAGAAAAATATTATTCTATATTAAAAAAGACATAATGTATAATAAACGTAATATGGCTGTTCTGCTCCTTCAACCAATGGCTGTATTGAGCTTTTTGTCCATCTGGAATGTTAAAATCTTTATTAAAATCATTATTAGACTCTATAACTTTGATTCTCTGGTTGAACTTTAATCATGAAATCCTGAATAAATAAATAAATATTTTTAAATAAATTCCATAAGTGGATGGTTTTACCATCCATGAGGAGACAGCCATGGAATTTTATCAATACCTGATCGTACAGTTTTCTGGCACGGATTCTGGCCACATTGTTCTGCTTTTGATCCCTTTTTGGTTTGTCTACAGGCACGGTATGACTTGAAGTCTTCCCGGAGACGAATCCGTTGCATGGTACTGCGTGTGGTGCGAAACTTTTTGGCTAAAACGCGTTCTGAGATGTTGGGGTTTGCCTTCATGTTCTTGATGACTTTGTTCCGCAGTTGACGGTCGACAGTACCCGTTTGACGCTTGCTTTGAGGCTGTCGTACTTTTTAAAACACGCCTCATGGTATTTCGGGAAAACCGAACACTTTTGCAAGTGTTGACCCAGACCACGAAGGGTTTTCCAAGTGATTACGCACAATTTTTTTCTTCTTTCTTTTCCATTTTGTATTTCTCTGAAACTCGTTCTGAACCGCACCGCGAAAAAACTTCTGATGTTGTTATTGTTATAGGGAACACATAAGATGTCATAGTTTACAAATCCGACTAGGTTCGATGTAAGAATCAAAAATGTTTGTTCCAAGACTAAATGGGACACACCTTTTTTGGAATGTCAAAGATTTCTGTCGAAGTGCAGTGCACGCAGAGTGGCAGTTTATTCTTCACTCCATTCCCACTCATACTAGCGGCCTATATGGGCAAAAAACAGTCAAAACCATAACTTTTTGGACATCTCTGCTGCCTGAAAAGATGTTGACTGTAGCTAAAGGTTATCGGTGTATTGGTTCACATAATATGAACTATTTAGCATTATCGCCTCTTTTCACTCGTTAAGAAAAGTCATATTGTGTTTATTATGGTACTGGACAGAATAATTCATACACTTAGCCTGAAAGCTGTGGCGAAGATGTACATAACTAAAAGTTATTACTTTTTTGCCGGAATAGTTTTTTTTATATAAATATCGCATATTTTCTTGGCAAAAATAAATAATACACATCAGAAATTGGAATATTTATGAAGCTATTAAATCCAGTTCTAATATTTCGGCAGCACTGCATTCTTTGACAGCTGAAGTCGTAGCGCATATGTAGTATTTTTTCGCCAAAGTTGGTTCCGTGTGTATTAAAAAGTTTAAAATATCCGCTAAACAGATTTTGTATGAAGTCAGAAAATGTGTTATTCGTGATCGTGAAAATTTCACTTTGCTCCGGATTATTGCTAAAAAAGACTCAGTTTCACTAGGGGCTGTGCAACAATCGTAATAAATTTATTATAACATACTTCTATGTGAAGTATCGGATGTTGAACGCTTGAATGAGATTTATTCTGCACTTCGTGTGTAGTGAGGCCACTCGCATGAGGTTTACAAATTTAAAAATATTCACAGAAATAATAAACACTTACTTTTTGCCATTCCGATGCAAGGCCCAATTAATGTTCCTTATGAAACGAGATCTTGGCCAATTGACTTCCAGTTCAGGTTTACATTTGTTTTGGTGGCTTCAACTCCACAAAACCTCTGACCAGAGACGTAGTAACAGTTGTTGGCGCCCCAGCAAACGAAGAAAATGACGCCCCAACTTATATAGCCTTCTGAATGTTTTGTTTCAATTACTCATTTTATACACTCTTGGATTATATGTGACTTAATATTGCACGTAATGAATTAACAATATTTTATCTATATCGACTCATTTTTATTGTTGCATATTCAAGTTTGTGTAATATCGAGTATGATAGATCAGTACTGCAATAAAATTCATGTGTATCAGTTGAAATAACTTTTATTCACATTTATATTCACTGAAAGTTCAAATAATTCAAAAGATCACCTTAGGTGCCTTAGCTGAAGCAAACTGCTCAACAATAAAATCTAAATAAAGATCTGGTAGCAATTCCGTTTCTATCGAAAGAATGGCCAAGCCAGAGAGTCTGGTGTCACGTCATTCTAGAACGAAGATAGATTCCTAATATTTTCAGCTTGCTGAAGCTTCGTTCACACGATACTACTGGCGTCGTCAAAACATTCTTACAGCCATTTCGATGCTAGGATACACATCTTGAAGATAAAATCCAAGGATACAGTTTAATATGTGTAATATAATATGTAACGGAGTAGAAGAGCTTAGGTCAGGCAACATCTCATCAAATGGCCGTTTAAAAATTTCTACTTCAGATACAAGCTGTACTGTGCCAGTATCAGTAGCATACTTCAGTTCAAAGTCTGCTGCGACATCCCTTCAATTGTGGAATAGTCATAGATGCGAGTCCGTGTCCTGTCAAAAATAAGAATTCCGATGCTGTATCCACCATTGATTCTCCACGCTGCACCATTTGGCGCAGTATTTTTCAAATACCAAGCTTACGTCCCACGTAAACCTCGATAGATGAGCTGTATTATCTGTGGTATCATCGATTTTTCTCATTCTCCGCTATCGTGTTACTTGGAAATCGTTGTCGATTCAATGCAGTGAAGGGATTCGTTCACTTTGTCGATGGTCATCAAGATTCTCTCCCATATGTCGAGAATGCAAAGAAACTTAAAATTAATTTGTTTTAAGAGAACATGGGCACCGTTCACCGTGGCACTATTATATTTTGAACAAACTGACTTTTAAGAGCAGACTATGCTTGTCGTTAAGACGACCATCTTGTATCAGAATGTCCTTTCAATGATACTACCAAAGACTTTTTAAGACCACCCCATCTGTCCAACCGACTCGATCCTGAATAAATTTGATGGCCATGTGCGAAGCAGAGGCAAATCATTAATATGTAACTATAGGCTGGATTCTAGAAAGTAGCCTTACTCCTAACATCCATAGGCAAAAAAGGCGCGAAAATGGAAGGCGAATGTAAGCGTGCTCTTTCGCATTTGGCATTTTGCCAGTTTCACTTTTTCACTTTTTGAATAACACTATTTAAAAAACTTCTTTGGGCGTATTAGTAGAACGATTGTGATTGGAAAACAAGAAGAATGTAAAATTAACACTTCATTTGATCACTTTTTTAAAATAAAAAATAAAAAAGTGCTCACGTTTACTAGTGATAGTTTGAAAAAAAGTATCAATGATTAATTTTTTTATTTTGTAAAAAGTGATCAAATAAAGTGTTAATTAAAAATTCTCCGATTTTTTCTCCATTTTTTCTAAATTCTCCGAATTCTTCTTCCCAATAATGTTATCAGTGCACTCTTAATTTCTGTACTATTAATTTTTGTGAATTGATTAAATTTGTGCAAAAGTTTGTCACTACTAAATTTCAGATTTCAGTGCCCCTAGGGTCTGGCGGACCTCGCGGGGGCCACTTTCGCCACCGCTTCACTACGCCCCTGCCTCTGACGATGTCCACATTTATTTTCATCAGTTCAACTATTTGTTATGAAGAGTGAACATTTTGGAAAAAAATGAAATTGTTTTTCTGTTAGTTCATCTCAAAAACAAAATAAATTATGGTTACCTTGCTCAGTCAGTTATCACTTCCAGACGAAAAAACGCGTATCAAAACAAAATTAATCGACAGAATGTGACAGATCCATCGCTCGTTTTCGAACGGTTCTACTGAGTCGACCTGCTCGAGAAACTTCGTCCGTCTTGACAACTGTAATAGCAAAATAAACTTTTCGAGCAAAGTGACGGTCGACTCAACTTCTATGATTGGCCCCTAACTTCCGTAAGGCCACCCGGCAGAGGCGTTGAAACATTTGTGTAGAAGCCTTAATTAACGTAATGTGTTCCATTAAATTACCTTTTGCAGATGATTTTTCATCACAATCTGAAATAAATTCATTTGTCTTCAATTCATACATTACCCCGAAGAAATGGTAAAGTTCCTGAGTAATGAAAACATGTCATATGTACCAAAAGACCACTATCCGTCAAATTTGATGCAGTGCCGTTCAAATCAGCTTGAACTGAATTTTACTGGTTTTCATTTCTCCGAACCATTCCTTTTCTTACCATTTATGAATGGATATCCATTAAAGGGTGAAAAGGCCAACATATGGCGTGCATAAGCATACTGAACGGTAAAAAATTATCGATATAATGAAATCAGAATTGAGAACGCCAAAGAATATTTTAATAACCTGATGGCATTCGTTGATTGTCGATAGTTAATTTAAATTTCTGAAGATTGTTAGTTGTCACTCGATTAGCTTAGCTTAGCTTAGCTGAGCTTGTCTGACTGTACATATCAATGGTTGCTACTCCGTGATTGATCGCAATCAGTAAAATTTGCACAATGAATCAACTGAATGAGGCTGGGATTAACTGGCCATTCTCACTGCCCAAGTAGCACCAAAAACATAAATCGAAAAGTGATATTTTCCATGTGTCATGCTGTAGATCTATAAAGGTGTAGTTTGACTAGTTTAGAAATGTAGATGTACGTTTCATGCTAATCGAATCTAGATTCACTTATTATGTCATATATCTGTTTGATGTTTTGAGTTAGGACATGTTTGTTTACATCTGGCGTCTTGCGTGTTTGCATATTATGATGTACAAATGTAGCAACACAAGTTCTCCGCAAGAAACAAACATATTTGTGAAATGTCAAATGCCAACACAACTAGTCAGCCATGTTTTGTTCATGTCGTATTGGACGTCGAATGACCGTCTGTACTTTTAAATTAGTCTTAAAACTATCCACAATCTATTTATATCACACTCATGTTTACCGCTGAAACATTTAGGAACCTAATTCGATTATGCCGGTATGATGAAAAAAATATGATCGCTGTTGCCTTGTACGATCGAACATTATTTGCACTGATGCAATTGCTTGTATGATGACGCATTAGCAAAAGCTGAAGTGTAATCGACCGATCATCAAAGTATAGCAAATCCATTTAATTTACTATGATTCACTTCCCTACTCCTGAATTCTCTTATGTGAAAAGAGTAACTATGTCCTCTATCACATGGGCGCTGGTTTAAATAACGATGATATGGTTTAAGGGGATTCTAATTGTTCCATCTCTCACATGTTGAAATGGTCGAGTGGTAAGAAGACCTGTCTTGTAAGCTTAGAGTTTATGGTTCAAACCAGAGGACTGAAGCAGGCGTTAGTTCTTGAAGCCTGCTACTTTTGGTGTGGCGCTAGTGACGATTTGAACATTTTAAGCTCGGTTCACAGTGGATTATATTTCCTTATGATATTTCTTCTATCATCCTACTAGTATCAGTAATGTAGATAAAACATTGTTATACCTGACTGATAAACAATGGAAAAATACTATCGTTGTGATAATCACTGCACTAATTACAACACGGAAGACTTTATTCTCGAATCAAATTAACGAAAATTACGCCAACTTCCACCGCGTGTATTGTGTTTGCTGCCTACAGCCTTCGAGAAAACCGAGCTGTCAAATTAGCACCACACGCAGCACCAAATTTTCGGCTTCACGATTGTTATTCGTGGATGACAGTCGCTTCAGTCCTGTGGTTCAAACCTAGTCCAATAATACCTTTTTGAAAACCGACAATGCTTTGTTTTACTGAAGCAAAAGATTTTTTTGTTTATGATCATTGTCGAACTTAAATTATGCTTCATAGGCTCCACCTTCTGCGCTGTTTCAATTCTATAGAAGTATCCTAAATAAAGGGTGATACGGTCAAAATTAGGTCAAGGGAAAACGCGTGTAAATCGGTGAAATCGTTTATTTAAAAAATCAAATTAAATTTCTTTTTCAAGTTCAATTAGTATAAAATTCAGGAAAAATATTCAGTTAGGCTTCCGCTTTTCCAAATCCGAATTGCCGGGCCTTACGCTTGACCCCTGCCATCAGATTTTGTACAGCCACCTTGTCCACCTTCTTCGCCGCAGAAAGCCAGTTTGCCTTGAACTGCTGCTCGTCCATAGCAATTTTTTTGGTCTTCTTTAGGTTCCGCTTGACAATAGCCCAGTATTTCTCAATTGGGCGAAGCTCTGGCGTGTTGGGAGGGTTCTTGTCCTTGGGAACCACCTGCACGTTGTTGGCGGCGTACCACTCCATGGCCTTTTTACCGTAATGGCAAGATGCCAAATCCGGCCAAAACAGTACGGAACAACCGTGTTTCTTCAGGAAAGGCAGCAGACGTTTATTCAAACACTCTTTCACGTAAATTTCTTGGTTGACTGTCCCGGAAGCTATGAAAATGCTGCTTTTCAAGCCACAGGTACAGATGGCTTGCCAAACCAGATATTTCTTTGCGAACTTTGACAGTTTCGTGTGCTTGAAAATATCTGCTACCTTTGCCCTTCCTTTTGCCGTATAAAACTCCTGTCCTGGAAGCTGCTTGTAGTCGGCTTTGACGTAGGTTTCGTCGTCCATTACCACGCAGTCAAACTTCGTCAGCATCGTCGTGTACAGCCTCCGGGATCGCGCTTTGGCCGTCGTATTTTGTTTATCATCGCGATTTGGAGTCACTACCTTCTTGTAAGTCGATAGTCCGGCTCGTTTTTTGGCTCGATGCACGGTTGTAGACGATACACCCAGCTTATTTGCGGCATCTCGGAGAGATAGGTTAGGGTTTCGCTTGAAACTACCGGCAACTCTCTTTGTCGTCTCAGCGGCTTCCGGTTTTCGATTTTCCCCCGATCCAGACTTCCTGGCTGTCGACAAACGTTCCCCAAACACTTTAATTACATTTGTAACGGTTGATTTGGCAACTTTTAGCGATTTTGCCAACTTTGCGTGCGAGTAGCTCGAATTTTCGCGATGCGCGAGCAAAATTTTGATACGCTGCTCTTCTTGCTTGGACGGCATTTTGACAACTGAAGAGTGAATTCCAAAATCAAAATAGGAGCAACATTCTACACACACACCTTCAAAATGAGGGGTGTTCAGGTTTTTTAAATGCAAAATTGAAAAAAATACGTCAAGTTGATATTGACCAAATTTTGACCGTATCGCCCTTTAGTCTTCAATCACTGAAACGGCAACATTATTATTTGTCACATTAAAGCAAAAATGCATATAGTTAAACATTTCATGTTACTTGGGTATATAAGGAGAGCGACCCCTATGAAGGGACTTGAAAAGAAGTCTTCGAAGATGCGAGTTCTTCAAAATTCCTGCAAGAGTATGATGGGTAGGCTGTCTAAATAAAAAGTTTTTTGTTGTCACTCGATTAAAGAAAAACGAAGTCTTATGAAAGATATGATAGTGTTGAATGAGTTTTGAACCAGATAAACTGAATGTTCTCTGCTGAATCGCCAATGAATTGATAGGTTTTATGAATTTGATGAATTAATGTGCTCCACATATTGTACTGGAAAAACTGCGTAGCCACCACGGAGGGAATTTTAATTAGCGAGAATAGCTAAGACTAAAATTAAGCGGAATGGTGAATTACCATTAAATTGCAGTTCTGCTGAACCTCATGTTCACTATTTCGTGCTTTCCAACCACCAAAAGCAATGGTGTGCTAAGTTGATTTTTATCGGTCTTTTGCTACGTCATTATTATAGCGCTGGCTCACGCTCGTAGCTACTAATACAGCAAACATTCCAGACGTTTAATGTGACACAGCAGAACGACGATGTGGGAAATTTACGTTCATTTGGGGTTTGACACCGCTAGTGAGCAACAAATGGAAG
Source organism: Aedes japonicus (assembly GCA_034211315.2). NCBI lineage: Eukaryota > Metazoa > Arthropoda > Insecta > Diptera > Culicidae > Aedes > Aedes japonicus. Next base: position 144,876 of record JASCZW010001676.1, on the reverse strand, counting down.
TGATCTCCCGTCGTGAAGAAATGGAAGCACGTCTCACATTAGGAGAATTTTCTTGGAACGAGTGTCGAAAGAAATACTTTTCCTTTTAGAATTTTGCCACACAAATTGGGTCATTTCTCTAAGAGTAAATATCGTACAAAAACGCTAAGGTTATCATTATGTAGGCTATTTATCAGGCAGTGTTCGGACTGCAACCCTGACGTCATTTTGATGGCGCCCTGTTTCGAATCTCCAGTGTAACGAAGGTTGCCCCTCACTTATTGAAAGCGTTGTACCTTTTAGACTACCTAAAATATACTCTTTAAATAAAAGCTTGCGATACGTATTTTCAGAGGTTAAACAAAAAGTACTAACGCATCTGGTGATGGTAAGCAAACAATAGTTTGAACATTAACGAGGCACTTCTCTTTTTTGATTTAAGACAATCTCAAAGTATTGAACTAAATGTTAAGTAAGCGCTCCGATTAAAACATCGTACACGATACCATCCTTATCACCGCTTGATAGAACTATTTGGTTTATAAACTACCATTAGAACTAATGGTATTAATACTATCGATTTTCATCATGAAGTTCTCCCCTTCGATCATAGTTCCACCAGGGAGCCGTGACGACTCACTAATATCCGATTTATGCTGAGCCATGCCTCAGGTGATTGTGCTCTCAGAGATGCGCTGCTGTGTGGTGAGCGGTAACATGACATCAAGAGCACCCAGGAAAATAAACTTATCTTGATTGACGTCTTTAATTGCCATCAGAGTGGCGTAAACGCCGCCTTAAACAATTATTAACTTTTTTGTGTGTTTCATTTTTCTTCATTCATCAAGAAGGACTAAACATGTTATCATGCCAATAAATGTTCATAAAACGTCATTTTTTTTGGAAAAACTCCAATCTAAGATAAAATTTTAACAGTCGACCTAAAGTCGAAGAATAGTATAGCATAACAATTCTCGAAAAGAAAACAATTTCAATGTGTTGCATATGCTTCTATGCAATCTCACAGTAGCTCCCTACGCACACGGCACACATTTAATTCAATGCAATCAGCCGTTCTCACATTGTCAAAAGTGGAGTCATCAAAACTTGAGTAAATCTTATTGGGATTGTTAAAAAAGTCGACAAATCAAAAACATCCATCGCACTCGCGTCATTATGTTATATTAGTCAGAGCCAACAAGAATACAAAAATTTACTCAAATTTAAGGGACTCTACTTTTGGCGAAAGTGTGTCAAAAACGACTCAAATTTAGTCAAATGAAGTGGGCAAGCAGCATCACGGACATTATTGTCGACAACAAATTTCCAACCATGGAAACCATAAGGAACAAAGCAAGCGGATGAGATAGAAAAGATTTTTATGTTGAATTCTAGATTTAGAATTACCTCTTTGTTTGAATAGGATGAAATATCTTATAGTTGCGATACGTAGGCGTTAGTATGCCAATAGATGTGTTTTCATCCATATAAATATATTGCTACACAACTACTGCTAACGCACCGCAACTATTGAAACGATCACCGTAAAGTGTATTAAAGTATCTATATGCAATTCATCCTTTTGGTTGCATTAATCATTTTGTGCTTATTCACTGAAAATTTATTTTCGTAAAGTAGCTTTCACGCGTTTCGTAAACATGGATTTTGTACATAGAACAAATGTCTCGTATATTGTATGAAATATTCATAATGCATTTTATCTGGTAAAATGCTATCATTTCACCTTTTTGTAAAATGCACGAAATGAAGTTCGTGATGACCAGCCAATCGCTGCTTCTCTTTTATACCGCACTCATGCACGATGGTGTTTCTGCTGGTATGGGCGGAAATAATTTATCTATTCCAAAATAAAAATCAAAGCGCTGTCGTGAGCTTTAACTTCATACTCATTAATCAAGATTATTTTCACGAGCCAGCGTGGCCTAGTGAGATCAACCACGGATTTAAAATCAGCTCTTTCTAAATATTCAGGTTCGAACCCCATGTCTGAAAAAAAAACGCTGGACAAGTCCACGTGATTGCGCTTTTTTTTTGTCAATTACATTGTGCGTCGATAAAGCAGATCTGTCAGTCCTTCATGCAACTACCAGAGAGACGTTTCTTTTTCATTTGTGACAACATATTTGTAGCTCTTTGCAGTGTTTCCGTACAATGTACGAATGTTCTTTCTGTGTCAACAAAAGCTTCGTGCTTTTGACAGTTGCGCGTGCAATTAATTACGAATGTATCTTCATAAAATGAACAAAATCAGTTTCGTTGCTGAAAACAACGAATGGACTAGTGAGTATTACTTTCGATTTTGTAATATAAACTAAAATTAACTTTCAGTGTTCAAATAAATGAGTATTCGCATGTTCTTCATTTCATTCCGTTCACGCTAGGCCTACGATGCTGAAGAATTTTAATTATGTGATATTTCGTTGGGATGATTTTCTCGGGGGTGATTTAACTTTCCTCCCTGTCTCCAGTTTAGTCACGTATCTGCCAAGGGATAACTTATATTTGACAGATTCCTATATACTCGTACATACTAGGAATGTGACGGTGGATTGCGAGATAATCAGGATCCTGCGCACGTTTGCCATTTTTATTATGTACTCATGACGGCAGTCTCTGCTTCACAAAACATCTTGCCAAGCAGCAGGAAAAGCGGTTTCCTAAATGAAGAGGAAAAAATAAAACAATGCTTCTTTATTTCTGCGATAAGTGGTAAAGCACTTTTCATGTCATCTATTCCTACGGAGCACTTTAAGCTTATTGCCACATATTTGCTTATAATCGATGTCCACTTTGAATTCTAGAGTATTGATTCATCCATTGAGAGCTTTCTATGGCAGTGCCTATTCTGCTAAATATGAGAATGATTGAGAGTCAAGTTGGATCACGCTCTATAATGGAGAATATTAACAAATTTATCATATTGTCAGACCGGACAACGTTTTTGCAGAGAATCTTTTGGGCTTCAACTCAATGCTTATTTTTTAACTCCGCGTAAATATTTAAAATCTGAATAAGTTCTTAATTGTTTAAAAAGTTCTCCTCTTTCATTGGTAAAAGTAATGTTACGATTCAATGTAAGAAGGATTGAGAACAATTAGAGCAACTAATGACTCGGATGACGACACGGTCACTGACCATTGGTCATAAAATGAAATTCCAACAAAACCACTGTCCGGCAAAGCAAAAACTATTGTTATCATCGGCATCTGTCTCTCTGTCTGTCTGTCTGTGCAGTCTGTGATGATAGTTAGAGACCACTTTATTCTTTGGGACGGGGGCTGGCTTTCATACAAATGAAACACAAATTTCTGGATAATTCGAGAATTAATCAAGCAAAGGAAACCAAGTTTATCATGTGGGAAACTATTACAGCGATCGGCGTGAAATTTGTTTGCAGATAATTTTTAACATGGTTTGAGACCCTTCTCTTTTCTAGAAAAGGAGGGTTCCCGACTAGAAGGGCATAACATGAAAATAACAAAATTATAATAAACATTGTTACAACTAACTGATTATGATATAAATTTGTTAAAGACGTTTTCATCTAGATGATTTGATAATATACTTATAACAAATTAAGATATAATGCTTCGCGAGGCACAATTTGCGTAAAGAAATAAATCAATTCTAACACTAGCTGACATGATTTTGCTACATAAAAACAAAACTGTAACAAAGTTTGTTTCGTTTATGTTATATCTATATCATAGTTTGCCATAATTTTGTTACCTCTTGAGGACTTTTTGTTACAATTTCTGATATTTTAACTACATCCGCGATCAAAATTCCAACAACCTCTGTTCTAAAAACAGCGTAACTGAATAACAAGACTTGAAATAATTTGGTTGTTTCCTATTGATCGGGTTCCTATACGAATGAAACACAAGTTTCTGCTTTTGAGAACTGATGATGATGCCAATGGAATTAAATTTGGTATGCGGAAGTTTTTGAAGGCAAAAAATGTTTCTATGGTGGTTAGAGACCCCTCCAGCCTCTGGAAGCGGTGGACTTTCATACAAAATAAACAGAAATTTCTGCATTATTCTAGAGCTAATTAGGCAAATGGTACTAAATTTTGGCCTGTCGGGGTAATTGGAGAAAGATTTTTTTTAGAAAGGGTTATCGCCAACGCCACCATTCATTGGAGCACACAAAGGCCCGGATTTCATTGAAAAGGAACGCAACCCGCCTGATTGCACCCAACTCAACCCAGTCGAGAAATATTGGGCATATTTTGAGCGGAAACTAAAGAAGACTGGTCAAGTGAAGCGGTCGAGTTATTTGTACACAACACTGAAGAAGTCTGCACATTGTAGACGAAATACGCGTATCTGTCGAGATTAGCAATAAAGGTAGTTGGAATTAAATGGAAAATACTAATTTTTCTTCTCATTTGTAGTTTCAATTTATGATATTAATAACAGTCACTAGTCACATCATTCAAGGATCCAACTATATGTCTATGTACGAGCTACGTGGTCCTGAGCACTTGAATCGACCATCAATGAAATCGTTATTAGATTAAGTGCATGGAAAATGCACACACAAATGTTCCTCATATTCAAGTCTCTTATTGATTTTTTTCTTAAAAATAAAATCAACTAAAAAGCTATGATCTATTTTATTTATTTAATTCACATATTTTCCCTTCCAAATGCTCGCACCTTTTTCTTGGCTACATCTTTTAAGTTTTGTACAAAAAATTTTCTTGAATAATTGGGTACTGTTATCCAGACTTTCTTCAATTCACGCTCATTTTTGGTTATTTTGGGATTTTCACGAAGTACTGTCTTCAGGATAGCCTAACAAAATTTATTTCCGGATATGTTCAATGTAATCATCATATACCAAATTTACCATAAATTTACATGAACTATCCCAATATTTTCTGCCAAATCTAGCAATCTCTTAATGTGCAGTAGATAACGCAGAAAATGCAATTCTTCTTTTCATCTGTGTACTTTTTTTTCTGCACGTTAACGACATTTCCGGCATTCTCAAAAAACTAAAAGAACCCATCAATGCCGATAAACTGAAAATCTTTTTGAAAATTAGAAATGAAGAAGACACCAACATATTTCAGAACAAGATACACATACTCTTAATATGGTGTAGGAAATGTCTATTGGACCCGGATGTTAAAAAAGTACCACTTAACCTTCCTCGGGTATTGAAAAAACAGACACATGAAACATTGAAGGTCAATATTTAGCCAGATTTCAACACTTTCGAGAACTGTGAAATTTCAACCTAGACATAATGTTTGAACCCTGTTTGAATGCGTATGGTCTCAAAAATGAATTGAAGGTTGAAAAACCTGGTTCCAGTAACATTGGCCACCAAGTATCTGCTAAAAACGGAAGGAGGTTCTGATTTGAACATTCCAGACTAATTGTAGAAAGTTGCCGTCTTTGACGTTGTCGATAATTGTCAGTATGTCATTTTTCGTCTTTTGACATCATCATATTAATTCCATATCATGCCGCAGAGATGGCGTGGGCTTCAAATGGTGAGTTGACAACTTGGCAGGAGGGTGCGACCGACCTCTGGTCCTCACAAGTTCCTACCTCACGCCTCCACGAGTCATATGATCACAAAAGACTGCCAGCTGAAACATGGAGACGCTGGTTGGCGTAGCCTGGGCAATGTTGTCAATCCGACAATAGCGACGTGAGGGGGTGCGACCGGTAAATCATATCATAATTTTCCATTCTCATATCTTTCAGGTCTTCCAGGTCGTCAGGTATTACAAAATAATTTAAAATTTAAAATTCTTTATTTTTCATGGCGGTCATACATTGCCTAAATTTTCTGGTTCATAATGGATGCGCAAGTTTGTCTACAATTGCAACAAAACAGCAGTCGGCACACATGTAATTTTCAATTCATATTACAATATACCCTCACTATATATTTTATCTTATAGGACATTGTTTATTCATAGCCTAATTCTGTATATTTCATTACATGTATTACGCCAGAAAGGTAAATTTCTCTCAGGTACCATACAGTTTAGGAGAGGAGGTCTTGCGGTTATAGGATGATCATCTTCTGGTAGAAGCAGCAGTACGAATGGGGATCAATTTTCAGCTGTATCTAGCACCGTCGGAGTGACCTTCTCGAAAGTAGCAATGGATGTATATATAGATGTGTAGATACTAGTATGTGTTATTATATGATGCATGTTTTTACAAGCTCTAGCATATTTTCATTAATAGAAATGTTGACGACTCTCTCGACCACTCAACCTTTAATTCCTTCATTATATTTTCCATTAAATGGCGTAATATGACCTTAACATTTCAGTACACGATCATCAACTACTATTTGAGCGGTTCAGAGGAACACAGCTGTTCATCATTATTAATTGCATATCATAAATATAATATTATGGAAGAAGTAATAAAATAATTAATAAAATTTTAATTGCTTCAGTTTGGTGATCCGGCCGGTATAATTATTTTATTACATTATATCAAATAATAATCAAAATTAATAAATGCTCTTCATTCCAGAAGGTTATATATCTATATGTCATGATTAAATACGTAATAATATAATATTATGGTTTTATATACAATTGAATGCTTTATTGATATTTATACCTCAATGAATAACAAGATGACCTTCACATTCCAGAGATACAGTCACCCATCAGTGATACAAAGTGGTACGAAGCTGCATATTATTATTACTGCCTTAATATTATTATTTCAGCAGGTTAATTAATTTAGTTTAACATGGTTATCATAGGCTCGTGAACTCCAACTATTACATAATTTAACTAAATATCCTTATATAATTTTTGCTCTACTAAATAATCATATATAACATATTATTATTACATTACATCTATATTTATATAAATATAATAAATACTGGGTTGGGAGGAGCACCAGGGTATCATTCAAGCTGAAACTGGACGATGGTTTGATTGACTGCCTGAGTCTAGAGAGGAACAAACAGTATCATTTCTTATCCTACCGATTCGAGTGTGGTGCTGCGAGTTCTACTCCAACGGTTTCAGGGAGAGTGACGCGCCCTTCTTAACAAGCCATCCTGTAGAAAGCTTAATGAGTATTGCGAATTGTGTTATTCGATTTGTTGGATCATATCGTTGGAAGGAGATTCTTAATTTCCCGTGGATTTCGTGTAAGTGTCTCTGCTTACGGGTCCACCGCTCCGTTTTTGGCCCTTCATACAGCGATAGTGCGAATTCAGATCGGTGGCCCAATTTGATCTTGCTGTTAAGTGGAGCTGCATCCAAGCCAAGGGCTAGAGGGGATGGTGGCTACCATACATACATACATACATACATCATGCCGCAGAGATGGCGCTGCAGTCTATCATTGCCAAATGAAGCGCTAGACAGTTGCCGTCTTTCGCAAAGTTTCCCACTATACTTGATATTGTTCTTTCCTTGTATTCTCCCATACGCGGGGTAACGATCTGTGATGATGTTGTTTTTGAGAAGGAAATAATTTTCATCACCATGAGGCTCTAGGAGTAGACAGCATTTTTTTGCTAGAACAAAGTTGTGAAGAGTATTAATAGTTCCGTTAGCTCACGGCAGGCTGCGAGAAATTTAATAGAAGTAGTTTGAAATTGAGCGGAGGGCATTTTGAGGTAGTATTCCGGAAACAGGAAACACAGACTTTTGCCAAGCATCCCCATGCGGGATAGGTCAGGCGTGATCGAATACACCACCTTGACTGGTGTATTCGATCACGCCTTGACCTACCCGCATGGGGATGCTTGGCAAAAGTCTGTGTTTCCTGTTTCGAATACTACCTGCAAAATGCCCTCCGCTCAATTTCAAACTACTTCTATTAAGTTTTCACAGCCTGCCGTGAGCTAACGGAACTATCAATACTTTCTCTTCACAACTTTGTTCTAGCAAAAAAAATGCTGTCTACTCCTAGAGCCTCATGGTGATGAGAAATTATTTCCTTCTCCAAAACAACATTTCCCACTATGCCATTTTTCGTCTTTTGAAATTATAATATTAGTTTCAGATATTGCCACAGAGATGGCGCTGAAGTCTATATTTGCTAAATAAAGCCCTAGATAATTTTCGTGTTCGGCTAAGTTTCTCAGTATTTCCACTCTCAACTCTCTAGAGCTTTATTTTGCAAAGATAGGCTGCAGCGCCATCTCTGCGGCACGATCTGGAACTAATGCGATTATTTGAAATGTCTATGTTTTACATTCTGCTGCTTTTTGCTCAAGACTGCAGCTCTTTACAGCCTCATTTCGCTAATATAGACGGCAGCTTCATATTTGCGGTGCAATTGGGAACTAATCTGATAATGTTAAGTGACTACATTTTACATTCTCAACAACTTTACCCAAGACGGCCACTTTCTAAAGCTTCATTTGGCTAAGATAGACTGCAGTGCCATCTCTGTGGCAAAATCTGGAACTAATCTTATAATGTCAAATAACCTGATTTTATATTCCAAACAACTTTGCCTAAGACGGCAATTCTTTAGAGCTTCATTTGGTAAAGATAGCTTGCAGCTCCATCTTTGCAGCATGATTTTGAACTAATATATTATGAAAAGACCATTCATTACGCACTGAGAAATTTAGCTGAAGATGCCAATTCTCTATTATAAGTCTGGAATGTTTTATATGCGTTTCTGTCATCACAGCCGAACTAAAACTTCCTAACCTAGCAGATTCCTGGGGACAATGTAACCGGAACCAGTTTTGCTTATGTTGTCACTTTTTTGTACCACCACCTTAAACTGATTCAGAAAAAAAATCGAATGCAAAAATGAAGAATTTTGAGAAATATTAAAATTCAGAAAGCCCGATTGTTTTAATAATAAAAAACAAAGCGTACATTGAAGTTGCGCCATGAGTCAGAATTGACCCCAATGACTTAGGAAGGTTAGTATCATTTAGCAGAAAAAATAACATCATAAAACATTATAATTATATTAAGAAATTAGAATGTGCACTGAAAATTAATTTCAAATTTTAAGCTTATATTATGAAATGCAAGGTAAGACTAACGAATCTATTGCTGTTTTCTGCAACGAAACTGATTTATACATTTTATAAAGCTACTTTCGAAATGAATGCCACACGTATAACTGTCAAAAACACGAAGCATTTGTTCACGCCAAAAGAACTTTCGTGCAGTATACATAAACAATAGGCAGCATAATTAATCATCAATTAAAAGAGAGATTTGAGCAATAAAAAATGAAAAAAGTGCCATTAAGTTATTAGGCCTGTGCCGATAGAATAATGTGTGATCAGCATTAAAAAATTAGGAATGAGCAATTAAAGATGAGAAAAGATCTTCGGATAATCTAATTGTGCCGGTAAATCTGTCAAACAAAGCAACAGCTATTAGTATATGTGCAATTAAATATGGCAGATTTCCACCAAATTATGTAATTTGAGCACTAAACTATTCGCATATGTCTTTTAATTTTGTTGGATTTTCCGATAAAAACAGTAAAATGAGCAATGGATATTTATTTATCCATTGCTCATTTTACTGTTTTTATGGGAAAATCCAACAAAATTAAAAGACATATGCGAATGGTTTAGTGCTCAGAATTACATGGTTTGAGCGAAATACTGCCATATTTAATTGCACACATACTGATAGCTGTTGCTTTATTTGATAGATTTACCGATCACAATAGATTATCCGAAGATCTTTTTCTCATCTTTTATTGCTCATTCCTAATTTTTAATGCTGATCACACATTATTTGTTGGCACAGGCTTAATAATTTAGTGGCACTTTTTTCATTTTTGGTGCTTTTTCTGAATTACTAAGTGCAGGTAAATATTTTAGTCATAAACAATACAACAGCAGCATGGTGTTCTCTGATGGAAAGAGCTGTTATTGAATCCGTTGTTGACCTTACAAGGCCATGGTGACATCTAAGAAGATACTTGATTAGTGAGTAACTATGATGTGATAACTCTCGACAGCGTTTATGTTTTAAATCAATAATTCCCGCCGAACCTAACACCATCATCGATGAGTGAAAAAAGAAACAACAATTGGCTGGTCTTCACGAAATTCGTGCAATATACAAAATGGAGTAACTATAGCATTTCACCAGATAAAAAGCAATACGTATGTTTCAAACAATATACGAGATATACGAGATATGATCAATGTATAAAATTCATGTTTACAAAACGAGAATAGATTATTTACGAAAATCCATTTCCATTGTAGGAAAATGAAAAAGGGTCAGGAATTTGGGAATTATTTATCTTAGACTCAAAACTAATGTTCATTGACTATTACAGCACAATTATTCTCAATGCTAACATGTAAGGCTTTATATGTTGCTACAACTTGCAGGACCCTCATACAATTAAAACACTTTGAGTTGCCTATGTCAGGTCAATACTGGAATAATGCAGCATTGTTAATCAATGCTTTTTTAATCGCACAAAAAGAGAGAATAGAATCAATACAAAATCACTTTCTATTGTATGCCCTTCGCAAACTATGTGGACTTCATTTTCACTTCCATCATATGAAGCATCACCATCATAAACATACAGACATTAAAAGAGCATCGTATATATGCAACGGTTTCATTTGTAAGCGTATCGTAGTAAACCATAATCGTAGTAGTAGTAGCAGTAGTAATTTTTTTTATTCGAGAAGGCCAGCGCTCTAAGGGAAGGTCCATTAATTATGTCACGCAGTAAGTGGGGAGGGGGGGGGGGGGTTTGGGAAAACGTGACGATCCATACAAAAAAATTTGATTTACCATACAAAAAACGTGACAAGGGGGGAAGGGGGGGTTAAAAAAAGTCAATTTTTGAGTGACGTAATTAATGGACGTTCCCTAAAGTGAATAAAATTATTCGTCAGTAGCCTTCCATCAGGCTGTGAACTGGTGTTCACATGATGCCTTCAAACGGCTGACGTAAAATTATTGTGGGGGGCTGGGATCGAACCCATGACCTGTAAATTATAAAACAAGAATGCTACCAACTACGCCAAGTAACCCCCTAATGAACATCATTCAATTCTCTTGGCTTTCTCATGTGAGTGATAGCACAGTAAAGTCCGATACAAAGTAATTTTGGGCGCATTCAAGTGATCATAACCCAAGAGTTAAACAACAGATCCAGCTATCAACAGATCCAGCCAAAACATAACGTTGGTCTTGTGTTTCCAAATGAAGGGTAGAATCCGCTTTTTAATGTAAACCTTCGACGTCATTGTGTGAGATGTGATGAAAACCTTGGATTTAAGGCCAAAGCTGCAGATTCCTTGCCAAATCATTAGCAAACTTCATCAGCAAAAACACACTTATACCTTAAAGGGACATCCTCACGACCAGTTGCCAGGTAAAATTTCCGTCCGGGGATTTGTTTATAATCCATTTTGACATATGTTTCGCCATCCATTAAAATGCAGCCATCAAATTGCACCAAAACTCGTTCGTATAGTAATCGTGCTCGCTTTTTGGCAACTAAATTTTGTTTTAGGGAGCAATTCAGATGTTCACTGGCACAAATAGACTTATACCCTTTTCTTGAAAGGATGTTACGCACGGTGGAAAAGTTGGAATCGTATTTCTTTGCGAAATCACGTAAGGGTTGCCTTTCACGTACCTCAACACCTTTCACCTCAGCTCTTTGTCCGTAGTGCCACTTTAAAGATAGAGACGCTGTGCTTTATCCACACTCAGAGTATCCTTGTAACGTTTGATTACAAGACACACCGTTGACTTTGGAAATTTTAACACTATTGCAATTTTTGAAGTAGACCACGAAGGATTCTCAAAATGTTTGTGCACAATTAAATATTCTTTTCTCAAGTTCCATGATCCGTAAATTCGAGATGCGTCGACCAATCGAGAAAAACTTTTGACCAATTTCTTTGTCAATAAAACATCAACAATTGCATGTCAAACGTTTTTTCTTCCAACCACCAGGGACGCGGTGAGGTATTAGACCGTGCATCCAGATTTACTTTGAATCGAGCTTTACCTAAAAGCCAGGTGCCCTGACACCACCACACACGAGCGCCGTTTAAGACGTAACAATGAGTCAAAAGAGACGAGAAAATAAATTCAATCAAACACACGTTTTGACAAGTTGGGTCTGTTTCGATTGTGGGACATTTAATTTTATATGAAATCATTGTTAATTTTAGACCACGAAAATTAATTTTAAAGTAAGTCTTTTGAAAAATTATTAATTTCAAACCCAAAAAAGTTTTGGGTTTTGGTTCAAGTCGGAAACTGGCCTCTTCCATTTATTTATCCCAAACTAAAAATTTAAGCACCATCGAGAGTTATAACTTCATACTCATTACACGATTAACAGCTCATTCTAAAAATACCGGATCAATTCCGATGTCAGAAACATTAAAAAAACGAATCAATCCACCGATGGTGAGACTGAACCATTCTTACACTTCATCACAATTACGAACTCAAATATGGTCAATATGGTACTGAAAAAATATTTTCATCAGAAATTCCAGGAAGTTCCAGGAATATACTAAATGTCATATTTTCAGTTACTAAAATGAACTAATTGACAATCCTGAACGTATTGTTCATCGATGTGATTAGAATATTGTCATTAATAGTGTTTGGCGACCTGTTTATGTTAGGTAATATATAAGAGGAAATTACAAATATATCAGGAGTTTCATATATTCAGTCCATATAATGAATAAAATAATCGTAAGCGTCTATTTTGATTATCTATATGGATTCAAGATGCTATGTGAGTACATGTTCCTTGAAAATTGTGCAGTTATAGAAAATGGAGACTTTGTGTAATTTTTAAATACACTCGTTGCAGTTCAAAACCGGACAAGACCAGTCGTGCCAATCGATCCTGCTCTAATTCTATAAAGCCGCATAGTGCGGCTTCTAGTCCGCTGTATGGCGCATCTGATGTGCCATATAACACACCAGGTGCGACACTATATAATGCAAGCAGGATCTATTAGTACGAGTTGTGTTTTCCGGTTTTGACCTGCAACGAGTAGGTATATTTTCACAATTATGTGCCCTCAGGTATTGTTTTGGTCATATCTCCATGAAGGATTATCCAATCATAATGAATTTTGACCAGTTATTTGAGGACTTTGTAGTTTGATTTGGCGCCAACAAAAATTAAAATCGGTACACAAATAGCTCAGTATGGAATCGGAGACTAAGCTGTTTGATTAATATTATAATAGGCCGTCAAGTACTGTTTCGTTCATACCTTCGTAACGAAATGTCCGAATGAAAAAAAATCTATGGGAAATGTTGTAACTTTCATTTGCCTTCAACAGAACTGAAATCGGTTCACAAACGGCTGAGAAACCGATGTGACACTATTTGTAACGCACACACACATACACACACACATACATACGCACAGACATGTGTTCAGTTCGTCGAGCTGAGTCGAAGGGTATATGACACTCCGCCCTTTTGGCCTTGCATAAATAGTCGAGTTTTCAATCGATCATAATACTCTTCTTTTGGTGAAACAATGGTAAAAAGACGCTAGACAACTCCACGTGGTTGCGCTTTTTTTTTTAAATAAAAAATATAGTAGATCTGTCAGTCATTCATGCGATCACCAGGGAGACGTTTCTTTGTAATTTATAACAAAATATTCGTAGCTCTTTGTATTGTTTTCGTATAACGCACAAATGTTCTTTCGGTGTCAACAAGTGCGTCATACTTTTGACAGTTACACTTGTGCCAGTAACTACAAAGGTATCTTCATAAAAACAACAAATCAACTCCGCTGTACAATACAACGAATTCTTCTTCTTATTTAGCATTTCAAGCTAATTGCTTTCATTCATTCGCTTATTGCTTGCTCTCAACTTAGTGTTCTAGATGCACTTCCAAAATTATTAATTGAGAGCTTTAGATGACAGGTACCATTTTTGCATTAGTATTATTGTGTGCAAGTACAATCATACCCTATGCCCAGGGAGTCGAGAAATTTTCCATAACGAAAAATTCCTAGACCAGACTGGAAATCAAACCCAGTCACCTCCAACATAATATTGCTTTGTAGCAGCACCAGAACAATGAATAGATTCGTTAGTTCTAACTTTGATTTCGTAATATAAACTAAAATTAATTTTCAGTGTAGGCCAATCAAACACTAACGGTTAATATTTTTCGGAACGCGTTCTTGAGATATTTCCGGAAGTGAACGGATTCCAAATATATTCCATATCATTTAATAGGACTACTGTTAAATTCTTGCATTAAATTTGAATAGTGTCTAACTCCATTTATCAATTCTCTTCTCTGATTTTCTATAAAGTTGATTGTTCAATGTACAACCTAACAACGACTTCTCTAGATCTAATTCGTTAACTAACAAAGCCACAATGGTTTTGTTGAGATAAACCAAAGAGAAAGTCAATGAAGAGAATCTATCAATAAAAATATGCTCTTTTCAATTATTTGGCGTTTGTTTCATGCAAATCGGTAGCAACCACCAGTTGATTGGGAAAGATAGCAGGATTTTTAAGCGATCACACTATTCTTTTTTGCAAGATGGATAAAACATGCTCGATGAATGTTCCGGGAGCGGATACTTAGTAGCTCTAGATCAAAGGAAATGATTCCCTTGAGCAAGTGTTTACTTCTACCAAGTACATTCCTCTTAGACCGGACCAAAATATATTTTCAGAGAGCATGCGCCAACAACCGACACGGAATGAACTGAGTTACCTGAGTGCTGAGTCCTGAGCTCCCGTCGGAGGCAACAAGTGTACGGCTTGGTATGTCAACCATTCAGTTCACAGAGGACGGTATTCCGAGGCAGACGACATTGGGCAGGATGCGAACCATCGCTGTCGCTGTCGTTTTTGCCAAGAGTGTCTGTGCATCGTCACTATCTGACCCCGGGACAAGAATATTAAAATTTAATAAGTAGATTGGATTAGCCGGCAAGACGCGGTATTATCGGAGAATAGATTAAAGTATTTTTCTTGGAGCGCTGTGAACTAGAAGCGTCTAATCGATTTTGTGTTCAGTGTTCACTTCCGGCTAACGAAACAGATTGTGCGATTAGCATGCTCCTACTGGCGCTGTCGGAAAATAAACTGTGCATTGACCCGGAACTGTAAGCGACTGCATGACATGACAATTACCAACTGAAGGCAATTGTTTTATAATGTGCAACAGATGAACAAATTAGCACGTACAACTGATTATCATATTGTACAACGGAAACGCGGTGTAACTATGTTATCTAGCACGCGACACATACGTGAGCTCGTTGTTTTCAGCTGCTATCTGGAAAACTATGTTACCAGTACCTAATGGTAATGCGAACGGATGCTCCAAGTTACGACCACTGTTGGCTACAGGCACGGCAATCGGGAAATCTATCTAGAAAAGGTGCGTTTACTGACAAATTTCCACTGAAACGGAACATGCAAATGCTTGAGCAGATTATAAATTATCAATGCAGTTTTCAAATTGGATTACCTTTTACAAAATAGACAGATGTATAAATTTTGATTGCCATACTTTTTTGACGATGAATCAATTTCGATTATTGAATAATTCTGGAATCTGTATGTGTGCATTACTGTTTAGACGTAAACATTTCTATAATTTTACCAACTCCTTTTTTTTGTAACTCTATTCCATATTGTTGAATTCAATCCAAAAATTGCAGACACTTAATACCTTAACCAAATTTCACATTATATCGGATTCTCTTGAAATTTTCAGGAGTAGAAGAACTATAAATTCCTTACGTATAAAATGCTTTTAGTGCCAGTAATACAAATCGTACTGCAGACACCTGCATTAACATGTATACATATAGGATTCGAGCTAATTGGGACCAAGCTCTGATTGTGGGGCAATTTGAAAAGATAACGTACCAGTGTCATTGGGAAAGCTGCTAAGCAGATAGCGAGCCGTCATCTGCTCAAACATAGCTTCCAATGTAGCACTGGTTGGTTTTCCAGGAGACTCGGAATTATCATAAAGTTATTTGATTTGTGATTCAGTTCTAGAGCTCTTTTTTGCTTGCCTAAGCATTGCGATAGTAGACTAATGGGGTAGTAAAGTTAATTTATTTTACGCATCAGGGGACAGTGGTGAATTTGCATTGTTTAAATATTAGCAACTAACATACTTATCGTCCGATTCGCACCACACTTGCGTTACACTTTTTCGGCGCGAAACTTGGTTCAGGGCTACCTCTCTGTAGTGCCTCGAGTGATCCACACTTCCATGATTTTGCTTCACTTGATCTATCCACACGGTGAAACAATTTAACTCAATTTTGAATTGTTTTAGACTCACTTACGTCAAAAGTGGAATCACTCAGATATGAAAAAATGTAACTGGTATTGACAAGTCGACCAACATCTAAAGCATCGATCTATTTTAGGTCGGTGTTAGTGATCCTCAGAGTACAGAGATATGCGGAAGCGGCCATGTTGAGCCAATCGAGCAGCGAGAACTGTCAAAATCTGAGCCAAACGAGCATGTTTACTGTTTGCTGAAATGTTTCGATTGCTAAGTATTGAAGTGGAGTTAAAATAAATGGATCATATTCATTACGCTTCAAAAATCAAAAATGAATCATTCGTATTCTGCTGAACTTGTGGTGTAATAATAACATAGTATTTTATGTTTATCTGTGTTCGATAATGTTGCTTGTGCTGTTGAAATGAAATTCTGTACAAATTCCAGCAATTTTTCATTTTAATCAATTCATTTCACTAGTGCCGTGTTGTCAGTATTTTGAAGAGAATTCTGCTCCAGTGTCTAATTCTGTCTGTTTGTTTGGATCGCAGATCTTCTCATAGCCGTTCAATAATGAAATCACCAAGTCTGAAGTCTACATTAGGAATCACCTACATACTCATTCAAGTCTGCAATAGTAATCATCAGAGTATTCAGAAAGTTACTAGTCGTCCATACGACAGTTTCCGACCAACCCGCTTCCGATTTTGTAATGTACATATACGGTGATACATCGGTGTACACCAACAATATTCAAGAAGTAGCTTATGTTGACGAAATTCGATGTGCAAAACTTTGCAATACACTTCATAGTTGATATTCTTTTTAAATATATAATAAACAAATTACTTGCACGTTATAAATGTTAACAATAAAAGCTGACAACAACGAAGTCACGCACAAAGCTGTAACATTTTACTCTGCTGAAGTGTTAGCAGCTTTTGTAAACAAAACGAACACCGTTGCCAAACCGTCGGATTGAATTTCCGCATATCTCTGTACTCTGAGGATCACTAGTCGGTGTCTTAGATATGTCGCCTTGTCATTCTCAATCACATTTACTCATATATGAGTGACTCCACTTCTGATGAAAGCGAGTCAAAAACGATTCAAAATTGAGTCAAATTGTCCCGCCGTGCATTTTGTTCACTGAACGGCTTTGCGTTTTGTTTCGGTCGATTTTTAGCAGAGACCGAAATTCTCGCCTACTTGAGAAGAGAAACGTCCTTTTTCACCCGCTTGGAGAAACAGATGAGAATGTGAGAAGCGAGAGACTATTATACGCTCACAGCAGTTTTCGGGAGAAAAGCAACGGCGATTTATAATTTTCGGAGAGCATGAGTAGTTGATAAATCGTTTCTTTTTCAGTGAATCCTAGATGCCGATAATTATTTTTCACTTACTTTTTGACACCTGAAAATGCACCTGTCTTCATGCTTGTTTTCTGCCTTGGGATGCATAGTTGACGTAAGCGCCAACACGACCAAAACTCACTTTTTTGTTTTTCTGCATTCTTTACCCTATAATACATTGCCTCCAAGTCAAAGCAAAAAAAGTTTTTTCGAAAAATTACGAGATAAATTGAAAAGAACGGTTTGGCGTAAGCACCATTTGGTCGCATGAATGACGTATCTCCACATCACGGGTGGCTATAAGCGAAGTTGAATGCACCAGGGAAAGCAGATTAGAGATTACATACATACTTGCCATCTATCGACCTTTGAAAAACACCTGGCCGGTTCCTTACGGCAAACATACTTTTGCATATAAAAACTAATAAATGATACATTAAAAACTTAAAATCGTTCCACAAAAAACGCATACATGACCCATAAAACTCTGGTCAATATCTATAATAAAATGGATATGATCCATAAAATTTATCAATGTGATCCATTATTTATACAAAATTTAGCAATAAAATGTCAAAAATGTACCGTTATATATCTAGGGTATGATCAATAAAATTGTATGGATTACCCATAAACATATAGCGAATGTTCCATAAAAGGTTCAATATCATTTATTAAAGTTGTAAAATTCATCCACAGAATGTAACATTTGTGCACTAAAATATGTGCACATGATTCATAAATTATTGAAAATGTTCCATAAATAAATTGTCTATGATCCATAAAACAATGAATATTAATCTATAAACTCATATAAATGATCCGTAGCAAATTATTCTTATAGAAAATTGTTGGACATAATAGCCACGATTTGTTATGCTGTACTCCAAGTGCTAGAAATATCAATGTTGCCTGCTGAGCAGTTGAGGATTGAAGAACTAAGGAAGTAGAAAGCGGTCGAAGTTTCCGAATCGTCTTCAAGTTAACGACTGATTCAAGCATTTGCCCGGTATAATGCAAATGGAGGATGTTTTTTGTAGTTAGGTCCGACGAGCGATAGCGAGTTGGACGGCAAGCGTTTGCCCGGCATAATTTTATAAAAAAAATCTTAAATAATAATTTGATCAAGCCTTAAATTTGACATGTAGAGTAACTGTCCCCATATTAATCTCATTGTTCCTTTATTCATCCTACGATGAATCAAACAATTGGGCAGTTGAAGTATCGGTTTCGTTTTCTAATAATGTTTGCTTACTTTTAATAACAACAACAAACATTACTAACTAATCCTGTCACCTGTTCATTGTTTAATTTCAAGTAGGATGAATTGCAAAGTGATGAGATTAATATAGGAAAATCTTCCCTAGTTCTTTACATGCACGAGTTCTCTTTAATAAATTTATTGGGAAACATGTGTCGTAGTTGCGGTCGTAAAAGAACGTGAAATCGCGAAAGTAAATCAGCTCTCTGAAAAATTGAAAATCTTCTAAAAAGCAATCCTTCTTTAATAGCAATATTTGAGCCGCATAGCTAAAGAAAGATCTGAGTAGTAGCGCAGTCAAGGATCGATTTCCCCGTAGCCAAAATAAAAAAAAATTTAAACCCAACATTGTAGTAATTTTGGCACAATTTATGGATCCTACATCTTATTTTAAATGCCCAAAGTTTATTTCCTATGGGCCATATTTAGAAGCTTGTGGTTAATTTTTCAAAACTATCATGGATCATTGACGATTGGATCAATAATATATTGATCATGTGTATATATTTAAGTTCACAAACGTTACATTCTAAGGATCAATTTTACAACTTTAAGGAATGATATTGAACCTTTTACGGAACATTTGCTATATGTTTATGGGTAATCCGTACAATTCTATTGATCATACCCTAGATATATAACGGTACTTTTTTGAGATTTTATTGCTAAACTTTATATAAATTACGGATCACATTGATAAATGTTATGGATCATATCCATTTTATTATGGGTATTGGCCAGAGTTTTATGGGTCATGAATACGTTTTTTATGGAATGAATCTCAATTTTTTATGGATCTTTTCTTCAGTTTAAAGGTGCAAACTTAGGGCTGCCGATCCTTACGATCAGAGATACTGTATCCCTCATACTGCCTTTTTGGGCATCTGGAGTTGAAAATGGGAAAGAATTGAGGATTTTTTTCCTTGGCGAGAAAGTGAAAAGGGATGAGCCAGGAATTCTAATATATAATGAAAACTACAGATAGTAAAATTGCATAAGGAACAGCAAGTGGGTGTTGAAATTGACGTCATCATTAATTGTACACGGTCCGCCCAGCAATCGCTCGTCGGTGATCCTTCCAACTAAAACACAGCTCGCATTGAACTTCGGTCGTTGTTGATATTCCTTGATCATTATCACAAGCTTTAGCAGAGTGCCCTGTCTGCTTTTCGAGAACACGATAGGCTTGACAACGTTCGCACTCTTCATGCCCCAGTTGGGTTAATTTTATGTTCAGGTCTCTCAACACCTTACAGTAGAAACTGTAACTGCAACATTCTTGCTTTTTTTTTCAACTGAAGATCTTTGAAAGAATCGAACATTTTCTGGACTGATAATTATAAATACTTCGCTGGTAGATATCGTCAAAATCAAATGGGAGCTTTGCTGGGTGATACTTTTCGTTAGTATTCGTGAAGCCAATCGGCGAGAGCCTAATGTACGACATATTATTCAGAACAGAGCAGCCTGGTTTTTACGCCAAACTATGAGAATAAACGTTCAGTAATATGCCTGTTTATTCGCATAAGTTGGCGTATGCGTTTTAACGATGATAAAAAAAATGAAACTATTCTAATCATCTTGCTGGCCCACTTTTATTAGTAAAACTTCATCAAATGGACAGAACATTTGTCCATGATTGTTAGTATACACTGCATTACAGCTTGAACCCGGAAAAACGCGTTTCCTCAACAATCATACCGATGGTGGTTACGTCAACTATGCATCCCAGGGCAGTTTTATTCTGACATTATAATTCTGTAATGATGGGCCTTATTTTCGGTTTTTGTTCCTCGTATACGATCTAGGTAGAATATTTTCTGTGAAATATGTGACATGAGAATATATTTGCGTTGAATTTTTATTTATTTATTTATTTGGATTTGAATTTTGGAGAAAGATATTTTCGCATATGCAAGAGAGAGGATAATGAATTATCGGCGAAAAAGGAAAGATAAAAATGTGAACGGATCGCTACTCACCGACAACCTGCTTGACAGAGAGCATGGTTATCACCCAGCTGAGTGAGAATTTCGATCTCTGATTTTTAGGCAAACGGCAACTTTGCGAGATTGTTAACCGGCATAAAGGTAGGTCCATTTAGAATCCGGAATAAGAAAATCATCTGTATCTCGGTAACGGACGGATGTTTGTTGGGGTCTTATTAGCACCTTGTTTATACTACACTGAGAACTAGAATGAATTTACCAGGCCTCAGGTTCTTGTAGAGCCCATGGTAAGCACAAGTTTTAATAGATATGACCTAATACACCAAATTAAAAATATGATTTACCGAAGTGTTTGTTTGACGAACACATTTTGCAGAATTCTGGAAAGTTTGAGGTGTTAAGTTTAATACCTGTAACTAGAAATGAGAAGAAAAATTAGTATTTTCCATATAACTCGACTATTAGTACACGACACTGAAGAAGTCTGCACATTGTAGACAAAATACGCGTATGTGTCAAGATAAGCAATAAAGATAGTTGGAAGTAAATTGAAAATACTTATTTTTATTCTTATTTCAAGTTACATTTTGCAGATTTTGGGGCGCCTCCATATTATGTAAATTTCCACTGCTATACTATCAAACCCACAATTTCTGTCAAGTTACTCTTTTCAAAATCCAATAAAAGTGCTCATTTCAAATGAAAAGCGTTTGATGGAAGAAGAACTTTAATAAAAGGTTTAAAGTTTGGTCACCGTTAAAAGTCAACTTTGCTGAAGCCAAAATTTCTGCTTATTCTCCTTTTTCTTCCTCTTCCCCTTCTTCTTCTTCTTCTTTTAATTTCTACTTCAATTATGAAACATTTAAAATTTTCGGAATTAAATGATTTGAACTTCCTGCTAACGGATGAGCATTTTTAATTCAATCGGGACCCGTGTCCAATGCTTTGACAAGAATGATAATTTCATCTAGAGCTGAACTCTTTATTTCACATATAATCACTTGTAGAAACAACAAAGGATCTAGAGAAGTGAAGTGTGACACTCGCAGATGGACGGAACAAGGTAGCTCAGTTGATCAGCGTGTACTTACACGTCTAAGGATAGGTCACACACGATTTACGCACACATTCCTATTGAAAAAGAGCCCCCGCCAAACTGTGACTGCTGTGGCACGGTGCTGAATGTACGGCACCTGATATTAGAATGCAGGAAATACGATGCAGAAAGAAGAAGCAACAAAATCGAAACTAGTCTGCGTCAACACCGATGAACGAACAGCACAAACGTAAAATTTTTTCCGCAACAGTGGTCTATACAAACAACTTTGAAAGAAAATAAGAAGATAGTGAATATGATGAAGAAGAACATATGAACTGAAGTGAATAATAGAAAGAAGAAGAAGAAAATATGAAGAAGATTAGACGAAATTGGAAATTACAACTACAACCACTTAGTATCTAAAAACTTCGCATTTCCGACACGAATGCACATGAATGCGTAAAGTGTCGTAAATAAACGAACACCTTAAAAAGGATCTACTACAGCTACAACAACAACAACAAAATAACGACCAATACAATACTCGTTATCGAAGGTAAACTTTTACGCAACGGTTATGATTGAGTTCCAAGTTGCAAATGGTTATCAACGATCAAACTAAGATCAATCTTTTTCATTAGTTTACCTTTCACTATTAGTATATAGGGAGTTCCAGAATGTCTTAGCACGGTTTTGATGCATTACAGCAATTTCCTCATGACGATCAAATAGCTGATCGTTACTGTGCATCATTGCTAATTTTGTGAGTCTCAACACTGGCATTTAAGTTTCGATGAAAATGCGATGAACTCCCCAGAAATGCGCCAACAGATCGTTCACCCACATAGATTAAAGAAAACATTAAATTTTCTGCATTATCTAATACTCATAAAGAGAATGCTAGATTTGGCAGAAAATAATGGGATATTTCATGTAAATTTAAGCCAGATAACGCCTGTATCTAGCCTATTGTATGAAAGATTGTAAACGTTGTTGTATGGCGCATGAGAGATTGCAAACAATTTCTTGGAATTAAACGAGAGTAAATTTTACAGGATTGTTAAAATTCATTATTTTTTTTCTGTGTACATCCAAGAGTGCTTACAAAAACAACTTCTATTCATGAATTGAAACCACTTGGAACCTGTAGCCTTCTTACCATGTTGCCATTACGCGAAATCAACGGTAGGATTGGAAGAATTGGTAGAATTGAGGAATGTTGGGTATTGACGAAGGCACATCTTAGCAAACACGCCCTGGCAGCAGAACGCTGCACAGAAAAAAAAATTAATTTTAACAAGTGCGTAAAATTTCCCCTCGTTTAATTCCAAGCCAAAGGAGGCATAAACAACGCAATTGGTTGTGGTCTTTGATGAGCCGTACAACAATGTTTGCAATCTTTCATACAACAGACTAGAGTGAGGCGTTATCTGGTTTAAATTTACATAAAATGTCCCATTATTTTATGACAAATCTAGCATTCCCTTTATGTGTATTAGATAACGCCGATAATTCAATGTTTCTTTTTATCTGTGTATATTTCACTGTTCATCGAAGCAGTTGCGATAAAGGGTGGCGAAATCATACCTCAGCGACAAATAGATTGCCTGAGCACCTTTTTTGCCACATCCCGCTTTGAAACCTGCCTCTTATGCTCGAATGCTTTCGTTATACGTTTATCAAAACAAGAATTAGCAGGACCTTTTTATCGACCCGATTTCGGTTTATTCTCAAATGTGTTATTCTCTCTGAATTTCCTGATCGCCATTGGTACGGTTTTCTCCTTACTCCTTCCATTTTTGCAATCTTTTCCAGTGCCATTCCATGGTTCCTTACACCATTCGTGCACAATATTTCGATATTGTTCCGCTGAAAGTTATCGCATTTTAAAACAAACTGTTGGTAACGATTAAACCGGTATACAAATGCTGATAGATAGAGGTTCATAAAATAATGCAAAATAAATAAAGAACTAGGTATCGATTATTGAAAAACGGCAGCGGTTTTTTGATTGTACCCATCAAATATTAATGACCTTTACTGGTTTGAAAAGAAATCCGAGCGCGTCATTTTATTTTCCATTAAACGTAAATTTTGGCAAACGCTTACTCAAACTCATAAAATCAATCACCATTAAGTCTTCATTATGATTAGATGATTTAGGTGAAAGTAAACGCTTTGCAATTTAAAGGATCTCTTAAATTGAATTGAACATTCTCAGAATGAATAAACTTGTGAAACTGGAACTAAAACTACAAGGTTTCTCTACTTATTGCGTTTGTCCTCGTTGCGTTCTTTTACTCGGAAAAGTAATTGTGGTAAACAATTTCACGATTATCTGTTTTTCTCCACGTTAGGCATACATATTTATGAACACATCTTTTGAACGGCCTATACAAACAAGCTGTAAACTTAATGATATAAGAAGTAGGAAAATCCAAAGTCGATCATCATAACTCTGTGTGGCTCGACCCTTCTGCGAGAAGCAATGCTACAAATAATAGTAATTTAAGTCAGCTTGAAGAACATGAAAGGTGAACCTGGATCCATTTTCTCTTCCATGCCATTGTTTACCATTGCTCCTACCGCAGTTGTGAAATAATATGTCAAATGTCAACCATTACATCACAAATAATATTGATTTTATTTAAAAGACGGAGATTGGACCAGTAGTGAAGTTCACAGGAAACGAACACAGCTCGTGATTGTGCTGGATAACACAGTGTCTCGGTACATAAGAGAAGTGTTGTGCACTCGTTGAAAATTCAATACACTTTGGAGGTATTCCCCATGCAACAGAGTAATTTTACGCTGCAACATGGTTGCTGTTGCGTGAGTAAGGTCCCAGCATAATCACAGCTGGCGGAGGGTTGGAAGTAAACATACGTTATAAGAAAATTGCACATATGGCTTGGAAAATGCTTAGTAACCAACAGTGCTAGATTTAGAGGTTAAGTTTATCGACAGAGATTATTCTTATTCTACATGCATTTGTTAGTTTCTTTTCCTTTATGAAGACGACGTGTTATTATTTTACATGACTTTTTGAATTGGGCTGAACAGCAATAAACTTAGTAAAGAAGTAAGCTCATGTTAAATATAGATAACTTTCTCACCTGTGTATACTATGAAGAAATCTCAGTATTCAGCGTCCTACTAGTCAGCTCATTATTAAGGTATTTAATAAATCAGCTCATTCATTCAAACTGATTAATTAAGCATAAAAAAAATATAACAGACACGTTGAATTTCCCCTCATGTAATTGCAAACCAACACCGAAATTGTTTGCAATCTTTCATACAACAAACATGATTTTAGCAATATCTGGCATGAATTTACATAAAATATCCCCAGAACAAAGGCCAATATGTGCATTAGATAATGCAGAAATTCCAATGTTTCTTTCAAACTGTGTACGTCATACTATTCACGCTTCGTTTTATGGATAAAATGAAGTTTTTTTTCTAAGCATATCAATTTAGTTATGGAAAATTTAAATACAATTCAAGCGCTGATGCATCCGTTTAAAAGTGAATTTGACAGCATTTGGCCTGTTTTGAAGAAGGCTACCCGTAACGGGTGGACGAAAAAATTGTACGAAAATGCAAAATGAATGCCTAAGTTCGTTGGATATTTCGTGGGATAAATTCAAACTAAGTATCGCTAAAATCACGTTTGTTGTACAAAAGATTGCAAACGATCTCGGTGTTTACGCTTGCTTTGGCTTGCAATTACTAGAGAAGAAATTTACGGCGTCTGTTATAATTCATATTGTTTTCTGTGTAGCACTACTCTAAGCAACTTTTTTGGATAGTTTTATGGACCGATATTTTTGTTACTTTCGTGTAATTGGAAAAACATGTGAACAGTGTTGCGTCTATGTTGTGAAATATTGTCTACACATATAAAAAGAAACATTTTCTGCGTAGTCTAATGCACGTAAAGAGAATGTTAGATTTGGCAGAAAATAATGGGACATTTCATGCAAATTCAACTCAGATAATGCCTGAATCTAGCTTGTTGTATAAAAGATTGCAAACATTGTTGTATGGCTCATGAAAGATTGCAAACATTTTCGTTGAATACGCCTCCTTTGGTTTGGAATTTAACGAGCGGATAATTTTACGCGCTTGTTTATTTTTTTCTGTGGAAATGCTAGCCCTAAAATCTTTTCATTCTTAGTCGATGATAAGATACAATGAATACATTGGACTCGTTATTTTTTTCCAGTAACTACCACAGACACGAAGCGTCAGTGGTTACTTTTGTCTAAATGGTAGCCTTGGGCCATGCTTCTTCGCTGGTTTTGTGAATAAATTTGGAAACTCAAAACAATACTTTGGCGTTTACGTTATATATACTCGAGAATTGTACCGCATACTGTGAGTCACTATCAGTGCCTTGGATTAAATATTCATGAGAAGTGAACATGATTTTATCCAAGTGTAATAATGATGTTTACTTTCCCGGTTTTCATGGTTAAGGCTAGTATGCAGCTCTCAAGTAATATGCATTAGGATAGGAAAAGTAATGGCCAAGTAATACTTTTACTGTTGGAATTACTTACCTTGTATGCAGCTGAAAAAGAGGGCAAACTTCGTTATGTTAGTAACGCCTGTCCATGTAATTTAAATGGAGCTGTCACTTTTCGTTGCGGAATAATACTCCGTTCGATTATTCCGCAAGGAAAACTTACATTTTACCCATACTGCTGAAGCAGTTTTCAATATGACTTCGGTAGAAATGGCAAAAATTACTTCAGGGCTGTACTTGTCAGCTGCATACTAGGCTTTACCTCTGTCACTTCTATGCCAACTGAATTTTGTTTGCTGCAATGAATGAAGTCGGCTCTAAGTGCGAGTCAAAAATCTGCTGTCACTGTTGTTTCGATTTATAAATCGGTAAGCATGAATTTTATTAGATGAAATCTGAATATCCTCTCTTGTGATGATTTTTTTTATTAGGTGATTTTGAATCCCAATACGAACATGGAACAACTAGGGCCGTCCCCAACGTTCCATAACAATAGATGCTAGCAATGTTGAGCAACAATACCCTGGACTGAGCTGCCCTTGCATATTTTTCGATCCCAACGGGTAATTGATATTCATTGTGGTTTATTGAATTTAATTTCTGACGAAATTTATATTGAAAATGAACTTGTTTACTTTAATGAACTCTAATGACTACCTTTGTTGTTAAGAGTTATCATTTGTATTCGCATGGAACTTATAGGTAGTCATTGTTATGTTGCATGATAATCCACGCTTTTGAACCTAACGAGTATAACTTTTATCAAAACTGGTCACTATATCTTGGAAATGTTTGAAAAGATGGTTTCAAAGGCTCAATGCGCTTGATGTGAACAAAGCTCCTTGGCGTCCAGTATATTTATCCAGAGCACACCATAGGAATGGATTTCCTGATAATCGGTGTGTGTTTTTGATGCCAAAACAAAGCAGAGCTCAACCGGGGAGATGCCCCATCAGCAAGAAAAATATATAAGTGGCCCTGAAAAGGGCCGTTTGATTTCAAAATTGACGGTATGACTGTTCAAGATGGCTAAAAACTTGAAAACTCAAAAACAATTAGGATGTTTTAAAAATTTCGGCGTTTACCCAATATTTTGTTTACTAGAGTTACTAGTTTCTTTTGTTTGACTAGAATCTTTGTTTTTGTTTTGATTCTCTGTGTTATTTTATCAGAATATTTTAGGGGTTGGCCTTTAAGAGTTTTTTAGGGGTGATCCATTCTGCTTGAGTTAGTACTTCTTGACTTGAAGAAAAAAAACAATATTTTCCTTGTGAGTGTGCCGAATATAAGTACACGACACTGAAGAAGTCTGCACTTTGTAGACGAAATACGAAATACGTTGTAGACAAGTACGGAATTAAATGGAAATTACTTATCTTTCTTCTCATTTTCTAGTTTCAAATGTTTTCTTATTGACCATCCAGCTTCTGGTTCAACAACTTTCTGTGATGTGTTAAACCTTTAAATGTGATGAAAAGTTGGTTTCTAAGGCCAAACATTTTGAGGAGTTCCCTTGTTTGCGATTGGCAGGTTTCTCCAGATGATTTCATGAAAAGCGCCGTTAAGCTTCAGACAGTACTCAAATTCGTTCTGCTGGCCACCTTTCCAGTTGACTGCCTGTTCTCTGGCTCTCAGAACAACAGGGGGTTTATTTAAAAAAAATCGATGTTTTATCCGTCTACATTGATGAGAGGTGTTCCTACTAGCACAAAAATATTATATGTAAGATCTCAACAAACAAATACTTTTCCGATTTTTATATTTAAAAAATCTAATATTTTTACAAACTGGCACGAAGTTCACAAAGTGACATTTATGCAAAGTGACAGCAAGCCGGCCTGTCGGAATATGTAATGCTTTTTTGACGCTTTTTGATGTTTGAAATGAATGGTTTGCTCGTTAGCTTGTCTGGTTTTTGTAGCGCGTTTCATGGTGAAATATGGTGAAATTTACAATCATTATTGTTAGATAATATTTCGAAATTATTTTTTAATAGTTCCACTTGTCAAAATTAAAAGATAAATGAAACGTTATAATCCGCATACCCTTTATCAACTGTGATTGAGATGACCTGAAATAAATGTTAAATCACCTTCCCATGCTGCCAAGCATCCGGCTGCCAACTGGCTCTCACCGGACAGCATTTTATTTGGTCGTTGCGCATTCCCATTAGAATCAACCGCTCAAGTAACCACAAGCAGTATATTATTGCATTTATTCAACCCAAAATCCACATCGGTGTTGCGGGATTGCATCAACTCAACAGTTGTCAAGTAATGAAGCGTTAGATTAGCTTAAGAATGTAGTGATGCATTACCAATGCAATAATGCTACTTTAGCAATGTCTTATGGCATTACAAAAGATATAGCATTAGTTCGATCTTAGTGGGGCCCTTTTCAACATTAATCCATTAAATTCCATATATATGCACGCAATTACAGCCTCTTGGCTACTTGGGCGTTAGTTCTTATTAATTATTTGCTGGCCACATTGGTCAATGCTGTCAAATGATGAAATGATTGTTCACGCACAGAAAAACATAATGGATTTTAACAACCGCGTAAAATTTCCCCTCGTTTAATTCCAAGCCAAAATAGGCGTAAACAACTAAATTGTTTGCAATCTTTTATGCGCCATGCAACAATGTTTGCTATCTTTCATACAACTGGCTAGATTCAGGCGTTATCTGGCTTAAATTACAATTTACTGTTTCATTATTGTCTGCCAAATCCAGCATTCCCTTTATGTAGATAACGCAGAAAATGCAATGTTTCTTTTTATCTGTGCGATCTGCTCTTGGAATCAGAACTCGACAATCACTTGACAGGTTATGATAAAATTTGTGATTAAGCTAGTCAGTCAGCTAGCCAGCTCAATCAAAATTTTATCAATTTTTACCCACACGCTCAAAAGTTACAAGCTAATCATTATGTCTCATTTTTTTGAGTATAGTCGTTAGATAATTCAATTCAAAGATAATCTGATCTTCAGGAAATTATTTCAGTTATTGGGATAGTTCTTCATCAAATAACAATATAAAGAAGCAATATTTTGTTATGATTTTGCTAATTATTTTTACTTGAACCTGTTGAAATTTATTATTCAGCAAAACACTGAAACAACCATTCCCGAAACAACAATTTTTCAGGATGCTTGTTCTTGCATTTATGACTACCCTCCACGGATTGGAATACAGATTTTTTCCGTGTAAAAAATCATTAACTAAATTAGATTATTAGATAAAAACAAAACTATAATGAATCTCATCCAATCATGCCAATACGGGATATAAAAGCCGGGTTATAATCTTTTCATGTCCTCCTCAAAAAGTGGAACATCACCAGGGCATCTGAAATAAATTGCATATTATAATCAGTTTTCGGTTACATTCATTTGACCTCATTAGGATAGATATCACAAAAATACATTTCAAACTTTTTTTATGGCTTATGTAATTTATTGAATGGTTTGTAGTCACTTTTGCTTCTAAGTTATTTCATTTTACCAATATATTAAAATCAATATGGTGTACTGCAAATCAATCAGACAAGTACATTTAATTCCAAGGCTTGTAAATATAGTAACATCTTTCGGTGAAAAACTTAACAATCTCCTAAACCTAGGTTCCCATGCCTCTTGAATAGAGCACAAAAACCGTTCAACAATTTTTAACTTTGCAATTTTATATGAACTGCGGAGGACTCCGGATTTCAAACTGCAACCGGGGCAAAATAAAGTTCTGTGAAATATCGTTATCTTATTCACTTCACTTATTTTAGAAAACACTATTTTGAAAAACATTTTTACGAAAGTTTTAGTACACTGAGCGAACAAATCGAAAAGACTTCATAGGAACATCGTATGGAAATTTGCCAGAAGATATTATTGCAAATTTCATAAGATTCCCTAATGGAAAAAGTACACAGGATGATCGTATGAAAATTTTCCTTACAGAAAGAAAAGTTGCGATCGGGATTCGCACCACGAACCACGGGGTTCCGAGATGAACCACAATCCTATGAGACTAACGTTTGCATAAAAAAAAATGCCTTTTTCCGGATAGTGATAAAAAAAGCTAAGACAGATAATTGCTTCTGATAAATTTTCCATGGAAGGTAATTATTTAAGCTGACTTGCGTATAAAATCTACGCCCTTGCGAGCGGCATTCCGACAGTTAACCGAAACATTGTAGGGATGTTTTTGAGTTCTTTCTTCGTTTAGTAGTAGATCTTACGCTTCTGGTTGGCCCAAAAATTCTCGATGGGACGTAGCAGCGGGACATTTGGTGGGTACCATATCGATATTCAGCCGCTCGATCTCCTCCAACGATCGCTTCGAGTAGTGGGACGTCGCCAGATACGGCCAGAACACGCGTCTTCGCCATTATGGTATTTCTGGATGAACTACGCAACTTCCGGCAGCTCCGCAACTTCGTACTGTAAACTTCCCCGTTCACGGCCAGTCCGGAGCGAAAGAAGAGTGGCTTTGACATCCTCTTCTCGCTGATTGTCAGCCACAGCAGCACCTTCTTGGGGAACTTGGTGTGTGAAATGAACTTCATCTCGGAGCTCACTTCCTTCGTGGGGGAAGTGAAATACGAAGTGCCCTGCCAGTCATTGCCATCCAGAGTGAGATAGGTCTCGTCCTTCATCACCACCGCCACGTCGCGATTCGCCGGGAAAATCGGCGCTTTTCCCTCGGTCTTCCTCTTCAGCAACATTTGGAGCTTCTTGTCGCTCAGGGTCGTCGGCCGTCCGGAACCGGGCTTTCTTTCGATGCTCTGATTGTTGTCGAATAGTGCCAAGATATTGTAGATATCGGAACGGGCGTATCCGGCTTCCACAAAGTGCCGCACGATGTTTGTTTTCGACGCAGTGAGGTGCCGTTATCTGAATGCGCACACTTGTGAACGGAGTTGCTTCACTGTTTTTGCCATCACGGTTAGAGTTCGACTGATAGAGTTGTCAAATTTTGTCTGCTGACTCATGGGTTACTATGATTGATGCTGCATGGGTAGTTTTGTCAGTGCGTATGCAGGTAAACCAATGAAAAACCGGTAATTTTTGTCCATTTTTTTATAATGGCAACTTTATACACGCTTCATATGTGATGTCAATTGAAAGTGTATATAAGGCATGTTTTTCTCGACCAATGCAACAACAATCATTTCATACGGTTTCGTATGGAATGAGTCTTGAACCCTTGCTCTGTGATTCAAAGTTCCGATCGTATGAAAACCGTATGGATAATTTCCTGAATGTAGAACAACTGTTATTAGAGAACTAAGAAACATTGAAATAACACTTCACTTGGCCACTTAAATAAAACTAAACTGAATCACTTTCTCAAGCTATCACTAGTAGACGGGAGCAAATTCTTTTCAATACCACTAAAAAAGCGTATTATATGACATATGGGCCTAATTTGTCTGCTAGTCACAGACGTCTAATGCTCGACTTGAAGAGAACCTCGCAAAAGGTGTACACTGATAAAAAAAAAAACAGCAATAATGATTTATATGTGGCCAACACATGAATTTTTGCAATGCGAACAACAAATCATAGCTATTTGAAACCACACATACTAACAATATGTACACATAACTACATACTTTTCATTTGGCACATAAACTTCATTTGTGTTTCTCGGAGGGTTATGTTTATGTGTGAATACTTTAGTTGAATTTTCTATGAATTTTTGCCAATAAATATGTGTAAATTATTTCCCGTGTAATATTGTCTAGTAGATTAGTTTGTACCTCATTGTGTGTATGGTGTTTGTGTTTGTTATTTTTATCCGTCAGATGACAAGAGAATTTTAGTATTTACAGAAGATGTCTTTCTATCTAATTGCGTTTGTTTGGTGTTTGTTATTTTTACCTCTCAGAGGACAAAGGAAGGATCATTTTTTTGGCCGGAACTGTGCCAGAAATGTTTGACAATAACGCGTTTTTCTAAGAGATTCCTATATTCCGTTGAAAGAGCTAATGTATTTTTTTCAGAATCAAGAATTCAGTGCACTGAACCATTAGAAAAACGAATTTTGTATCAACGCTGCAGCATCAATCGGCATACTGCATAGAGACCCGAAAAGAGTTTGAGATCAATTTGAAAACTCAACTTGGTGTTGTCAAATGTCCGATAATGATTACTCAGATTGCTATCGTTTTGATCGTTTTAACGGTTAAAAGATCAAAATTGATAGCAAAACTGTATTTGTGTGACATCAAATTTAAAACTGATCTTGCTATCAGTAAAGGCAAAATGGAAAGTCAACATGCTGTACATTTTATCCTGTTGAATGCAAAATGAGTATTCTAGTTGATAATCTGTCGAGGAGACAATGAAATCAAAGTGACCTTTCTTAAAGAAAAATGAACAAGTGTGAAGTAAAATGATTTTAATTAACAAAACTAAGGTTTCGAGTTGCTATCCTCATGATGTTAGACTTTACTCGGGGAGCTATCAAGTGAAACTCACGTCTACGCAAATTCTCATTCTTACAAGGATACAAACGAAGAAATGCATTTTTCATGCCATTGTTCGTTAGCTTGCTAAATAGATTCATAGATTTTTTTTATTTTGCTTTCAGGCTTTAAGCACTTCGTTTGCAAACGGTTGCAATCTCTCAACTCTTAGTTCAAGATTCACTTCCATTGTTTTACAAACAGAGCTTCTATTGTCCTACAATGCATAGATATGCGGATTGATGCATGAATACCTTCAAGCACTGTCAACTCTCATCTTGGCCCATTTATGCAATACAGAATATGGAGGATAATTTTTGAACAGCCTCTGTGTCAGTCAGTCACAGTTTATTTTTAGCCCGGATTGCATGTGGGTGGTGCGTGATCGTGACCGTCACTAGCTGGATATCTTCGGTGACAGGTAAGACAAAACAAGTAGTTTTACAGAGAAACGTGTTGAACCAGGGACAAGAGGCAGCAAATATTTTAAAAATAGAGGCTCGGATACTGTGGAGGCCTCTTGTGCCAACAACTATTTGTTGGCGATGGTAATTTCTCTCGCACTCTTATATTTTTTTTGCAGTGAGAATTTTAATGATTAATAGAGGGCAGCAATAAGAAAAAGCCCTGGAAAAATGATCTAGAGAATATTCAGACAAGATATCCACAATTGTATTCAATTATTTAAACTCCTACACTTATTACAGGCCGACTTTGATGCAACGTACACTCGATATGACCATCAAGAATTCGTTTGTGAAGTTATATTAACATTCAGTTGTAGAAACAAATGGACTTACCAGGGCAAAGCATTCAGAGCAGCAATATAAGTCAATTAGTATTAAGGTGAATCGCTGCTCCATGTATTTTTTCCTATCATTTTTCTCGCTCTCGCAAACTCACCTTGCTATTTCAAATTGATAAATCTCGATTGTAAGTGAATGAACATAAAATCGAACTCTATCAGATTGCACACAGCAAGTAGGCATACAAACTGATGTGATTAAATTTTCAATATCTAGTACAGACTCTGGGTTATATCAATTCTAAATGTTGAGGTAATGACTGTCATCAAGAATGATTCAGCATAAGCCCTTAATTCTTTATATAACTGTACGGAAAATTTCCAGCAAACCTGAGAATTCTTCGCGGGTAGAACCGGAGCTATACACTTTGAAATTTTTAATACTACACAAAACTTAGCTTGTTTTTGGCATAAATGTAGAGACGCAAATAAAGATTTAATGTCAAATTATGTCTTGCAAAACGGAAACAATCGCATGTTGATAAAAAGGGTTTTTGATTTAATTTATTTTCTTGTCTTTTTCAACTCATTCGCATTCCGAAGGACACGTGTAGGGAACCGAAATTTACATGTCTTTTTGTTAATGTACAGGGTGCGGCACAAAATAATGCGACACAATGTTTCAACCAACTTCTGATCACGCTCGCCGAACTTGTGATCAAACTCGGTCCGTGCAACGGAAATTGCTCGCAACCCGGTGCGTTCAATAATAAAACTTGCAAAGGAAGCCAATATTTCGGAGAAATCCATGCGGAAAATCATCAAAGAAGACCTGCATGCATCTTCCAGAGCCAGAGTGAAACGCTACTTGATTACGGACCGGGTCAAGGAACTACGAGTGACTCGTTCCTAGAGATTGCTTTCCTTGTTGAAGAAGGAAAAAAATGATAATCCTGTTCTCCGACAAAAAGCTCCGGCCAACAGCCGCACTGACCGGTTCATTTCACCGCAGACGCGTTCAGGAAAAAGTGAAATTCAAATTTCAAACCAAACATCCGGCTGGTGTCATGATGTTTGGCTTGGTGGCGTCCAACGGTTTGAAAATGCCGCCTGTTTTCATTGATGCTGGAGTTAAAATCGATACCGAAGTGTATATCGATATTTTAAGGGACCAAGTGCTTTCCTGGGTAAAGACCGACTTCTCCGAGGACCAAAACGTTGCCCTACAGCAGGATGGAGCGCCGTGTCACACGTCCAATCGAACCCAACAATGGTTGAACGATACCATGAAGTTTTGGCCGAAGGATTTGTAGCCCCTTAGCAGTCCAGATCTTAATCCGTTGGTTTATTCGATTTGGGCATATGTTGAAGCACGAGTCTGCAAAACATCACCACCCAATGTGAAAACCCTGAAGTCAACCATAACACGCACATGGCAGTCAATGTCGGAGGACTACGTCCGAAAGACCTGCTCTGGATGTTATTAATAAAAATGAAGGACACAGTGAATAAATTTGTTTAAAAGGACTTTATAACAGTGTTTGGAAATCTATCATGATACTGCTGAACCATCTTGTGTCAGGCTACTGATAGTTCACGAACATATTTTTCAAATTATACAGCGGATCAGGTACCTCTGCCGAATAAGAGTATTCAGTTCTGTAACAACGAATGAATAGAGGAAAACGGAGAACAAAAGCTTCACAATATACAGACGATTCGACCATAGCAGCGAGAAGCATGAGGAATGATTGTGTCAGTGCTTGAACATCTATCACCGTACTGCTGAACCATCATATGTCAGGCTGCTGATAGTTCACGAACATATTTTTGAAATGATACAAAGGATCAGCTACCTATGCCGAATACGAGTATTCAGTTGTGTAACATCGAGTGAATGAAGCCCCCGTTTTGCCAACAAAACCATTAACTTAAATGATCTTTATTATGGAAATATCCAACCGATTTGGAATATTTTTGCAGTTTTGGATTCAAAAACTCAACCATTTTCTCAAACTTTCTCATTTGACCGATGGACAGCATCCGTCTCCAAGAAAATCGGATTTCCGGAACCGTGTTCTGAAATTGGTATAAATATCAGATTTCAATAGAAAACCAACAATAATGATACTAAAAGTTGTGGAATGAATACACAGGATTGTGTGTGATTGCCATATGACAATTTGGAGACTTGATCCTGGAACGGTTACTCCGGAGCAGGTTCCCATGGGGTCACAAATGACCAGAAAACAAGTTGTATTGAACCCTAGCAATATGGGTGTCAAAATTACTGGTATCGTTCCAGAAGAAAGTTTGCCATATTTATTAGACCATCCGGTCACTTGGCTTTGGAGTGGCCAGTTCAGAGCATGTTCCCATGGGGTCACGGATGGCCAGAAAATGATTTGGATTGAACCGTAGCAATATGGGTGTCAAAATTCTTGGAATAGTCCGAGAAGAAAGTTTGTCATAATTATAAGACCATTCGGTCACTTGGCTTTGGAGTGGCCAGTTCAGAGAAGGTTCCCATGGGTCACGAATGGCCAGAAAATGATTTGATTTGAACCCTAGCAATATGGGTGTCAAAATTCTTCGAATCATTCCAGAAGAAAGTTTGTTATAATTATTAGACCATTCGGTCACTTGGCTTTGGAAAATAATAAAAGAAAACTGTGTCAGTATCAAGTCATATGACAATCAGGCACATTCCTATGTATTCTATGCATTACTTTTACACGCAGCGGAAAGTTTTTGCAGTAGAGTTATTAGTACGAGACACTGAAGAAGTCTGCATATTGTAGACGAAATACGCGTATCTGTCAAGATAAGCAAAGGTAGTTGGAATTAAATGGAAAATGCTAATTTTTCTTATAATTTCTAGTTACAGGTATTCCACTAAACAGCTCAATCATTACCTTTTTAAAAACTTTGATTTTGAAGATTCGTACCTGTCGCACCTCAAGCCTTTATTCCGTAAATGCATTTCATTTGCACGGTCATAAATGGCGTAGGTATTAATTATTCTGTTTCCTTCCGTTCGATTTCTATATTTCTTAAATATTTCAATGGTGTACTGATTTTCTGTAATTAGAAAATCTTTATTGAAATATACATTTCAATATAAATTTTCAATTTCTTACCAAGGAAGCAATTCACGGATTGCTCAGAAAGTTTAAAACTAATCAATAAATCGACTAGCGCGTCGTTAACTTCCTCGACCTCCTCAAATAATATATCCTCTGGTGAGTCGATTTTGCTTTTCGAATAAAGCGTAGAAATTGAGGCTACAAAACTGGCACATCGGCAAACATTGAAAACATACACATTCACTGACAACTGTAAGACTATATTTGTTACGGTTTATTTTTAATCTACATTTTTTTTTAATTGATTGACATTATTTTTGAACACAAAAACTTGTTGCAACTGCAATTTACGGTTATGTGACTATGATGAGAGATGAATCAGCTCGAGACTGTAAATGTCGATAAGTCTGGGGAATCTGACCAAAGTCAACACTCGATACAAAATTTAAAAAAAAAACAGTATGGATGATTTCTAAGAAGGGGGAATGGGACGTCAAATATTTTCAAAAAAGTGGGTCTACGTGGTTTATGAACAGGCCTTTATAAATAAACAAAAAAAAACATAGCTTCTTCATACTCACACAAAGAAATCACTCTGTTTTGAATAAACAAAATATCGTGTTGCGATTCACTACAAGGCTCCTATTTGTTTCAATTCATAAAAAAGTTCGGAATAAATTCAAAATTTCATTCAAATCAAACCAATAAGATTATTTAAAGAAATCACTGCTGTGTGATATTAATTCAAATGATATTTTATCACCTTGAGAAATCACTCTGTTTCGAATTAACAAAATATTTTGTTGCTATTCAATACAAGGTTTCTATTTGTTTCAATTCATAATAAAGATTCAAATCAATTCAAAATTGTATCCATTTTAAACCAATAAAACAATTTAAGGTTTAACTGTCTGACATTAATTTAATAATATTCGATTTATAACAATCAAATTTATTTCAAACTTAAATGGTTAACTTAATGTTTTATCAAAATATTTGTATGAACGCACATTTCATACTGTCAGTCTGCCGAGCAGCCATATTATTATTGTTTTTCAGTGCTGCCGACATGGCTGAAGTGGCTGCCTCTGCTTCTGGCTTCGATCGTTTTTCTAATGTACGTTCAAGAATAATGTATTTTAATTTTAATGTACGTATCGATATAGATATAAATATGTAAAGATAAAAATATAAATAAACAAATATAAATAGATATTAATAGTTATATCAATAAAACACGTTAAATTATATCCAGTATTTACAGTACTCATGGCCGTCTCAGGAGCTCGGTTTTGTAGGAGCAAATTCGACATTTGCTTAGGTCGTTGAACGAGTTTGACAGCTAATCGATAAGATTTGATCGATTCTCTGCAAAGCATAAGTAATGTCTAACTCAATGGTTTGTGATAATGAGTATGCATTTGTTTCAATCAGTTTTATTGAGTCGTCATCAGTATTGATATCAACAACATTTTATTTGAAATTATTCCTATTTTGGTTGATATAACTCACGTACTACTTTGTGTGCTGATCTTCAAAATGATCATCACGGTCCTGTTGGTCCAGGCTATCACTTTCGGGAGCTCTACGTCTGAATCTGGTAGGGCCAGGACAACTGAGGACAATTTTGAACCTCAGTTTTTAGTATCGGCAGTTCAAAATTCGAGGTTTTGCATTAAGATATCAATAAACTACATGCCGTGGACCTACCGTCCGTTAGAGCTCAAAAAACATTTTTCATATTTTTATGTGTTGGTATTGTTAGAGTTTACAATTCATGATTTGTCATCAAGCAGTGAGAAAAGAAAGAAATTCCTTCTTATACGGTACATAGAGTTGAAACTTTCTCTTCGAAGAAAAATCTGCATAGAATTAAGCTGCCGGAAACATTTAATGCATCGAGCATATTTCTGAATGTAATTCCGAATAGCGCAGAAAAGCTTTACAGCTATATAGATTCAAATTAGCAAACACAAACAGATTTCGATTGAAACATTTTTTTTTCTTCCGTTCACCAAAGGCAGCAGCCGCTGAACCAATGTGTTCATGTTCATTTACATCAGCTGAATATGAACCAATCAGTATACGCAACAGTATTGACACAACAGTTTCATGAAGACAAACTGATCCGATACATACCGAAAACGGAATACAGAAGAACACAAATGATCATAACCGAGAACGTTCAGTAGCAGAATTTACTTTGACCATGAATTTGTCTCTGGAGACTAGCGAAAAAAAATCTTCTTGTCCCTTTTTGTGCGATGATTCGTAGATATAGGAATAGACAAGTCTCACATGAGTAAATGATTCATTTCGTATCATTCAAGAACAAAAGGCATGTGAACCATTCGGTGAAATACGAAATGGGCAAACACTGCTTTATAAAGATAACTGCACTCGAAAATATAATATATTCTCGAAATACAATAATATCAATATTGCTTGAATTAGTTGAAAATGGGATTTGAAAGAAATAGAACAAATTTTCGCATTATTTTCTGCCGCACCCTGTATTCGTCTGACTTTAAGTCATTACTGATTAAATCTACTCAAACCTTAGAATAGGGCCTGAGCGCAAAATTCAATCTTGCCATGATATTTCATGTGGTATTGAACATTTTAACATTGCATGGTTCGGGTGTCGTGTCGTGCTAAGGAGTAAAACTAAATGTCGCCGCGAGCTAGCGCGACAATAAGATAGAATCTAAAACATTACCATAATATTGTTGGGCTATTAAGCCGGTATTTAACACGTAGGTTTATTAACATTCTACATTTTTAATTTGAGGGGTCAACCGTAAAAATCGGTTCAGCGGTTCAGAAGTTATGAATTATTGAAAAAAGGCAAATATATATATTTCGGACTACGCTAACACGGAAATGGTGTTCCCAATGGTGGAATATAAACACATCTGGATTTTGATCACTTGTTCTGCATTTCTAATTCAGAACTAGCTGCGTTTAATCTTTTCTTCAAGGGTGAATTATTGCCACAATAAATTTCACTCATAACATCACCGCCCGTGGTGAGTGGTTTAAATACGTATCTTAAGTTTTCACTGGTAAACTAAATAGATACACCAACCAAACTTGAACCATTCAACAAAATATCTGTTCTGGCTAGAGCTTCACTTTTATTTTGCTATTTAAAGCAGTTGCAGACAGTAGTTGTGTTCACAACTGAAGTTTGTAGCAACTTACCACCGCATCCCACTGAGGAAATGCTCGTTCTGGCATCAACCCGTGTTTAACTTCGGTCATCATTTGAGGAAAGTTTAAGGTGGATAAGTTATCCCATAACTTTTCCTGTTCGTTTGGTTGAAAGTATCAACCGAAGACATTATGCGCAATAACTGGAAGAAATAATATGGAAACTTATCGAAACACTCCAAAAGTTTCATGACGGAAATATATCGTTATCAACTTTGTCAGCCGATATCTTTCGGGCTTCAAGCTAGCAGAGATAGACCGAGGAACGATTTGAGCTCTACTAAAATAAAACAAAAACCAATAGCAATTATTTTGTGACGTCAATTCGTTTAGCCTAACAACCGATAATTATGCAGCACAATAAGCATTCCAAATATACTGTAACATTGAAGAAAAAAAAACCTCTTATGAACCAGCAAATGTTTCCGAAAAACAAAACCATCACCCATTTAATTGAATTATAAACCTATTTCCAGCACATCCGGGAAATAATTTACGCTAGACGAGATCAGCAACCATGGTTTTTTCGGCCTTTGAATTCCTTTGACGTGATACCATTTTGTCCGATTTTCTGAGGGCTTTTCCGGTACGTTAAATTTACACTTTCCGGTTAGATTAAAATGAATAAATTGAAAAACAAATTGGAGTGCGGTTAAATTTTGAAAGTTTTTGAAATTGAAATTGATTACCAAGCATTATTAATTCGTCTTTAAATTGTATGGAATTGTTAAGCTTCATCATAATCTATCATTTCGCCGTTTTTGTCACCAGTAGCTTTGGTTAGTAGAAGAGATGTTGTCGGAAAGGTTGACCATTCTCAGCAAAGCTATTTTTCAACCTTCACTTCACTTCACACTTCACTGAATATATTATGGCAATTGATTATTTAGCTTCATTTTGATAACGTTTCAAACAGTGAGCCATTCCGGTATGCCGTGTTGTTTTTCAAATAAACCACTCGTACTCGAATACGCTGGTGTTTTCGTACTGTACACACTAGAACTTTTTTTTATTTACACATACATTTTAAATGAAATTAAAGCCGAATAAACAGGTGAGGTGCTGCCGACAATAGATACACTCACTGGTGATGTGTGGTGCTTTATAAATACAGTTTCAATCAGTATATAAAATATTTGAATATTTTTGAATAATTTTGTCGATTGTAGTAGATAGAGGAAGATGGAGCAAATAAATATAATCAAACAAAAAACGTCAAATGTGAGGACGACACTGAACGAAATACTGATAAAAAGGTGGACCTTACTAAGCTTGCTAGGTTACTAGGTTAATTCCCCTAAGTCGTTATAATTTTTACAAATGAAATCTATGGGTTTTAAACTGACTTTAACGGCAATGTATCAGATGTCAACCATAATTTGCCATGATGTCAACCATAATTTTCCAAGATGAACATGAATAAGCAGCAAATCCTAAGAAAGAGATCGTATGTCTCGCTCAGAATTTCATAACAATTGGTAGGTTTCCTTATCCAAAAATATTGGATCCATGTTGTCATTAGGGCGACCATTTCTGCATAAGTGTGGTCCGAAAAATTGACTCATTTATTTAACGTTTTCTAATAGTTTTTAATTCAGCCACAGAGTGTTTTATTCAAAACACATAATTTCTTATGCAATTAAATAAAAAAATAATAATTACAGCCAAAAGGAAGCGATGGAATTTCAAGCCAAAGGAAGCGTAAACAAAGAACTTGTTTGCAATCTTCCATGCGCCATACAAAAATGTTTGCAAACTTTCATACAACATGCTAGGTTCAGGCGGTATCTGGCTTAAATTTACATGACATATCCCATTGTTTTCGGCCAAATCCATCATCCCATTATGTGCATTAGATAACGCAGAAATTTCAATGCTACTTTTTATCTGTGTATGTGTATGTGTATTTGTCGCTGAACTTTTTGCTCATAATGCTTTTTTTCATATTAGGGAACATTCATTAATTACGTCACGCAAAAATTGACTTTTTATAACCCCCTCTCCCCCCTTGTCACGTTTTTTGTATGGACCTATAAATTTTTTGTATGGATCGTCACGTTTTCCCAAACCCCCCCTCCCCCCTTACTGCGTGACATAATTAATGGACCTTCCCTTATTTTGTTTATGTTCATATGTTTGGATATTCATGGCTATTTTTTTTTTTGCTTTATTTCTGAGTTCTACTGGGGCACTTTGAACTCAAAACACATAACCTGTTATGAAATAGCCCAATAAAAAAAATTGTGCATGTGTTATGTGTCTTATGACAATGCACAGAAAAAAAATTCTGAATTTTCATGGTGATGTAAATATCAGTGCATGTGAAATTGTATTTCTTTCCTCACAAAGCAGCGACTTGCATGGAGGAGATGTTATAAAGACGAACTTTTGTATACAACATTATCCGCAATGAATCGAATGTCACAGAACTTTACACGTTTTATAATGTTAGTTTATAAGTTTTGTGACGCTCCATTTATGTTCATGATATTGAACAGAAATTCACACTACTTTTTCGAGCTGTGTGAGATTGTTTGAACATTATTTTCAATACATTTTAAATTCAGTGACGGAATTAGAAACAGCTCTAAAATCACCATAAACAAAGAATTATAGTGGATAGGAGGGAAAATAAGTCATATTCCGTAATCTTTCGTGTTTGATAGATGTATAAATCGGTTTTTTGAGCATAGAAAAATAAGTGTTTTGGGTTGTAAGTTCAGTGGCAGAGCTGGAATCTACTATTGAATCACAAAATAAATAAGAATACTATGGAAAAAGGCTAAATGAGGTATTTGCCATAATCTGCCGTAATCTGTCGTAAACTATGTATCTACCAATAGGAATTTTGAGTGTTTTTGGTTACACAAAAAAAATCATTTCAATAAAATAGTTTTAGATGAAAATCCGGCGGCAGAATTTCAAACAATGATAAAACCAATAAATGCCATGAGTAATGAGAAGAAATGGTCGACTGAATAATTTGTCATGATCTGCCATTCGATAAATGCGACAGCTGAGTTTTTGAGTTTTTTTACAGAAACATTTACATGTTCTAAGTTTTCAGCGGCAAACTATTATAAAACCAGCACAAATAAAAAAAGGAGTTGAATAAATTATTTAATAAGTGTTCAAAGTATCTAACTTTCAGTTGCTGTTGATGTGATTAGAATTCTACTACATAACACAATGAATTTTATACAAATAATCAAAACGGCAAAATAAAAAGGGGTCGTCCCTGGCTTCCTGGGTCCCTGACTTCAGAAGTGATCTGCCCTATCTGCTGTACAAGCATAGAACAACATCTTCAAAACAGCGAGATGATGGCCGTATAAACAAATGCCGAATGGCTATTCCCTGGAAGGGAAGAGCAGACTTAAAAAATACGCGTGGCAAGTGAAGCCAGATTCGAGCTGTCACAAACTGTCAAGTGAAGCCAAGAGAATAAAATAGCTGTCAATGGGAAGTATTGATATTTCATATAAAACATTTTCTTCCTTGAAAATAATTTGAACCATTTTTTTGTGTTTCCATTGCGGAAAATGTAGAATATTAACAACTCGGTTGAATGTAAGGCATATTTTATCATAAATTTGACCAATTTCTTATAACTCCTAGAGACATTTATTCTTGTATCCAAGTTTTAACAGTACGGGAAAAAATTCTGCAAATGTTGCAAAGGTTCTTGTTAAAATTACCAATTACTAGATATCTTGTAAAAATAAACTTGATCGTTTTGATCATGATATAAATTTTAAACTATAAATTTTAACCAAACGAAACTAAACTCGATTAAAATGTTTGTCGAAGCAAATATATTTAGGTGTATTCAAACGTAAACTTAAATTTGTTTTAGCAACAAATATATGTTAAGTTTGCTTCAAAAGTATTCTATGTTGAAATTAGCGTAACGTTTATGTTTGTTTTTAAATTATTCGTATTAAAAATATATGTGAATATTAGATTGGGAAGTAGTAAATGAAAACAAATATGTTTATTTCAAACATGCCCTACATTTTTCTGAT
Source organism: Aedes japonicus (assembly GCA_034211315.2). Taxonomy (NCBI): domain Eukaryota; kingdom Metazoa; phylum Arthropoda; class Insecta; order Diptera; family Culicidae; genus Aedes; species Aedes japonicus. Next base: position 100,958 of record JASCZW010001676.1, on the reverse strand, counting down.
AGGGGAATGTAGTAAGGCAGCACGAACAGCGAGACAGGGGCATCTGTACCTTAAAAAGTCACAGGAACCTTATTTTCAAACCTTTGAATTATAAACCCTTCCTTTTGGTATAGATACCCCTTCTGGAAAACATCTTGTTTCGCCTTTGTACTGAAACTGAATTGTTTTTACCTCATTGTAAATTTTACCAAGATCGTTTATGAAGCGCGCGTTACTGAAGAAATGATAATTGTTTGAACATTGTATATATTTTTCATATGTTTTTTACCTGTACAGCTTTAATGAATTTCCCAGTCCTCTGAGTCCATTGCTACTCTGAATTCAACCTAGAGTTCTTTCCTCACTCATTGGTTCCGATTTTGCTTCGAGCTGTTCGTCAAACGAAGCTGATTCGTTTCCGACGGCTTCTTGATGTGCATCGCAATTCTCTTCATCTTCTTTGTCCTCAGATGGCGTTCATTCACTGCAACAAAGTTAACGTAGTTTTTATCTTGAAGCGCCGGTGAAGAGTAGAGAGGACGTAATTTATGGAAATCGTACATTCTATCACTTTCTAGCGGCTCGGCTTGCATCAATTGCATCAATTTGATGGAACGGCATTTTTTATCTTAAAATTCTTGCCGTGGTTATCATAACGGAAACAAAGGTTCAAAATGAACCTGCAGAATGTTAATTAAAGCAGGTTATAGCACTGTTATGATAATAAATTATCTGTAAAAAAAAATCAGTGGGGTTGTGTACAAGACACGACCGGTTGACGTAGACTACGTTGAACCAAGTGATGCATTATATTGTCAGGGAAATTCTGTGTGGCTATTATTAGCGTTAAAAGGGTTTCAATTATTCGTGCCGGTCGCTTACCCGTACCGATAGAAGCAGTTTAAGTCACAATATGACGGGAGTGGCTCTCAATGGGACATTAGATCAGCGATCGAAGCCATAAGATCGAAGCCAGTGTGTAAGAAAATTCTATTGTACGCTCTTGAGATATTATTTGGTGGCCCTGAAAAGGGCCGTTTGGTTTTATGAAGTCAGTATGTAGGAAAATTCTCTTGTACACTCTTTATAACTCTTTGGTGGCCCTGAAAAGGGCCTTTTGGTTTAAATGATGACACGGTCACGGTTGCACGTTTTACGATGGACTATCTTTAAGGCCTAGAAGATAGTTGAGGATCTGTTAGGGAATATAAAATTATTAAATTAATGATAGTTTTGCTCATTCTTATAATCATAATCGCTTAACGTTACTAAATATTTATTCGTATGTCATACTATGCCTGAATAGCCTGCATCTCGGAATTGTCACCATCGCCGGAACCATCAACAATGTTTTGCATCGTTTGGGGGATTTCAGTAACGACTGGCAGCGGAGGAAATTCTATAATACGTACATACAAACATATAGTTTGACTGATACCTTATCTCCTTTTCAACATTCACCATTTAAATACCATACCATTCGGATCATTTGTATACAATCTGAGTTGTAGTATGCCTTTGCATAATTCAACTTCAAAGAATCAAAGATTTGCAATTAATGCAATTTATACAATTCTTTATTTCAAGGGTAATTATAAGCATTGAAATACTCTAGAATTCAAATAACGATATCAGAAGATATCCGACAGGTTTAGTGATTGCTATGAAAACACTATAATCAATTGCAACATTTTCAGATGTGTAAGCGTCTCTAAAAATGTTCAAAGTTCAGAAAGTTTTATCAAACAGAAAATAACAAAAATTATCTTGCAGTTGTTGTAAGGTTATAAACAAGTATATAGGGTACATGTCCATTGACTCAGTCGATTATGTAACGCACGATTACAATTTCAACTATAACTCATACAATAATTTAGCTAGAAACGATATTCAACTAGTTATACCTTTGCTAAGACATGCTTAACAAGGCGTTTGCTGTACTGGACCATGAAAAGTCACCAACTAACACTTTTGAGTCGAAAACTTTCGATGGATATGGATATCCATGGATATTCTTGTTCGGACGAATTTCAGTAAAGTTTGTTTATTTCATCGCTCCGGGCATTCGGCTATATTCGGTATACTATACGGAATATAAAGCTACTTGATAACATCTAAATGACTTTCTCATGTGATCAATCGGCCATTTCATTTCAAAACATTAAAATTCCCACTATATTCATTTAGTTATATAGGTGTTGGTATGAATAAGCCCTTTAAAAAATACACAACCGCTCACACTAAGTTCATTTGTTTTTGACTCAGGATAGGTATAAACAAAATAATAATAAGATAGGTATAAGCAAAATAATGATAGGTAAACGCTTTGTATTTAGAAAATAGTATATATACGGCAGGTGGCGAAGGTTTTCTTCAAGTCGAGTTATTAGTACGAGACACTGAAGAAGTCTGCAAATTGTAGACGAAATACGCGTATCTGTCGAAGATAAGCAAAGGTAGTTGGAATTAAATGGAGATTACTAATTTTTCTTCTAATTTATAGTTACAAGTATTCCACTAAACAGCTCAAACCCTCTAGGATTCATTGTATAGTGAATTATAATGTTTTCCTTATTGAATGACTGATGAATCATATATGAACATCACTTAAGTGTTTCGAGGCAGTTTTACTTTAGTATGTTTTGTGAAATGTTGTATTAAGTAAATCGAATACAGCTAGCAATGCCTTAATTCATAAATTTTCCTGCTCGCCCCATAAGGACGCTTTCCCCCAAACAGCAGCGTTTTCGAAGTTGCGGCGAAACAATTGCCACGATGAGGTAAGATGGCGGCTTGCACAAACCGACGCGATTGTGCGCCCCCATATCCGCCATTATACCTCATCGCGAAGATCGCTGTTTGGGAGAGTCTTGGTACATATCACCACCGGCTGCCTCTGCGACCACCAGCTGCCTCTCCGACCAGCTCCACTGCCAGACGATTGAAGCAGCTGCCTGCGACCAGCGACCAGCTCCGCACAGCTTCAACGCTGCCAAACGACTGAGGCAAAATTTTCCTTAGTGTTCGTTTTACACCATTCTCAGCTGCGTGCGAGACGTACATGGAGAGACGAATGACATGATTGGTTAAAGTCTCTCTCTCACACAAAGAAGAAGAAGATGATGCAAGACGTTCCTTGCTTCGATTTGAAATCTGTGATAGGAAATTTGGTAAATTTACTCTGCAAAATAACATTATAAGAAATCACCTTATATTTGCGTTATTTTCAATAGTTTACTATTGTTTGAGAATAATGTTTGACAATTGAATTGGAGCGCGGTAAAATTTCCGACCGATTGAGGAAGAAATCATGTAAATCTATCGTGGATTATTTGAGTTATTCGCGTACAAAACGTACGGTTTTTCGTGACGGTCGCAAAATTTTAGATTTTCATTTGACACCCTACCCTTGCCGTAAGACGTAGTCTACGTCAAAACTAATATTTTCAACTTACGCTACAGAATCGCGAGGGTGGTTTAATTTCGGTTGCCTCAGATAACAGCCGACAGAATTCCATCCATTTGGATCTTGTAAAATTATCACTCGGAAAACGCAAAAAAAATATCCCGGATGGTTACTGCTGCCTTGGCCACAGTATTAAACTATGAACTTCAAGTATGTAAAAAGAGATGTTTGCTCAACACCATGAGGCACCAAGAGCCGTCAGTGATGTTTTTGCTAGAATGAAAGATATGAAGAGAAAGTGTTGAAAGTTCAGTCAGTGTACGGTAGCTTGGAAATAGAACAGATGTTTGAAAATTAAGCGAAAGGGCTTGGATACAGTAGTACTCGATCCAAGGACGTCACCCTTTGCCTAACATCCCACTCCAGTCGGGGTATGTCGAGACCCGGACAAATCCGCCACCACTCCACGCACGGAGAATACAAACATAACATAACGCCTGCGACAGCCAACTGCAAAAAGCGAAACGAGCGAAACTGAACTGATTTGGGAACGAATATTTCCGACAACATGAAGTCATGCGACGCATAAACATCAGATACACGCAAAAAAAATACTATTTACACAACAGTTCTCTTGATTATGTTAGTGTGCTGAAAATGTTCATGCCTATTATAGAGACTCATTCAATACATTTTATGTTTAGTATTTGTTTCTTCCTCCCAGGCTATTCCTATAGAAGCTTCAAAAGACAACTTAATGCAGGTATTGTATAGCCTAAAAAGTTTTGTATTTAGATATTGCAAATAACTTTGTAGAACATTATATTGTTTTTAAATTAAAAACAAAATGTTTTATTGAAAAATGTGTTTTTGGAGGTTAGCTCTTATAAAACGCTTTATATCTCCAATTGGGTAAAACAAACAATTTTTATGTCTACAGCAAAGTTGTTTATATTGACTTTTTCTACAATTTTGCTCAAGACATCAACTCTCTATTTCAAAATCCTAAAAAAGTTGATTTTTTATCTCACTTGTAGGGGGATTGATCACAAAAGTCATGCCATCAAAATATGAAACTTGTCATACCTAGCAACTTTGCCCAAGACGACATTGCTCTAGCTCCATTATTTAGGGAGCTATCACTTGAGAGCGTTAAAATCGACTTTTTGACCACTGTGCATCGGTGACCCCATGGGAACCTGCTACGTGGTGGTTATTTCTATATCAAGTCACCGGATTGTCATATGGCAATCACACACATTCCTGTGTATTCTATGAATGACTTTTAGTGCCATTACTGCTGGTTTTATATTGGAATCTTTTATAAGTATATTATTTTCGGAACATGGTTTCGGATATCCGGTATTGTCAGGTACGGATCGGTTCTGGAGAAATTTGAGGAAAAAGCCACCGTTTACGTTTGCGACATTGGTCCTTATGAAAACTCCATTTCGGTATTAGACATTTATGTGAAAGTGGTTGAGTTCTTGAATCCAAAACAGTAAACATATTCCAAATCGGTTGGATACTTTCATAGTTATTGTCATTTTAATTTCGTGGGTAAAAACGTTCCCTGTTGGCCTCTTAAAGGTGTTTTTTTTTTTGTTGGACACACCACGGGTAACGTCAAAAGTGACAATCGATATAAGTTAGATGAAACATTTTTTTAGGGATCTCCATTTACTGAAATAAAAAACCTTCAATATCTAAGACCCCTGTAATTAAATTTTCTACAGGCATGTTTCTAGCGTTGTGCCTTACAACCAACTTTTCCCCCCTTGAATGTTCGTGTATCGTTCTTTCCACAGTAGGCTCGGGAACACGCAATCTTGTAGCCATCATATTAAGCCTATTTGAATAATGTCTGGTGTGCTGATGCTAGTACACTGCCTCCGTACTATTAAGAAAACTGCAAAATATAAATATGTGCCTGCATAAACTAGTACATCAATTTCAGGAGCAACTAATGTTTGCTAATGGATTTTGCTGGCGAACGCGATGCACTCTTGTAATTCTGGCATTAAAACCCATGGGAAGAAATAATTATATTAGAAATATTAATCTCGTTATCTTAGTTTGTTCTTACGTGCATTTTACAGAATCATAACAAGTCAACAAGAATAGGGTATTTTATAGTACAGTGGGTGGTGAACACTCACTCTAATTTTTCGAATGTTTCGCAGCAAACTACGATAATTTTCTGTTGTCAGTTTTTCATAGACAGTAATTACATTTACAACTACAAATACAATTATTAATTACAAAAAATCTACTCAATTGATTGCTGGGCAGTCGAGAAATGGTACCTCCCACCATACTATAGTAGCCCTGGCTGTATTCTATTCAGAATGACGTGAAGTGGCGCTGTCTTTATACCTAAATAACACAAGTTGTCAAAAAATGAATCAACCAGCAGGTTTCCACTTCAAAATTTCAATGTAGTAATTCCTTCTGGCAGTTTTGAGCATTAAGAGGTGAGCCACCTCCGATTTTGTAAACCATTTCATTCCACAGTTCTGTGTGTGCATTTGTATACAACTTAAATTTTTTAGCCACTACTTTTTAATTTTTCATCTCAACTTTCATTCAATTGTTATTAAACTCTATTAAATTATCACACAAAATCAAAGGGAAACAGGTTCTTTTCAAAATATTTTTTTAAAAAAAGAATTAATAGATGTACTAATTTTACATTTGCTTGAAGCTTTTGCAGCCTGCCCTAATTCCGCACAACCAAAAATGATAAATATCTCGATCTTATCAATGATTATTCGATAAACTACAAACGTAAATGTTAGAATGTGATGCCTAATCATATCTGCCTTAACTATTCTGACTACTTGTCACAAACTCTTGGAAGGAAAATATCAATAATAGGAGTCCTAACCTTTCATATTTTCAGCTCAGTCGTTTTATTGAAGCTATGACTTGCCGGCTCTTTTTTGGCTTGATTTGACCTCTTGGGAAAAAATCTTGCAAAATTCGGCCTGGAATATTATAAGATATAAAACGTCAAATACGTTCCAAAAATAGCCAATTCGCCTATTTGTCCAGAACTTCACTCGATAGAAACATACTGGGCTTCAGTGAAGCGGGAACTCTTTGGAGATAAGAATAAATCAAATGCGATTGACGAATTCAAGAAAGGATGGAGAACCACCGCAGCTAGCGTATTTGAGGATACTTTACGGAATCTGATGGTTGATGTACCACAGAAGGTTCGAGAATTTTACAGAAAGAAGAATTAACATCTCAATTAACTAGTTCACTGTACATGTTCTCCATCAACTATACCGAAATAGTCGATTATTTTAGTCACGCTAGGTTTTTTTTTGCTGGTTTTATCTCAACGTCCAAAATTTAACATGAACAGGCTTTAATTTTCATTCCTTTCCTTTTCTTTGTCAGGTTAAATTTTGCTGAAAACTACGAGCATCGAACACACCCCCGGACACAAGCTCTTGCAAAACTAAATGTTCATCTTAGGAGTATAACCTACTGCAAGACAACCACAACAACAAGCCACTATGAAACTATTGGGCAACAACGCTGTGGCCAACAACGTCCAGGATGGTGGCGAAGGGGATCCCGAACAATCCGTTGCACCCCTACAGGTGGTTGTGTATGTTTCGGTCTCGTTTCTGATAGTATCCCTGCTGGGGCTTCTCATCTATATCACGTGTTCGAAGCGGTACCGGCTCAATTGGTTTGAGAAAAACCTGCTGGAAACGGCCAAGGAGAGAGAGGCGAACAAACATAAGTAAGTGTACGATATGCAGTATGAAACTAATTGTTGCCATGCCAAACGAATATAAAAACGAAAGATCCTTCTCGGATTTACAATAAACAATACTCATTTCAATAATTGTAGAACCGGTTTTGAATTGTAGAACCGTCAGTTTTACGACCTTCATATTTGTTCGTTATGGTTGACAATTCTTTTTACAGCTTAAATTAGCCATTTTGAGTTTTCTCGATAAAAACCTTATCATCAAGCTTTAAGGTTTTTTCTTGAAAAATAAAAGAACTCCAAACAGTCATTTTCATTCAAAATAACATCCTCAAGCATAGCTGCACAGCCGAATCAACCCAGAGAAGAAGAAAAACACATAGAGTTTCAGACCCGGTCCTAAGCCTATAAGTACAAGTAGCATTATGATCTGTCCTAACGAAAAAAAATGGAATTTAAATATTACAGGTGGGTTTAAAATTTATTTACCCTTCTACATGTATATTAAGGTCAATTCCGTAGTAACAATTTGATGATATTTTTTTGAAAAGGTCGACAACCTTTCATTTTGTCAAACGTGGCCACTGGTTTCATCGAGCTAAAAACACATCGTGGTCGCACATTGACCTATCAAAGTAAAAAACAAAATAATAAAAAGGGGGAACGTTCAAGAACTTAACGCTTCAAGATATCATATTGAAGTTTCTGAACTAAAGTGTATTACTAATTATTACGTTAAGTTGATAATTTTGATATCAGTGATAAATGCAACTTCTTCAGCACGATGTGCCAATGTAGTTCCCAAGTAACACGAAATGTTTAACTATATGCATTTTTGCTTTAATGTGACAAATAATAATGTGGCCGTTTCAGTGATTGAAGACTATTTAGGATACTTCTATAGAATTGAAACAGCACAGAAGGTGGAGCCTATGAAACATAATTTAAGTTCGACAATGGTCATAAACAAAAAAATCTTTTGCTTCAGTAAAACAAAGCATTGTCGGTTTTCAAAAAGGTATTAATGGACTAGGTTTGAACCATAAACTCTAAGCTTACAAGACAGGTCTTCTTACCACTCGACCATTTCAACATGTGAGAGATGGAACATTTAGAATCCCCTTAAACCATATCATCGTTATTTAAACCAGCGCCCATGTGATAGAGGACATAGTTACTCTTTTCACATAAGAGAATTCAGGAGTAGGGAAGTGAATCAAAGTAAATTAAATGGATTTGCTATACTTTGATGATCGGTCGATTACACTTCAGCTTTTGCTAATGCATCATCATACAAGCAATTGCATCAGTGCAAATAATGTTCGATCGTACAAGGCAACAGCGATCATATTTTTTTCATCATACCGGCATAATCGAATTAGGTTCCTAAATGTTTCAGCGGTAAACATGAGTGTGATATAAATAGATTGTGGATAGTTTTAAGTCTTATTTAAAAGTACAGACGGTCATTCGACGTCCAATACGACATGAACAAAACATGCCTGACTAGTTGTGTTGGCATTTGACATTTCACAAATATGTTTGTTTCTGAAAATACGGAGAACTTGTGTTGCTACATTTGTACAAAATAATATGCAAACACGCAAGACGCCAGATGTAAACAAACATGTCCTAACTCAAAACATCAAACAGATATATGACATAATAAGTTAATTTAGATTCGATTAGCATGAAACGTACATCTACATTTCTAAACTAGTCAAACTACACCTTTATAGATCTACAGCATGACACATGGAAATTATCACTTTTCGATGTATGTTTTTGGTGCTACTTGGGTTCCCTACCCTAGTTTGAAACGGCGCATCCCTTGATATGTATTAAGAAGTCAATTAACCTCCTGTCTAATATCCACGCTGAAGTGAGAGAGTTGTTGTTGTTTCGTATTTTTAAGTGGCTTTCAGTCTGAGGCTGGTTCGTCACGCCAGAGACCTGAACCCTACTTATCAAACCCATCAATATATGGGTCGGGACCAACGGCTTTACTTCCATTCCAAAGGAAGACGTTAGAGGTTTTTCGGCTCAGAAAATCCCAACGGCACCGACTGGAATTGATACCAGACCGACCGGCGTGACAAGCTTACCACTACAGCACTGGCACCGCCGCAGTGATAGTAATTCTTTGCCTCTGTTTAAATTGTAAACTAGTCGTCTCCTAATTAGGAAACTGCGGACACTTTTTCATAAACGAATTTCTTAAATTCGTATGACACGATGTAAGCTTGGTGTACTGTTAAGTGAAACGGTGTAAAGCCCGTTATTGGCCGTACATAAAATTCGCATTTCCAAAGTCACAAATCTTAATGAATTTTGAGCTCTTGCTTATGTTATATTGGTATTGAGCATAAAGTCCATTATCCATACAAAAAAATTGAAGGTCCATACAAAAAACGTTACAAGGGGGGTAGGGGGTTTGCTCTTTCAAAAGTATCTTTTTGCGTGACATAATTGATGGAAGTTCCCTTAGTTACTTCTCGTGAGAAGTCTAACATCATAAAGATTACAATTTGTAAACTTTTTCAAATTGAAATCAAAACTTTATTTCACATAAAAAATTTTAAATTTGAATTGCAGCTTAGTTTTTATCTTGAGCCACTTTTCTTTGAAAACATAATTTTATTTTCATTGTCTTGACAGAACATCAACTGGAACACTCATTTTGCTATCAACAGTAAGAAATGTACAGCAAATTGACTTTTCAATTTGCTCTCACTGATAGCAGGATCAGTTTTAAGTTTGATGTCACACAAATGAATTGTTGCTATCAATTTTGTTCTTTTCACCGTTTAAACGACCATAATGTCAGCAACCTGAATAATCATTTTCGGAAACATCACAACATCATATTAAGTTTCCTATTTGATCTCAAACTCTTCTCAGGACGCACTGTTTATTTTACAGAAGTGCTGATAGTGTTCTGTTTTGGAATGTTTTGGCAACAATTTGTGTTGGAACTTCTTCTCGTTGTGTTGTGTTTGATGGAAGCGGATGGATTTAAGTTGACTTTGGACGCCCACGTCATGAATTCGATGTGTTCAAGTTCGAAAATCACGAAATCATTGAAACTGGCTAGATCTGCAAAACTGTCCAGGGTTCACGTAGCAGTGGAACTTACGATCGGAAAATGCGATGGAAAGTATTGAGAACAGGCTAACCTATGACTCCCGTCAATTATCATAATTAATCAGCCGTATTCTTATCGAGTGAGAAATTTAATCATGTACAAAACATCTAGTATCACTGAGTAATAGCGATGATTAAAGGGTGTTCCGATCAAAATTTGTTCAAACAGTACTGTGTGTGAGTCGATCAAAGTTTTTATTAATAAGTCAAATAATTTTTCTTTTTCAAGTTTAGTTAACACAGAAAACAGGAGATATATTCAGCTATGCTTCCTTTTTACCGAATGCACATTGCCGGGTATTTCGTTTAGCACCTGCCATAAGATTGTGTACAGTCTCCTCGTCCACTTTATTCGCCGAAGAAAGCCAGTTTGCTTTGAACTGTATCTCGTTGTGAGCTTTTTAGTCTTCTTAAGGCTCCGCTTGACGATGGTTCAATATTGTTCGATTGAGCGGAGCTCTGGCGTGTTGGAAGGGTTCTTGTCTTCGGGCACCACTTGAACGTTGTTGGCAGCATACCACTACATGGCCTCTTTCCGTAATGGCAAGAAGCCAAATCCGGCCAAAATAGAACGGAACAATTATGTCGCTTCAGAAAAGGCAGTAGATGTTTTTGTAGGCACTCGCTCAGATAAATTTCCTGGTTGACGGTTCCGGTCGCAATGTAAACGTTGCTTTTCAAGCCACAGATACAAATGGACTGCCACACTAGACATTTCTTCGCAAACTTTGACAATTTAATATGCTTGAAAATATCTGCCACCTTTCCCCGTCCGGTTGCCGTATAAAGTTGCTGTCCAGGAATCTGTTCAAATTTCGTCAGCATCGTCGAGTACAACTTTCGCATTCGTGCCATGGCCGACGTGTTTTGTTTATCGTCGTGATTTGGAGTCACCACTTTCTTGTAAATCGACAGTCCAGCTCGTTTTTAGCTCTATCCACGGTTAAAGGTGCCACTCCCAGCTTTTTTGCGACATCTCGAACGGAGAGGTTAGGGTTCCGCTCGGAACAGCGGGCAGCTCTTTTTATCGTCGCTGTGGCCTCCGGTTTCTCGATTTCCCCAGAGGACTGAAAAAAGCCTTAGTTCTTGAAGCCTGGCACTTGGTGGCAGGCCTGGTGTGGCGCAAGTGACGATTTTTACATTTTAAGGTCGGTTCACAATGGATTATAATTCCTTACAATATTTCTTCTATCAACCTACTGGTATCAGTAATGTAGATAAAACATTATTATACCAGGCTGATAAACAATGAAAAAATACTATCGTTGTGATAATCACTGCACTAAGTAAAACACAGAAGACTACTCTCGATTCAAATCAACGGAAAATCATGCCAACTTCCACCGCACTTATTGTGTTTGTTGCATATAGCCTTCAAGAACACCGCGCTATCAAATTAGCGCCATACGCAGCACCAAGTTTTCGGCTTCACGATTGTTGTTCGTGTATGACAGGCACTTCAGTCCTGTGGATTTCCCCCCGATCCAGCTTTCCTGGCTGTCGACAAACGTTCACCAAACACTTTTAATACGTTGGTAGCAGTTGATTTAGCCACATTTAATCATTTCTCCAACTTGGCATGAGAGTAGTTTGGATTTTCGCCATGCACGTGCAAAATTTTGATGCGTTGCTTCTCTTCCTTCGACGAGATTTTGATAACTGAAGTGCTAATCTCAAAATCAAAATAGAGACATGATGCTACCCGCACACATCTTCAAAATGAGGGGTGTGCAAATTTTTTTTTTAATGCACGATGAAAGGAAATGCGTCTTGTTTAAGTCGACCAAATTTTGATCTAAACATCCGTTACTCCACTGTCGAAGTAGTGCTTTACCATATAGTTAGAAAAATAAAAATTACAAAATACAATCCAATTTACTCAAGCAGTCAATTTGCTCTACACTGAAGAAGTGTGCACATTTTAGACAACATACGCGTACCTGTCAAGATAAGCAATAAAGGTAGTGACAATTAAGTTTCATTAATAATTTTTCCATATGATTAGAAATCTACTTTAAACTCATGCTTTAATTTATAATGACTAAAATATTTACCTGCACTTAGTAATTCAGAAAAAGCACCAAAAAATTAAAAAAGTGCCACTAAATTATTAAGGCCTGTGCCAACAAATAATGTGTGATCAGCATTAAAAATTTAGGAATGAGCAATAAAAGATGAGAAAAGATCTTTGGATAATCTAATTGTGATTTCTGCCAAATTATGTAATTTGAACACTAAACTATTCGCATATGTCTTTCAATTTTATTGGATTTTCCCATAAAAACAGTAAAATGAGCAATGGATATATTAATAACCACAGTTAAAAACCCAAATGTCCCTATCTTTAAATACAAAAATAATTTGATATCGTGAAAACTTTCCCATGAAATAAGCAAAAACACCATTTAAAAACGGAATGGGTTCCAGAAAGCAGAAAACAAATTCATGCATAAAATTGGGAATAAGCCATAAAAAGTTGTGATGTGTTTTAGGACAAATTGCAAAGTGGTAAAATGAGCAATGACTATTCAATAATGTGCAATAGACAATGATATTCTTGCTAATGGACTAATGAACGTATACATTCCAAATAAAAGTTGTCGAGCTTCTCAAACTGACATTTTTAACAAATTATATGTTGAGCTTACCAATAACCATAAGACTCACTTGTATTGAAAAAAATATTGTCGGTTGAAAGATCATTTAATGTGGTCACTAGTTATAAATACGGTTGAAAAATGTGTCCATGCCAAGGGAAAGTACAAAAATCAACATGTGATAATTTTGAAATGGTCACCAAACCCTTATCAATGTTCAGGCGCACAAATCAAAACAGTAATCGGAAATAAAACATATTTGGGCAATTTTATAATATAAAGCAGTACTTTAAAAAACCAAATCATCTGAATGGCTTACATTTTTCAAAGAAGATTGGTAACAACGCCAGTAAATTCTCACTCGCCATATTTAATTGCACATATACTAATAGCTGTTGCTTTATTTGACAGATTTACCGGTCACAATTAGATTATCCGAAGATCTTTTCTCATCTTTTATTGCTCATTCCTAAATTTTTAATGCTGATCACACATTATTTGTTGGCACAGGCCTTAATAATTTAGTGGCACTTTTTTCATTTTTTATTGCTCAAATCTCTCTTTTAATTGATGATTAATTATGCTGCCATTTATAATAGCTTAAATATTTATTCGTCATGACATTTTGAAACTGTCATGAAAATGACGCTCTGTCTGTAAGCCAGCTATTTTCTTTTTCGGAAGTAATTTAAGATTTCCTACCTCGAGCTGAAGAGCCTTCTCCATCGTCCCAACCAGTAGCAGGCAACGCATTACCTTCGGCCGCTTTCTTGTTTGCCCGCTAACAACGAGATCTCTTTGCAGCGGTTCTTGGCTACTTCGGCAGACACTTTGATTGTTGCCCCTTGGCACGCCAGAGCGGTGCAAGAGTATACTTTGCAACCATATGCTGCGGCTTCTCACTTTCATTTTCAACACTTGCTCAAAATAATTTAATCCCTATTGAAGGGTAGGGACTCTACCCACCGCACTAAAACGAACAGAAACACCTTTAAGCCCCGACAGGAATTTGAAGAGAACAATACCTGCATTAAACAATAGTTTATTAGAGGATTATAACTTAAAAGGGAAATCATCACAAGCCACAACCAACGGGCTGCGATTGCAAAAAGTAGGCAAACTTTAACGACCCATAGTAATTTCAATACCCAAACATGATTTGATAAAATATTTGGTATTAATCGTACAGAAATCAAGCGAAATTAGGTTCAGTCAGGATTTATGAGTAAAGTAGGCGTCATGCTCATATAATGTGCTCTTAAAATAATTCAGCATAACACTCTTTAAAAATTAGAACAATAGCCCCGAAAAGAGCCTCTTGTATAAAATACATCATTCAAAGGGTGTCTCATTACCAATTGCATCACGGAAACAACACTGTTGAAAATAACCCATTGAGTATTTTCTCTTGAAAATTTGGGCGGAAGTTTTTTAGAGTGTTTTTTTTCGTTATATTTTTATCGCTGTAAGTTTTCCAAAAATTGGGAAAAATGGCTTCACCAGAAATGCGACGTCGTGAAGCACCTGGAAAATCCACAAATCTTTCATCGAGACATCAGAAAACAACTCGAAATCGTGCGGTCAGCGGAGAGTTGTGTGATTTAACGTTCCTACGAAACTCTGAGCATCGAAAAGAAGGAGAAATGCGGTAAGAATGAATGATCTATTGGTGATAAGACTCACAAGCGTGAGTTGACAAGAAGCTTTTAGCTTGAAATATATTTTTTACAAGTATTTGATCTTTTTACGTAGCATATCCAAAAATCAGTGATGTAGGCTAAGCAGTTTTTGAGTAATGAGTTTTTTGAATCACCAAGTCTTACACAATTGTTCGATACTCTCATTCGTAAGCAACTAGGCCGCCATGCGTCTCCATGAATATTAAGTAACAATAATTAATTAAATTTTGTGATGCCTGTTGGGCTCAAGGATCTCTCCCTAGCGAAGCTGAATTCAACTCGCTCCGCCATGCATTGTGATACATGAAAATCATTCATAATCTGGTAAGCTATCCAGCTTTTTTGGAAAATAGTAAAAATCCTCGTACTGATTCGAAACTCGGCTCCTCTAATGAAAATAATGATACTGAAATATTGAAACAGAATATCATGAATCCTACAGATTGTGAGCTGATAAATAGAATACCTTTAACTCGAAAATGAGAAGAAAGATAACTATTTTTCATTTAATTCCAACTAGATTGATTGCCTAACTTGGCAGATACGCGTATTTCGTCTACAATGTGCAGACTTCTAGTGCTCTCTCTGGTCGATTTTAAATCGACTCAGTTGGTTTTTGGGCGGTATTGAACGACCTGGCCTCTGTGACGTACACACTTAATTTAAGAATTGTTAAACTTGAACTTGTTTTGTCATTAAGAGATTTATGCACTTGATCAAACTTCGTTGAACTTTTAATTTTTTTTTATTTCTTAAAACACTTTTCCAGTTTCCAATCATGAATTCAATTTACTTGAACTGATATGAACAAATTCATAAATACAAACCATAAATCATTCATGTATTCATTTGCTTGCTGTTTACTCTTTTTTAGAAATCAAGGACACGTAAGTTGCCCGATTCCATACAATGTTGATGCCGTGGCAGGCACATCCCGCTACCTGAACCGTAACACCGGAAGCCCGTTAGCAAAAACTGATGACCCACCTTTTTGGGCATCCCAAGGGATTTACAAAAACGCTCACTCTTGCGGCCAGCTTATTGACTCGTCAGACGGTAACGACATGCATGTTTTATTAGCCTTCCACCGTTTATCACCGTTTTTTTTTAATTCACAGAGGAACTCCCAGACGACAGTGCCGACTCATCGAGCAGTTGTAAATCGGTTATCGCAGTCGGTTCGGTACCGATTGCTCGCACTGACAAGCACGTTGTCCTGAGCACAACGAGCCCAGCAAAACCCACCACATCGACGGTGAAGGCGAAAAACAATCAACAAGGATCGGCGAATGCTTCCGCTGTAGGGGATATGCTCGAAGCAAAAGCCTCCGGCACCACCGGTAGAAGCTCTCCCATAAAACTTGCACCCGGTGACGAATCCCGAGGAGCAATCCACCTAATGCTCAACTACGACCCCAGTTCAGGAATTTTGAACGTTAAACTCGTTGAGGTGAGCCTAGGCCCTGTTTATTTTTTTATTTGATGAACTTCTTAACGAAATTATCTTTTAGGCTCAGGACCTGCAGCCACGAGACTTCAGTGGTACAGCGGATCCATATGCAAAGATAAGACTGCTTCCAGATCGCAATAACATGTGGCAAACTAGGATACACAAGAAAACGCTAAACCCAGGTAAGGTAGTGCTCATAACTGAAGAGTTGTTTCGTGCTTTTTCTGCATTTTGTTTTCCAAGCATCCGGTGCACTGACGATGATGGGGTTATGCATAAGTAGCGAAGCTTTTCACAATACCACCAGGTCGTCTGCTGCATTGTGGGTTATGGTTTTTTCAGCAAATTTAGGTGATATTCGTTAGAAAATACCGCGAAAATAACGTATACCCTAGCAACCTGGCCAAAATCTGTTCCATTGGATACAGGCAGCCGGAAATGTGGATACCACCACAAGTACGAGACCCAACCTCAGTTGGAAAAAATCATACAAGTTCACAAGCTTGTGCCAAGTTAGCAACTTGTTCGTTCGGTATCGTTTACTTGTTTTGAACATTTACACAATAACAGAAATCTTATTCGTTCATTGCATACAGGACCGGTTCGGTTCGAGAACCTTGTAGTTATAACCGCTTAAGGGACATGAATCAAATTGTTTATTTTTCACTATTCTACGGTGCACTGGCGACATTCGATAAGCAAACGATAATCGAAATTTATGCCCAATTTGCTACCATGCGTTGAACAAAGAAAAAAAACCATAGAATCGGAGCATTCTGTTGCTGCACCATAGCGAGGTTGAAATCGATGGCAATAAAACTGAAACTATGTTGCGCTACTGCATGATAAGGTTGGAGAATGAACCATCCGCTAGTTTTATAGTGGTACCAGTGTGGCCAGGGACAAGCATGGGAAAATTCATTCACTCGCAAGAGCACCACCGATATAAAATAGCAACCCTCGCTTGCTAATAGAACGAGTGTGATGTTTCCTATCAAACGGTTCTATACGAGTTTTCGAAAAAGAAAACTGTAGAAAGAATAAACGAGGAAAATAGAGTAATGTGAAACAAATTTTTATTTTTACGTTATACCTGAATGAATGCGTTGCCACTGAACGCTAGCGATATTTTTTTTCTTCATTATAGAGACTTCCAGCTAAAAGCTGGTTCGAAAGAAAAATACGAGGAAGAGTCCAGAAGGGGCCGCTCAAGTGTTGAGGACTTTAAGTCCCTTATTTAATTCAATTTTTACTTGTATTTTCTAGCCTGTTTACGTTAGTCCTGTTCTTTCAGATTTTGCGATCAATTATTTTCCAATCATTTCCTTCCGTTGCACAGTGGGGCCAATCTGAAAAACCCGCATTTGATGGTTGCCAGCCTTTCCCATCCACAGGTCGTACTTTCTCGCATGTTCTGGCATCCATGGGTATGGTTTCTTGTAATGCTAGTCTTTCAGATCTTCGAATAGGGCTTCCAGAGTTTTTATCACCGGAAATAACCAACAGATGCCGGGTGACATTCCCTGGTACCAGTTGGTCCGGAACGTCCGCACCAGGAGGGCCCCGACTATCTGAGGCTTGCATCCGAAAGCTTGTGGTACCCGCTTGTCGGCCTCGCTAAACTTAATCTTGGCCTTAGCTCCTTCGGTGTCCTGCGAGGAATACGGGGTGAAACCCGTCTCGCTATTAGCCATCAGGTGCCGAGTGTGGACTGCCAGCTCCGGTCCTCCAGAGCACTTCCGCACTGGCAGGGCCTCGGCTACCCAAGTGTAGTTCCTTACGTACTTGGTTTTGGTGTTGTCCTTGTGTTATTATAGTCATTATCGGTATATTTGATTTGTGTGTTGTCCTCTCTATCTCGCTGAATGTAGCCGTCCACGTTGGCTGCTGCGGAAGCCATTGATAATGGTTTGGTTGACATTTTGGATATGGTGGTTTGACGAGAGACGACTTCGTTAATCGGAGATTTATAGGAGTTCATGCATCGGATCAGAGCCTATTAGCTCATCCGATGAAATATTTAGGTAAGCGTTTTCAGGGTTGCTTGCATTTTTATCGAAGATTACGTTTGTTGCTATTCCCTGAGCCTGATCGTTTTGTTTTCCCTTTTTCTTTTTGCAAGGATTTCTCCGCTGTCCTTTTTGATCAATGTTATTTTCTTTCCCGCGGAATGTGGGAGTCCCATTATTCCGGACTCCGCTGCTTTCCCTTCGGTCTTTACTGGACTTAAGCTTAAAATGTCTGCCTTGCCTAGAGTTCACTCGGCTTCGACGTCCATGTTTGCTATGGTCCGTTGTGCTTGCTTTTCGGAGGGATCGTGATCGGGATCTTCCGTTTTGTTTTTGAGTTTCACTGTTGTCATTTTTTACCTTTTTTATGGCACAGGTGCTGGGTTTTCGCTGGTGGTCGGTGGTATTTGTAGTATCGATCCTACCTTTTGAAGTTGACTTGGTTTATATAAATAATAAAATGAACATCCCTGATTAATCATCTACTTGGACACCCCTACCTGAACGAAAGCCATAATAAAGAACATTGTTATTCCTTCTACGAACAAAACTAGACGTGTGTACTTTGTTAGTGCAATATCCGAAAACGACGCGATTCTACAGTGGCAGACGAGGAAAATAAATTATAAAACGGAGAAGTGGTTGATTGTTCGATTATTATCGATTCTATGGAAGTTTTGCAGTTGTTTTGATGGTTCATTTCGAGGGGTTTTGATTTCAGTGCTACAGTAAGTAGAGTGGATAAATTAAAATGTCTTCGAAGGTGTATTGCCATTACAAAATGGGGTGTGAAAAAGATACGTTGTGTTCAGAAATCGATAAAAATCTAGAAAATTGAGATGGCTTGAAAAGCTGGAAAAGATGCGGGTGAATGAAAAGAAAAAAATTTAAAAATGTTCGAAAATGTGGTTGAGCCGAGAAAAACAAAATGGTGTACCTTTGATGATGAGCATGCAAGAATTCAAACCGGAAATTGGATTTGGTGTCGGAAAAAAATGGCCGTCACAGTGTCGATAAGCGATGAAGAGAATAGTAGTGATGGTGCGGGAACATGTGTGAATACGATAACAGACACGAAGATGAATCGCTGTTTGCCGGGAGGGGGAAAAAGAGAGTGTTCAACAGCGATGAAAGGAGTAGTGGTAACGGCGTGTGAAAAATATTTCATTTGAGATTGCTGTCTGTAGCTATGTAGTGGTGAAGGAAAAAGAGAGCAAGAGATGGATCACTGTAGAGAAAGTAGTGATTAACCAATTTCTGGTGCTTGATTAGAGATAGATGTGTGTCTGTATGAGAGGGGCTGTTGAAAGTTTAATGGAAGTGTTGGTTAAAAAAAAATAACAGCCTGCAAGAGAGCGTCTAACAGGATGTTGCCTTATGTGTATGTAGTTACGTGAGCTTTACTCCAACGTAAATTGCGGAGTTGAAATCCAGAAACACGAACGGCCTTAATAAAAAAAAAAAAAAAAATAGCCCGTTGTATGTGTTATCGGACAGGAATGATGGTTCGTTGATAACTCGAACCGGCGGTACCAGTTTGATGAGCTGGGTACAAGCGTAAGTAAGATGCAAGAAGAGCCATCTACGATTTCGGTGAGTCAAAATAAAACTTTTTTTTTCATTTTATCAAGTGACATGATTGCTCAATCAGATGCAATTCAAATTGTAACATATGCTGTTGGACGATGAGAATATTGAATCCTGAGTCTGGGGCCGCGAGCCGGATTCTCAGTTGATCACTGTATAAGAGACAGTATTTGAGGTGAAATGGGCCGCGTTCCGGATTCACCAGTTAAATTAGTACAAATAGTAAACAAATGGATGAAGGAATGTTGCATTTTTTTTTTGTTTTTCAAAGAGATGGCATGAAGAAAGGCCAACCATCTGAGTTTTAAACCAAAAGCTGAGTGCTAGATTAATGTCTGACAGTCTGATTTTTAGTGACACGAAAATTACTGGTGAAATGGGCCGTGTTCCGGATTCACAGGTCGTAAGTGCCAAATATTTTTATTTCAAGTCATATTACCGACGAAACCATGAGTTTTGCTATCGAGAGCCTGAGTCATGGGCCGAGAGCCGGATTCTCAGTGTTGCTAAAGTTATTAGACATTAGAAAAAAATAATGTACCGTGCTCTGGATTGACTGGGCAAAAGTACAGAATAGACTTAAATTTATTTCAAATCATTGTGATATTATGAATTAAACCATGAGTTTTCCTATCCAGAGCCTGAGTCAAGGGCCGAGAGCCGGATTCCCAGTGCTGTTATACTTGATAGACATTGATTATCGCGAACAATAATGGTGAAATGGGCCGCGTGCCAGATTCACTAATATAAAAAGTTAAATGGGGAATAAAACCGTGAAACGAAACCGTGTTTTGAAAACGAAGGTTTCTTGTGGAAGGTCGTGGATTCAATTTATACTCTAGTTTTAGCTGGACACTGGTGTTGTTCTTCAAAATTGTCGTTTTTTTTTTATGACTGGCGTGAATTAATTTCAAATATATAAATCACCATATAGTGAATGCACGTTTATAAATAAATTTTAAATAATATTGTTGAACAAATATTAATGACATTTATTCATAACATAAATAAATAGATTAAAACTACTAAGATCTTAATTCACATACAGAGAATAATGATTTGATTTCACATAAATAAATAATACTGAGTTGGATAAAATTTAATCAAATTCTTATGGTTTGCAAATAAAACTATCGCGAAGGAAAAGGTGAATTGTGTACGTGGTTTGGTGTTGTTTTGTTTGTGATGAGTTTTTTTTGTGTAGGCAAAGCACGTTCGGAGACATATGAAAAATTATGAATTTTGAATTATAATATTAATTATCTGTAAAAAATTCTCAGACGATGGAGGCGTTCAGACCAGTCAAACAATTTGATGTAAAAGTTGATCAGTCTCAATTAGCGTCAGAATGGAGAAAATGGAAGCGTAGCTTGGAGTACTACTTGGCCGCCAGCGGGATTACTGGCCAACGGGAGAAGAGAAATCAGCTGCTACATCTAGGAGGGCCAGATCTGCAGGACATCTTTGACAACTTGCCAGGAGTTCACGATGTGCCTCACGTTGCACCAGATCCACCATTTTATGATGTGGCCATTCAACAACTTGATTCTCATTTCCAACCATGCAGACGACGAACGTATGAAAGACATGTGTTTCGACAAATTTCACAACTTCCCGGAGAACGTTTTGGGGATTTTGTAATGAAATTGCGCGTCCAAGCAAGCCGATGCGATTTTGACCAAGAAGGCAGCTCAGTAATGGATAGTATGATCATTGATCAGATAGCAGAGAAGTGCGTTTCGTCTGCTCTTCGCAAGAAGATTCTTGAAAAAGATCGGCCTCTTGACGAAGTAGTAGCCATCGGTAAAACGATTGAGGATGTTGAGCAACA
Organism: Aedes japonicus; assembly: GCA_034211315.2. Taxonomy (NCBI): domain Eukaryota; kingdom Metazoa; phylum Arthropoda; class Insecta; order Diptera; family Culicidae; genus Aedes; species Aedes japonicus. Next base: position 79,546 of record JASCZW010001676.1, on the reverse strand, counting down.
GTGCAAGGAAATGGTTCGACGAGAAAATGATGATAAACCACCGACCGCCGTGAATAAGGTCAACCAACAGGTTCCGCACTCGTCAAAAGTTGCATTCCCATCAACAAGCAACCGTTTGTTCCAGTCCCAAGGCAATTTTCGTCGGCAGAACTTTCGAGACCAACCGAGATTCAACTTTGACACCAGGAGAAATTGGTCATCATCCAGAGTGCAACCTTTGTCGGACCCGCATCGTCTGGTGGGCGGCATTCAAACAATGACAGCAGGATTTGTTTTGGATGTGGACGTCGTGGGCATCTTATAGGGGACTCATCGTGCCCTGCCCGGGAAGCACAGTGCTTGAGATGCAGAATGATGGGTCACTTTGCTAAATGGTGCACGAAGAGGACGAACGACGATCAGAAGACTAATACTCCACCGCCTAAACGTATTAAGACGGTAGTTGAATCTGACGACAAGATGTACGGAGATAAAAGTATCCCTGGAAATGATCAAGACATTTGCTTCATAATGGGCGGAAATGTTTTTCGTTTCAAAGTGGGAGGCGTCGAAACTGTTATGACGATTGACTCTGGTGCGGCAGCCAACATCATCGATTTTAAAACGTGGCAAATACTACGACAAAGCGGAGCCAAAGTCAGTTTTAATCCGCAGGTCGACCGATCTTTCAAGGCTTATGGTTCAACGATTCCTATTAACATGGTTGGAATGTTTGTTGCCGAAATAGAAGCAACCAACAACAAGACTAAAGCTACATTCTACATAGCCAAGAACGGGATGCAAAGTCTTCTGGGAGATGAAACGGCTAAGAAGCTCAAGGTGTTGAAAATCGGCTACAATGTTGGATCGGTTCGAGAAATCCCAGCTACTTTTCCGAAGATCAAAGGGATTGTGGTGGAGATTCCGGTGAACTCAGATGTCAAGCCCGTACAGCAAGCATATCGTCGTGCTCCATTCGCATTGGAGGATAAAATCGACGAAAAACTGCAATATCTACAGAACCAGGACATTATTGAACGAGTGCAGCAACCGTCGGCATGGGTATCTCCGATTGTACCAGTTGTGAAGGATAATGGCGACATACGTCTGTGTGTCGACATGCGCAGAGCGAATCTGGCTGTCATCAGGGAGACACACCCATTGCCTATTATTGAGGAGCTTTTTGGCGGAATCAACGGAGCAGTTCGATTCTCAAAGGTATACATCAGAGAAGCGTACCACCAGGTGGAAATTTCGGAACGATCCAGGGAAATCACAACCTTTATTACAAAACAAGGACTGTTCAGATATAAAAGGCTAATGTTCGGTATTAGCTGCGCCCCAGAGTTATTTCAGAAGGTGATGGAGTCAGTCGTTGCTGGGCTAGAAGGGGTGGTCGTTTACTTAGACGACATTATGATCTGGGGACGAAATCAAGAGGAACACGATCGCCGACTAAGTGCTCTACTATCTCGGCTACAAGAATATGGAATTCTTCTGAACAAAGAGAAATGCGTTTTCAATGTTTCTCAGCTTGAATTTCTGGGTCATCAAATGTCTATTTCGGGTATCCGGCCCACAGTTAGCAGGATCGCAGCTATTAAATCGTTTCGGCTTCCGAGTAATGTTTCTGAACTACGGAGTTTTCTCGGATTAATAACATATGTTGGCAGGTTTCTACCATCTTTGGCAGATATGACAGAGCCACTTCGGAATCTACTTCGCTATGGGGAAAAATTTGACTGGCAACCTGAACACACACGAGCGTTTGAAGAGATCAAGTCTGCTATGACTAGGACTAACTTTCTGGGCTATTATGATCCTAAGGATCTTTGTATAGTAGTAGCCGATGCCAGCCCCAGTGGACTGGGTGCTGTTCTAATACAACAGAATGCAAGTGGTGAAAGAAGGATCATATCGTTCGCAAGCAAGTCCTTGACAGAGACCGAAAGAAAATATTTCCAAACGGAGAAGGAGGCACTGTCACTAGTTTGGGCTGTCGATAGGTTCCAATTATATCTACTTGGAAAACGGTTCAAGCTGATTACAGACTGCAAACCGCTTATGTTTTTGTTTAAAGAACGATCCAAGCCTTGTGCCAGGATAGAGCGTTGGGTATTGCGTCTGCAGGCTTATAATTTTGATGTGGTGTGATGAACCGGGAGAACACAATTTGGCCGATGTGCTTTCTCGATTGTCAGTGACCAACCCAGTAGCTTACAGATCATCGGATGAAGATTGCATATTACAATTGGCATTAACTGGTTTTCCTAATGCCATATCGGTTGAAGAGGTTGAAGAGGAGATCTTGAAAGATACCGTGCTGCAGAGCGTCCTACACAGTTTGGAAACAGGAATATGGAATGAAACAACGAAGGAATTTAAACCATTCAGCTCAGAGTTGTGTCGGGTCCGAAATCTTCTATTGAGAGGAGATAGACTTGTCATTCCAGAGCAGCTTAGGTCGCGAGTAGTGGAAATTGCCCATGAATCTCATCCGGGAATGGTGGTCATGAAGAGGAGGCTTCGTCAAAAGGTGTGGTGGCCTCAGATGGATAAGCAAGTTGAGTCATTCGTTAGACAGTGTAAATGCTGTACTCTGGTATCAACGCCAAACCCTCCTGAGCCAATGAACCGTACCAAGTTACCAGTGAAATCTTGGGCCGATCTTGCTATCGATTTTATCGGGCCGTTACCATCCGGCCATAACCTGCTAGTTATCGTGGACTACTTTAGTCGTTTCACAGAGGTGATAATTATGAAGCAAATTACAGCGATTTTGACTGTGAAAGCTTTACATAAAACATTTTGCCGTTTCGGAGTTCCAGAGTCCATAAAAACCGATAACGGGCCCCAGTTCATCAGCAGTGAACTTCAAGATTTTTGCAAGCAGTTTGGCATTGATCATCGGAGAACAACACCCTATTGGCCTCAGGCTAATGGGGAAGTGGAAAGGATTAACCGCTCTATTGTAAAAAGGCTGAAATTCAGTCAAGAAACGACAGGGGCAGATTGGCAGTGGGACCTCAGTACTTTTGTGCTCATGCATAACTCAACGCCACATTCCACAACGGGGGTGGCACCATCAATTTTGATGTTTGGAAGGAAGCTGAAAGACAAATTACCCGGTCTATTGATGAAAGGACCCAGCATCTTGGAGGAGGTTTATGATCGGGATCATCTGCAGAAGATGAAAGGTGCGGAATACGCTGATAATCGGCGCAGAGCCAAGAAGACTGAGATATCGCAAGGTGATACAGTTGTTTCAAAGAGGATACAAAAGGACAACAAACTCTCAACGACATTTGATCCTGAGGAGTATTCTGTAGTTGCTCGAAATGGTTCAGACGTAACTTTGAAATCAAAGGAGAGTGGAAAGGTTATTCACCGAAATGTGGCTCACCTCAAAAAGCTTTTCGCAGAAACAAATTATACCGGAACCGAAGACGACGAACAAGAAACTGAGAAGGACATCGAGGAAGCGGTACAACCAGATCCAGGGTGCACATCAGCCAGTGAAGGAAAAATGGAAATGGGAACAGAAAGCCAACAAAGACTCCCGAAGACTGATCCAGGTGGTGGTGCACAGTTTCGTCCAAGACGAGAAGTTAAGCATCCGTCATATCTGAAAGACTATAAAATTGATAATATTAATTTGTTTTAAGAAAGAGAGGAATGTAGTATCGATCCTACCTTTTGAAGTTGACTTGGTTTATATAAATAATAAAATGAACATCCCTGATTAATCATCTACTTGGACACCCCTACCTGAACGAAAGCCATAATAAAGAACATTGTTATTCCTTCTACGAACAAAACTAGACGTGTGTACTTTGTTAGTGCAATATCCGAAAACGACGCGATTCTACAGTATTGAAAGATTTACGGCGGCGAAGGCGGCTTCTAGCGCGGCGATCACAACGTCCTTTTGGGCGAGTTCCTGATCCTTACTTCTGATTGCGATGATGAGTTCTTCAACCTTGTTCTCCATGTATTCTTTTGGTCTTTTTACCGGTTTCTGACAAGAAGCTCGTCGAATTAGACATTAAATTCTGCAAATCGTGCGTCGTTGGCTTCGGCGACTTCGGGAGTGTTTGTGTGGTTCCCACAGCAGACACCACACACCAGATTCTTCGCAGAGCATCGTTTTCTGGGGTGTCCATAGTCAAAACACCCGTAGCAAAGCATTGGCGTAGGGTAGTAGGAACGAGTACTAACGCTCTGTGGTACAACGGTTCCGTCGATTGTTAAGATGATTGCTGGAGTGGGTACACCATCTCTACCTTCTTTCTCGTTGTCCTTCTGAGATCCTTCATACCTTGGTCATTCAATTCCTGAGTAGTTCCTCATTTGTGTATTCAACGGACTCGGGGCAGTACACTACACATCTGGATTGGATTCTGGTTGGGTGCTCCGCAATTTTGATTTTCGTTCCGTCCAGCAGTTGGTCAATTTGTCCTTGGTTCCCCAGTTTAATTATATACGAAATCCCTTTTGCTTCCGGATAGGCATCCCTAATCCGGACGCCAAGGAAGGTTTCGACGGCTTTCCGTATTTCGAACGGTCGTTTTGGTAAACTGTCGTTTAGACCCTTGAGGCAAAGTACTCTCATTTTTCCGTAGTCCCCGCGGGAATCTCCCCATTTTGGGAAGCACCGTCCCGTGTAGACTCCATCAGCCTTGTTGCTTGTACTAGGGTAAAGGACTATTTCAAGCGCCATCCGTCAGCATCAGTCCGAGCGACAAGGTAAGTACTTCGGTGACTAATGTTATGTTATGTTATGTCAAGGAGAGAATGGGCTTGCAGACTCGTCGGAAGCAGAAGCAGCCAAAACGAAGCACCAAATAGGCTGAATCTGTGAAACCGAGGGCTCGAAAGCTGTACGAAAAACTGCTGACCAAAAAATTGGGCTCTGTTAACATGGACGATGAAACCTACATAAAACTCTATTATATAACTCTGCTGGGACCACAGTTGTATACCTTGCCGAAGGGAAAGGATGTTCCTGGATTAGTGAAATCCATTCACACCGAAAAAATTGGCAAGAAGTGTGGTAGGCCATATGCGGATGTGGAAAAATATTTAGTCCATTCATTACGGCATGCACAATGAATGGTTTAATCTACTTAAAGGAGTGTTTACAAAAAGGTTGCTACCCTTGATCAAACAGCATAACAAGCCTACAATCTTTAGGCCTGATCTTGATTCCTCCTTGAACAATGTCGTATTTGTACCAAAGGTGATTAATCCAACAAACTGCCCAGAGATTCGCCCTATCGAAACTTTCTGGGCTTTGACAAAGGCGAAGCTCAGAAAACACATGAAACCAGCGGATGGTGTTGAAAACTTTAGAAAAGATTAGTCAAAAAATGTGCAAATGGTAGAAAAAAGCACTGTGCAAAAGCTTTTGAGTAGTGTTAAGGAAGAAGTAAGAGAACTCACCTACCCTATGAAAAATCAAGCAAATTGAAATTAAGATCGAAAGAAAACATTGTTATTTACTATGTTTGAAAATAAAATAATCTAAAATCAGCGTATGGCCTTTTTAATTGTTAAAGAAAGTGTATTTATATTTTTGGTAACAGTCTATAGGTAAGAGGGGCATTTTGGAATGAGATTTAAGATGCCAGAGAGTATCTGGGTATTCTCAACCAGGAAGATATTTTTGGAAAACTGATTAGGATTAAATTGAACTGAAAAATGTCAATGATAGAATTTCTTATATCCATATCAAAGAACTCTGAAAAGGGGTATCTTGTTTATCTTACGAAAATTATTTAACAGATCTTTTCATTTAAAATATATTCGAGATAACTGGAAAAATACAAAATTTAAACCTATTTTGAAAACAGTAAAAATACTACTAAGACTTCAATTGGTCGGTCACCATTCAGTTGGCTTTCCTGAAAAAATGAACTATTTTAAAAGCACTTTTAATTTTTTCAAACACCATTTTAAAAAAAACTTTTTGAGCGTATTAGTAGAACGATTTTGATTGGGAAACTAGGCTAATTTAAAATTAACATTTGATCATTTGATCGCTTTTAAAAAATCAAAAATAAAACATTGAAACACTTTTTTCAAATTTTCGCTAGTAAACGCGAGCAAATTCCTTTGAATTCTACTACGAGCTTATCTTTTGACAGATAGGCCTATTTCGTCTGCTACTTACAGACTTCTTCAGTGTCGTCGAGCACTTTTTTTAAAGTGATCAAATGAAGTGTTATTTGAAAAGATTATTTTGAACAGAATGATGATATCAACTTCGACGGTGAGCAGTTTTGATTGGTACTCAACCTCCCAAGAAGGTTTTTTACTGCTTCTGCCATGGTTTTTTTCAAAACAACTGATATCGCCTTGAAATTTTGACTGTAAACAACAGGGGTTCTATGATTGGCTTTGCATAGGTGGATTCACCACCAAGTGGGAGGAAAATCGCAAGGAATTGCGATGATAATTGTAAGTTTGTTTTGTAATGCAGACAATAACCTTGTAACACACATTCGTCAAAATAGGTTATAGAAACTTTATTGTGACGCATATCAGTTGTATTGCGGATATTTTAATTGATTTACAACAAGTTTGCTTCTAGGGTAGAACCACCGTTGCCAGATGAGAGAGAGCCATTCAAAGTTCCTCTTAAGGATTGCTGGACGAGGAGAGAAGCAGTTATAAACAATTAAAGGAACGGTTGGATTGTCAGACGGTTGGTTTTAGAACAGAAGGACGCAGCGTGAACGATGAATTTACAGTATGGTCCGTTTATTTTTTTGATTGGCAAAGTGTATTTATATTTTTCGGAACAGTCTATATTTCGGATTAATGTAAAAAAAGGTTGCTTTCGTTTCTTTGGAAATGAGAAAGTGGGAAGGCGAGATCTACTGCAACTTGTAAAACTAAGAGGCATGATACTCGAACGAATCAACATTAAAAATATTATTCTAATCATTCGGGGGTCGAGTTTCTAGTAGCCCAGCATCCCAGGACTATTTATTTGAGGACTCGATCCTTTCTCGAACATTTGCCTGTGGACTCGATAAAGTGTAGGAAGTGTGACTTTGCCTGTTTTCCCGATACTCGAGGTAGAGAATTGAACGATTGGGGAAATCTTTAAGGTGCTAATTATAGACTGCTCCAGAAAGTATAAGCACACTTTCAAAATAACAAAAAAGTCGTGTTATTTGTAGTTTTAAAATTTTATTTGGCAAATCATATTTGTATTTGTGTTTTATAGAATATTTTACTCTCGTTTAATCAAAATATTTAATCATAACCAAGACTCCTAACTTTTCCTCGAACATGACCCATTAGCTTCTGCACAGTGGTACTTCCCACCACTTTGACCACTTTTGGCCAATCTTTTTTTAAGTTTTGGATGTCGTCCGCTGGTTTTATGAATTTTCGAAGCTTTGCTTTGGTTAAAGCCCAAAAAGTCTCGATTGGCCGTGCCTCCGAGCAGTTCGGCGGATTCATGTCTTTCGGCACGAAACATACATTTCAAATTTTGTACCATTCTAAAGTGTCCTTTGCGTAATGACATGACGCCAAATCAGACCAAAACACTACTTGACCTTCGTGCTGCCTGATCATCGGCAATAATCGCTTCTGGAGACATTCCTTAACGTATTTCTGAGTGTTCATCGTCTCCGTTGTGATGTACGGACTAGATGTTTTACCACACTCGCATATTGCCTACCAAACCATAACCTTCTTACCGAATTTTTCGGTAAAAATTGTCTTCTCCGTTTCGGGGATGTCTTTGTCTTCACTTACAGTATAGAATTGTGGTTCGGGAAGCGTTTTGTAATCTAGTTTCACATACGTTTCATCGTCCATTATTATACACCCAAAATTTCTATACAATAACGAATCGTAGAGTTTGCCGTGGTTTCGGCCTGTTTTGGGTTCCTTTTGGGTTTTTTCTGCTTCCGGTATGTATTTATTTATTTTATTTTTCTTTTATCAAATGAATCCTGTGTTGGTTGATATCGATACATTTAAATTTTCTAATAATAGATGCAAGTAGACGATGATTTCTAGAAACCATATCATTTGCCCTCTAATGTTGACCAACTAATAATACGCGAAGCGAATTAACCTCCCGTTCGTATTCGAATACATGCTAAATGAAAAATTGACATTCCAAAGTGTGCCACAGAAAGTCCAAGAATTTTGCAGAGAGAAGGATGAACATCTTAGTTAACTGTTTCTAATGTAGATAGAACTCTATTATTGTGAAATAAACAATCAGTTTTGTTAAACTATGTGTTATATTTTTTGCTGCCAATATTTTAGTGTCCGAAATTTAACGTAGACAGGCTTTAGACAAGCAGCCACAATATATCCCAAAAGACTATATTGCGGAAATGTTTCTATGTCAACAATAAGCGTTCCTATATAAAAAAAAGAGATTCAAAATGTACGTGCTTCTTTCACAAACGATGTAGAACCGTGCTTTTCGTTATCTGGCTAGGCTTTCTGAGCTTCCAGAATAAAACAAGCATCAAAAATTTATTTATATTTTAAACAAATATTCCCTTTCCTAAATTACATTTCCACCGATTAACATCCGGAGCACTATAACATGTATAAAGTTCGAATAAAAAGAGATGTTGGGAGGTGGAGGGATTTCCTTGCATTTTTACATTAAATATTGTCCACCCTTTCCCATCTCACCATTCATTACAGTGTTCGATGAAGATTTCGTTTTCGAAGTCAGACCGGCCACTATCGGACGTCGCATGCTCGAGGTGTTGCTGTTCGACTTTGATGCCTATTCCCGCCATGTGGTCATTGGCGGAGCTCAACTTGCGCTGGCGCACGTTGATCTCTCCGACCGGTTGGACGTCTGGCAACCCCTTGGACCCTACACCGAATCAGTGAGTGTGACTTCTTCTTCCAGCTCCAAAAACATAATAACTCATTTCTTCATCTACAGGATACAAAACAAGACCTCGGTGATGTTATGGTTTCCCTGTCATATCTTCCCTCGGTCGAAAAATTAACCGTAGTCATCATAAAAGCTAGGAACCTTCGAATCATTGATGAAACGCGAAGCTCGTCTGACCCCTACGTCAAAGTGTCGCTCCACAACTTGGACGGAAAGCGACTCAAAAAACGCAAAACAACTGTGGCCCGGAATACGATCGCTCCGGTTTACAATGAGGCCCTTTCATTCGACATAGCCAAAGACGCGCTGAAGAATTGTTCCATCGAACTACAGGTCCTTCACGACAGTCTACTGGGTAAAAATGAGGTGCTCGGTCGAGCTACGATCGGAAGTGGCCCGGATGTAAGGCCTGAAGATCAAGCGTTCTTCGACGAGCTGTTCCGTAATCGGTCGGCTACTGCTCAATGGATAGCACTCACTGATTGGAAGGTTGCAAAACCAGCAGCAGCAGGAAAATAAAGGGTTTCCCTTGGTGATGATTTGTATTTTCACTTAGTAGATCAGATGTAGCGATAACTTTTAAAGCAAACGTCCAATGTACCTTAATCTACCACTGATTGTTAACCAAAGGGCAGCCGTCAGAAATATATTGCATTGTTGAATGTTTTAAGCGTTGCTATAAGTACAATATGTATGTGGTGAAACTTAAAAGCATCGAGGAAAGCCCCGCTCTAAATTATGTTTACAAACTTAGAAACAATTTACTGTAGCCTAGATATTCTAAACTTATACACCATAATGATCGTATACTGTAGGCTTGTTTAGTATTTTAAAAACGTATCCTTTTACCACTAGTTGCGTTTCTGACCTGTTACGACACATTTTAAAATATATCTTACATGTCTAAAACCACGTATAAATACACTCACACCAGGAAGGAAAAGAACAGACATAAAAAAAGGTTTGTCAGACAAATAGGATTATAGTCTACATTAAAGACAAAAGTAACTGCTTCTCTGAAATAGTCAGCAGAAGCAGAATATCAAAAATACATATACAAATCAGTATGATAGCTCTGAATATTTATTTAGTGTTAATAAAGTGCAAATATATACCAAAAAGATGGGTATAAATGGAGTTAACATTATTAACATATCTTCGAAAAATCCTTATCACTACTTTAAAAACGTGATCGATTGAAACAATGTTTTAGACGCTCGGATCCAGGTTTACTTTTCCGTTACGCCTAAAGGGTGTATTCGATAAAAATGGCACACACATATATACTCATCAAAATTAAACTGATTATCGGATTTTCTTGAAATTTTCAGGGAATGAAGAACTACTAATGAGTATTGATTTACAACATTTGTTTTATTCAACTTCGTCTCCCATCCCGAATGCCCGCACCTTCCTTTTCACTCCACCCATCAAATTTTGTACAACCGATTTTCCCAGTGTTTTTGTTGTTTTTACCCAAATTTTCTTCAATTCTAGCTCTGTTTTTATAGTTTTGGGATTTTTGCGAAGTTCAGTTTTCATAATTGCCCAGAATTTTTCAATTGGACGAAGTTCCGGTGAATTTGGTGGGTTCATATCCTTTGGCACAAAATTGACTCCGTTGGCTCGGTACCACTCCAATACGTTTCGAGCGTAGTGGCAGGATGCTAGATCAGGCCAAAACAGAGTTGATCCTTTGTGCTTCTTAATGAATGGCAAGAGACGCTTCTTAAGGCACTCTTCCGTGTAAATCGCCCGTTTATTGTTCCGGAAGTGATGAAGGGAGCACTTATTTCACCACATCCGCAAATCGCCGGCCAGATTAGAAACTTCTTTGCAAATTTCGATAGTTTCTTCTTTCGAACATCCTCCGGAACATCGAACTTCGACTTGGCAACGAAATATTCTTGCCCAGGAAGTTGACGGAAGTCGGCCTTGACGTATGTTTCGTCATCCATCATGATGCAACCGGATTTGGTGAGCAGCTTCGTGTAAAGTTTCCGGGCGCGGGTTTTCGCAGTGATGTTTTGTTTTTCATTCCGGTTTGGGGCTTTTTGCACTTTGTAAACATGTAACCCAGCACGCTTCATGGTTTTCTGCACAAAACCGACTGACACCTTAGACTTTTTAGCGACATCTCGAATTGACATGTTTGGACGGTTCTTGAATTGTTGTACGACTTTCCTGGCCATTTTACTGTCCATTGGACCACTTTTACGACCACTCCCTTCCTTCCTTTGGACACTCAGACGCTCCTTGAAGGTTCTTATTACACGAGACTCAGTTGTATTTGCAATTCCAAGCCTTTTAGCAATCCACCGGTGGGACGCCCCTGGATTTTGATTGTGAGTGCACAAAATTTTCTCACGGACAATTTCTTGTTTCGACGACATGACTGGAACTACTGAATGTATAACTATGAAACTTGGCAGATGTAAATAATACACTATGGATAAGATCTACTCAAATTTCTAGGTTTTTTACTCATACGATTCAAAAGTTACAGAAGATTTTCTGTGTGCCATTTTTATCGAATACACCCTTTATTCCGTTAACATCTGCAATAAAAAAAAAGCCACACGATATTGAAGGTGATGATGTTTGATTCCCGGTTTAGTCTAAGAAACTAAAAATTGCTTGACTACCTATAGCATAAGGTATAATTGTACTTGATTGTACTAATGGGAAAATGGTACCTTAATCGAAAGCACTAAACTAATAACTATGAAAGTGCAATTTGAGAGCACACGAAAAACAAACAGAAAACTGCGCGAAACCTCAATCACTCCGTCCTTTTTCTACAGCTATAGCTATATACGTTTTTGAACAGTTCTGCCAGATTTGTTAAGGCCCAGCTACAATGAGGAGCACAACGGCGCGTTGCGGCAGCTTTTGACAGTTAATCCATATATTTTATGTCAAAAACTGCCGCACCACGCCGTTGCGCTCTCCATTGTAGCCCAGCCTTTAGCCCTTTCGCGGAACTGGTCGGCTTGACGTGCCGAAGCTAAGAGTCAGTTCCATTGTGGTTATATCACATAGATACATTTTTCCGCAGTATTTATCTACACATTTTAGCATGAAGCAACATGATAAACAAAAGAGGCTTAATTGGTTTTTATAGCATTTCAGCATGGAGACGCTGGTTGACGCAGCTTCGGACGCAGCCTGGGAAATGTTGTCAGTTTGACATTGGCGAGGTGAGTGACTTCGACTGAAGATCGTGTACAAGCAGGGTTTATATTCCATTCTCATTTAATTTATAATTTCAGCACGCTCTGGGATCATCCTTGCATTTCAAATAACGTTTGCATTTTAGAGCATGGAGCAGCATTACAATTTAATACTCAATATGTGTTTCTGCATTCCAGCGTAACAGCGAATCAGCCACTCAAAAAACAATGCACTTTATATTTAAGTGCAGTCACCTATAGATTTGGGCAAAGTGCAAAGTTATTTCTCTGTATTGGTGCGGCACTTTTTTTTAATTAAATGTGGTCAATTAATCTTATGTGCAATAAATATGTAGTCTTTAAGTGCAAGAGCTGAATAGATATTAATTATAGTGTACATGGATTGCATTAACTTGTTCTAGCAAAAATCAAATGAGTTTTTTAATACGTTTTATGTGAAAAGGTGCATGGATTTTTTTTTCATTGTACACGGGAAATAATCCACACATATTTATTGGCAAAAATCCATAGAAAATTCTGCATAATACTTATGTGTTCACACGTATGCAGCTCTCTCTGAGAAACACAAATGAAGTTTATGTGACAAATGAAAACTATGTGTGGCCACACATAGTGATTATGTGTACGCATAGGAAGTATGTGTGATAACAAATAGATATCATTTGTTAATTATATTGCAAAAAATCATAGATGGGACACATAGATATTATCATTGCTTTTTTATCAGTGTATTGGATTTTTTGTACTTTTCATGTAATAAAACAAAATTTGTGAATAAAAGAGGTTTTATTTGTACTATCATGAAAACTTCATCAGTTTTTGAAGCTTTCGCGTTCAGCAGCTCTTCTGCGGGAATGGCAAAAATGCTCGGCAGTTCTAAAATATTTACAATAAACATCGTTAACATGGTAAAGATGAACATCTATAGTAATTTATTACTTTCAAAAAATTCAGTGACTTCCGTAGGCAAACCAAGTACCTAAACCACCACACGGTAAACCACCGACAAACCGACATGAATGACAATAGCAAATGTCCTTATATTTCTGTTCAAAACAAATTGCTGACATCTATCTTCGTGTTCGCTGAAAACGTTTATTGAAGCCACGAACACGCTTGGGAAATTGATAAGAAGGTTCATGTCTGAGAAATTCTGGACACGTTTATTTGATCTAGATAACATGATTCTATAGGTTTTGACATATGGGATTGCTGCACATTTGAATCGGTCGTTATGGATTCTTGATCAATAGTGATGATTGAGTTTCATGTCGGTTTGTCTGTGGGTAAACTTCACTTTGCTTCTCTTCTAGAACGATAAAACAGCTGATTGTTTTTCGCGCACGTTTTTTAAGTGCGACGATGGATAGAATAGGGCAAAGTGAAAACACACTTGAATTACATTTCCCGCCCTGTTGAAAATTATGTGCGAACTAGTGATCCTCATAGCAAGAGATAAGCGGAAATTCGATTCAACGATTTGACAACGGTGTTTATTTTATTCACAGAGGCTGATAACACTTGCCGCAGTGCAAAATTTGCACGATTGGCTCAGATTTGCCAGCTCTCGCTACACGATTGGTTCAGAAATGGCTGCTTCCGCATATCTCTTACTATGAGGATCACTAGTGCGAACCATATCAGTCTCATTGGAAACGAACCTGTGTATTAAGTGACGGGTGTTAAAAATTATGTGCGGCAAATGAAAATCATACTGGCTCACATCGTTTCAATTTGAAGCAAAAATTTACCGATTTAAGTGCCAATTTTAAATAAAAGCTATTGATTTATTTTTAGTGTAGAATTACGGTACACAAACTTCATACACTGTTTTGAAAAATTTTGCTAATTAAACTGTTAGACGCAACTGAATGTAAAACTGAATAAATGAATGAAACCATCCCTTAGCTACACGCTCGTTCAGATCTACTCTAAATAGAGTAACTTTCACTCAGTTTCGTATTTCTATGCTAAATGTCAAAAACTGAGTAACTTGATATAAGGAAACTGAGTAAATGCTACTCTGATTGTAAAAGCGCTGTATTTATAAAAATAGAGTAACTACAATGAAGCTGTCAAAAACGTAAAACGTGGTTCAGTCGATCAAATTTTCAAGATGAGACGGCTGTATGTTGTAATCAACAATCATTCTGACGTCGAAGTGCCGAATTGAATCCATGAATTACAATCAATCCAGAAAATAACAAATTTAAAGTGATGTAGAAGGAGATGTTCGCTCATCACCATGAGGCACCAAGAGTGAACAACAATGTTTTTGGCTGGAATGAAAGATATGAAGAGAAAGTTTTGATAGTTCCGCTAGTGTGCGGCTGGCTCGGAAATATGACAGATGTTTTTAGGAAAATTGAGCGAAAAGGGCATGTGTACAGTGGTACTCGAACCAACGACATTTTTGCCTAACATCCCACTGCGGGGTAGGTCGAAGCACGGACTAAGTCCGCCACTTCAACAGGCCAAATTTAAAGTATTTCGACACTTCCGTTTCGACTGGACAGTTGTCGGAACAGTCAACAATTTGAATAAAATAAATTAAAAAATACAATTGGATACTTAATAATGTTTACTCAAATTCTGACAAGGGACATAGTTAATCAGAATTGAGTAACTTTATAGCTACTCTAATTAGAGTAGTTCCAGTTTTAACAAAACTGAGTCGTTTTCTACTCAGTTTTGTAAAAATACAAACAAACGTGACTGAGTAATGTTTACTCTAATTTCGACAGGTGACCTAGTTAATCAAAATTGAGTAACCCTTCAATTACTCTAATTAGGGTAGTTCCACTTTTAACGAAACTGAGTCGTTTTCTACTCAGTTTTGAGTAATTACAAACGAGCGTGTAGTTCTTAGCTCAGTCGGTAAAGGCGCAGTTACAAAGTTACACTATGCTTCGGATCCCTATTTAATATAGGAATTTTTCGTAAACGAATATTGCTCGACTTCCTGGGCATAGGGTATGATTGTACTTGCCACACAATCATACTATATTCCCATATAGAGTCACGAAAATAGTGAAACCAAACCGACACGGAGAGAAATGCGCTAGTTCGAAACAACCAAAGATATAGTTGGAATTCAAACTCCGGTTCTGCATGAGTTCAACTTGATATTTGTTTGCTTGAAACTCAAGATTGGAGTTGAGGAAAATCTCTTTTTAAAGTGAATTCAACTCATATAATAAGATTGTTGTAAATTAAATATTAGTTGATTGAAACTACAAGTCTAGTTATTCTCAACATTAAAGAGATGTATTTTTAGCAAAAATTACATTTCTAGACACAAATTTTCAACCGATTAATTTGTGATATTAGATATTAGATTGAAATAACCTGAACGATCGAAAAATGATCTCCATTTATGGTTGGGTGAACGCCATTCTTAGATATAGTTGAAAACAAGCGACATAATTTGTCATATTTGTCTTATTTTATGTTAGCTACACTCGCGCATCTGCTTTGTTTTGCTCGCCGCGCTGTGTGAAATTTTTGTGTATCGACTGTTCATACATGAAAATGTCGATATTTTGGTGTAAAATTAGTGAGTATCGTTGGTTTCAATTACTGATTTAAAAATTATTTCAAATAATGAGTTGTTTTCTTTTAAGGTCGGTGTCGTGTTCCAAAGAAATTTCTTTTTCTATCCCAAATCCATGTTAAATTCCGTTTACTGAAACGGAAAAGTAAAGATTCGAAAAGAAATTTCTGCAGTAGTATCCACCTGAAAAAAAAAACGAAAAATAAAATTGGAATTTATAAGGTTTCCACGCAAACTAATGGGAGCTGTAACTTTTTCTTTCGGAAAAATGTTCGGTTCGATTATTCCATAAACTCCCGCGTCACTTTACTCAATTTTTAAGTACAATTGCATGCTATCTCTTTTTCTCTCACGGAAATGTTTCTCAATTTTCGTTAAAAAGTCGATCAACTCAATTTTTGAGTAGATCCACTTTTTACGAAAATTGAGTAACATTTCCGTGAGAAAAAAAGAGATAGCATACAATTATACTCAAAAAGAGTAAAGTGACGCGGGAGTGTAAGTGATGTTGACATTTCGTTCCATGCAGATCAATTCAAGCAAAACAATGCATTACACGCTAAGACAAGAAAACCAAAAATTCGGCATAAAATACCGAAAATCGTACAAAAGTGCACACATACTGAGACTGTCGGTAAACATGGATGACCGAATGTATCGGTATTGCTGGAAAACCGGGAAAAACATTTATATTTACCTATTTTTTGTACGGTAATTTTTACCGAAAATGCTAGCAACTCAACAATGAGAGCATATTTAACCAAATTTAGGTAAAATATAACGATAAAATCTGCAAATCCACTTTACTGAAGAACTAAGTAAAATCAAACGTTTTGTTTTGGCAAATTATACTGATACTTTAGGTTTTGCTATCAAACCCAATTTTTCGGCAAAATTGAAACCGTATTTTCGGTAATCTGATCTTAGCGTGTAGGTCCTAAGTAACATTGATGGAGACCTCTCTTTGTCGACTTTCTCGTTGGGTTCCTACGTGTTATGTAAAAACATGTTCAACTATTTTCAACATGCAGTACAGTAGTATAAAGTGTGATTAGTGATCCAATACGTTGAAAACACCAGCAAATCGTTTAATAGACAAGCTATTAACCAGAGAGAAAGTCGACACAAGAGAGTAATCTCTCAATGTTACTTAGACTCCAACGCATTGTTTTGCTTGGAATTGTCAAAATTCAAGCAAAACAATGCATTAGGTCCTAAGTAACAATGAGAGACTCTCTTTGTCGACTTTCTCTTTGCGTTCCTACGGCTATGTAAAAATATGTTCAAGTATTTTCAACAGACAGTATGGTAGTATAAAGTGTGATTAAGGATCCAATACGTCGAAAACATCAGCAAATCGTTTTATAGACAAGCTATTAACCAGAGAGAAAGTCGACGAAAAGAATCTCTCAATGTTACTTAGGACCTAATGCATTGTTCAGCTTGAATTCTGTTTGGAAATATTGACCAAAATTCCGCAACCTCTCTACTTTTCAGGTCGACACTGGCTTTTACGCTGAATTTTGGTTGAAGCTTTGGGTTTTGTTTGAATTTACAGAAGATTTATTAAATCTGAAAAATCAATTTCAAACAAAATTGGGTTTAGAGTACTTTCGAGTACGTTTTTAAACAGGCGTATCTGATTTTGTATACAAAGAGGGGAAGTAAGATTTAAACATAAATTTCAGCACCCTCACTCTCAGCACCCTCACGGAGAGTAGCATCACCATCTTGTAAGGAAATGTTATTCTTTGAGTTGGTGGCCCCAGTTTGCATGAAACTACTAAGGATTTCAAGAATTTAACGTTTGAATCTTAAGAAGCCATCATATGCTCAACATGATCAGAAAAAATAACATCGTTTTTTTCTGAAATGTCGATCAAATCTTTGATAGGAGTAAAAGGAATTTTAAAAGACAAGGTTCCAAGATTGTTGTACGGAAGCTGTGAAGGAAGGTTCCCATAAACCTGACTAAAACTTGAAACCTGTTGGATCCTCTTGCTGCCATAATAAAACCAAATTGATTTCTAGTGGCTTTCATAACACTTTAATAAAACTTAATAAAGCTGAATGGTTCAGGCAATGTTACTTGGGATAACATTCTTAAATAAGCATCTAGACGTTTGAATGTTATTGACTTTTCCTAAATCATATAAAGTTAAGTTTCTGCATTGAACCCATTTTATTTTAAATTTCTGAAGGGCTGTTGAAAAAAACGACTAAGGTGTTTCGGGTCATATTGACCCGGACGCATATTGACCAAATTTCAAAGTCTCTGCAGTAACAATACTTATTAGAGTCCCAATTTTTTGTTTCTGGGGAGTACTGCCCTTTTTGACTCGATTGACCACAACGATTCTTTGCGTGAAGAGGGCATGTTTTGCAACGATCCATGAGGTAGCTACATAAAACAAATTGTCATCGGAACATGCCTTTTGACGGCTCAAACTTTTTTTTTTCATGATTAGTCTACTTTTTGCCTTAAAATGGACCAATGTCCATATTCACCATTCCGAGACAATCCGGATACTACGGGGGAACCCTTGAGAAGAAGACAAATGCGGATTTACACATGCCTTTCGACGTTTCAAACTTCGTTATTTTTTATAAGTGGTCTACTTTTAGCCTGAAAATGGCCCAATGACCACTATATTGACCATTCCGGGATAACCCGGATGCACCCGGGGAACAGTTTGTGAGAGGATAAATATAGATTTCCACCAAAGCATGCCTTTTGACATTTCAAACATCATGATTTGTTATAAGTAGTCTACCTTTTGCCTGAAAATGGGCCAATTGACCATTTCAAGACAATACGAATGTCCCGGGAGATCCGTTTAGGAGGCGTTAAATATTGGTTTTTGTTGAAACATGCCTTTCGACATTTCAAACCTCATGATTTGATAAAAGTAGTCTATTTCTAAATATATTGGACATTCCAGGACAATCCCGAGGCCCCAGAAGAACCGTTTAGGAGGCGACAAATACATATTTTTACCGAAACGTGCCTTTCGACGGCTCAAGCGGCATGAATTTGGTTGGATAGTTTACTTCTAGCATTGAATTGGATGAATGACCATATTGACCACCATGATGCCCTAGAAGAACCATTTAGGAGGGGGTAAGTACAGATATTTACAGAAACATGCCTTTTGACGGCTCGAACTTCAAAACTTTTTGTAAACAATCTACTTATAGTCATTAAATGGACAAATGACCATATTGACCATTCCGGAACAACCCGGATACTTCGAGGGAACTCTTTAGGAGGGTTATACAGTTTTTCTCCCGAAACATGTCGATGTTACTAAATTTCGACCATGCATGAAGATATTGACAAAGCAGCTGTGGTCACTCATTCAAACTAAGAGTCATTGACAAAAGAAACAATGAACCTTGCTCAGTTTGAGCTTTTTAATGGAAGATCTGTAACAAAAATTGAGAAGAGAGATAAGTTACTGCAATTTAATTCCAACTACCTCTAATGCTTATCTTGACAAACACGCGTATGTCATCTACAATGAGGGAACGTTCATTAATTACGTCACGCAAAAATTTACTGCTGGGAACCACCTGCACGTACCACTCCATGGCCTTTTTACCGTAATGGCAAGATGCCAAATCCGGCCAAAACAGTACGGAACAACCTTGTTTCTTCAGGAAAGGCAGCAGACGTTTATTCAAACACTCTTTCACGTAAATTTCTTGATTGACAGTCCCGGAAGCTATGAAAATGCTGCTTTTCAAGCCACAGGTACAGATGGCTTGCCAAACCAGATATTTCTTTGCGAACTTTGACAGTTTCGTGTGCTTGAAAATATCTGCTACCTTTCCCCTTCCTTTTGCCGTATAAAACTCCTGTCCCGGAAGCTGCTTGTAGTCGGCTTTGACGTAGGTTTCGTCGTCCATTACCACGCAGTCAAACTTCGTCAGCATCGTCGTGTACAGCCTCCGGGATCGCGCTTTGGCCGTCGTATTTTGTTTATCATCGCGATTTGGAGTCACTACCTTCTTGTAAGTCGATAGTCCGGCTCGTTTTTTGGCTCGATGCACGGTTGTAGACGATACACCCAGCTTATTTGCGGCATCTCGGAGAGATAGGTTAGGGTTTCGCTTGAAACTACCGGCAACTCTCTTTGTCGTCTCAGCGGCTTCCGGTTTTCGATTTGCCCCCGATTCAGACTTCCTGGCTGTCGACAAACGTTCCCCAAACACTTTAATTACATTTGTAACGGTTGATTTGGCAACTTTTAGCGATTTTGCCAACTTTGCGTGCGAGTAGCTCGGAATTTCGCGATGCGCGAGCAAAATTTTGATACGCTGCTCTTCTTGCTTGGACGGCATTTTGACAACTGAAGAGTGAATTCCAAAATCAAAATAGGAGCAACATTCTACACACACACACACCTTCAAAATGAGGGGTGTTCAGGTTTTTTAAATGCAAAATTGAAAGAAATAAGTCAAGTTGATATTGACCAAATTTTGACCGTATCGCCCTTTAAGCAATAAAGGTAATTGGAATTAAATGGAAATTACTAATCTTTCTTCTTATATTCTAGTTAAAGGAAACCAAGTCAATAACACATTTACTATGTTGTCAATGTCCAACAGCAGTTCAGTTTTTCTTTGATTTAGAAAACTCACGATTTCTATTACCATGCTATTTACCGAATTTGCCAGATTTCGGTAATATCGACAAACAGGACGGTAATCAAGTTAACAGTTGTTTACTATTTTTACTCATTTTTAAGAACCACATTTTGTGCGAGCAACAATAGAAAAGAAATCAAATTTACTAGTAATCAGCCCTAGGTGTCACAAGGTGCTCACCTGAGCCTCCCAACAAACAATCACTCATTAAATAAACATCATTATGGCAATTTAATTCAGCAGCGTGTTGAACAACCTCTGAACTATTTTCAAACACAGCTTTTGCTCAGGCATTATTCACACAAATTTGGAGAAGTTATTAAGCTGTCGCCAAGCGATTTTGAACACAGGCAACTGCATATGCTTAAGAAGTGAGTTTGCAGCAATGGAGTTCAGCTGATAATTGAATAACTGCTGTTTAAGTGCTGCACACAACTTTGTTGAGCTATGGTGAGCTATCCTTTTAAATTAATAGTAATGATGAAATTTTTCTTCAACATCATTAGGCATATTTAAAAGCTGTGGTGTCTTTTATAGAACTTTTGTTCAACTTATCTAAAAAAAAAATTTTTGGTATTTTTGTGTGATTTTCCATACGATATAGACATTTTATACTATGCATATTTAAATTGATATTATTATACATGTAAATTAACAGAAACATTATGTAACATTTATTAATTAAGATTTAACAGAAACATTATGTAACATTTATTAATCGAGATTTGAACCATCAACCTTTGTATCGTCAACTACGTGACATACCAACTTCGCTATCCTATAATTGAATGAAGTATAAACGAATCGTCTATATAAGCACAATGTTATATATTGAATAGTAGCAGAAGTGATGCTTTAATTGAGCTACATTGACATTCTATTTATAGCGTTGCCTGTAAATAAGCAACATCAGTGCTCAATTAAAGCTTCTAAATGTTGTTATTAAACGTCTCGAGTTAACAAGCTGTACACAAGCTTTGGTATTGGATGTTCGGTTTTACTACGTGCTTTACTGACAAGGGGACGTTGAACAAGATGCGATTAAAATATATGACAATGTTTTCTGGTGTTATTTATTAACACTGCGCTGTTTTCTATTTTGATGGGCAATGTAAAATGCTATTTGTTCCAAGCAGTTGACTATAGTTTCAACTCTTGAAAACATGTCAATTTTCACCGGCATCAGAAATGAACAACTGGGGAACGAAAATTTAAGAATTAACTGAATTCAATGAATATCTACAGCATAACTTGAAGTTGAAGAAGAAATATTGAAATTACGAACACTTCGGAGGCTTAACTACGGCATTCAAACAACCTTTATTTTAATTGTAGTTTATTTAGCTGACTATTGGTTTAAACCACAGCTACTATTCAACTAAATATAGGTTTAATTGGCAAAGCTAGTTAAAAGGCTTTACATTAGAGGCATAAACTGTAATTCAACTAATTGTTCAGTGGTTGAATAAAAGTCAATTGAGACACCTGTGTAAAGCTTTTGTATTATTTTACTTCAGCTTATAAATGGATCAGTTGAATAGTGATGTACATAACAGCTGTTATTCAATTCAATATCAGGTTTTATAAGCTAGGCTATATAAACGATGTTTAAACAGATTTATAAACTGTTATTCAGTTCTTTGTTGAACTGTGTAATTTTAGTTATATATAAATACTAAAATAGCTTTTACTAAGCATGTTATTCAAACAAAATGAAACACTTGAATTAATGTTAATATTTCAATTTAGGACAAGGTTATTCAGCTTATATTTCAGTTAGATTTTTTATTCAGCTGCGATAGTCGTAATTCAGCTTTAATAAAGCATGTAAGCTTATTTACTGCTTTCGTTTGTTTGTTGGGCTATTACTGTTTATTATACTGCTGATTTTCTGATGAAACCCATTTAGGTAAAGGGTCCAATTATCATCACCAATTGCTATTACTCAGCCGTATAAGAACCAAAGGACTTCAAATGGCGTTCACAAATAGTTTCACATAGACACTAGTCATGTAAAAAAATGAAATCAGTTGGTTTAAATACGACTGAGCAGTAACGATTGGCGTCAGGAATTGACCCACTACCCACACCCTATGCTGACGACATACAAAATGAAATTGTAGCCAAGGCTTCAAGTTTTCACAGCAAATTTACACACTCCACAAATATAGCCACTAAATGGTTCAAAAAAAGTTGGCATCTTCAGCTCTTTACTACATTACTGCGATATTTTGCCATTTGCAAACTTGCCATTCTTCCTCCCATTTTCTACTTTTTGGATCAGGTTCATCAGTTTAGTATGTAAAATTAACATGTTGATTATGGTTCATTTTCCGAAGATCAAAATGATCAAAACAAAAGATGATGTTTTTGATTTTTCTTAGGGTGATAGAATCAATTAAAAAAAAATTAAAATCGACATCAAAAGGCTCGATCTCGTAGAGATCAATTCAGGCAACTGTCATTGGTTTCCTCTGTAAGGGTCCCCCCGGGGCATCCGAATTATCCCGAAATGGCCAATATGGTAATTGGTCCATTTCAAGCCTAGAAGTAGAATATTCTTTAAAAAAATTGAAGTTTGTGCCGTCGTACGATTAAAAACCACTCGGTAGCCTTCTCTTATTGCTAAAATTTCACTTTTTCTAATAAAATCTTGTACAGCAACTCAACATTTGCCCTACAACATTCATTTCAAAAATTTTTCAACGAGTGTATAATAAGACAACTTAATTTATTACCATGTGCCAGAACAGATGTAATAATAAAATCGCAATTTAATGAGACAAAAAGGAAGAAATGCAATGAAGTGCTTGATATTTTTTTTATTATTAAATGAATCAAAAGGTTTTAAAGGGGTTTTAAACAAACAAGTACCCCCAACATTGCACATTACATTTAAACAAATAGGTATACATTAACTACACATGAGATCACCATCTCCCGATGAGTATCGCTGTCTACGAGTATTCTTCTAATGAAATCCTAAATATAAAATTCCCACTCGCACTTGCTCATCATTTTCCATGCATGTTTCAAGTTCATATCAATCTTTCTACGTCCATTAATTTGTCACGCAAAAAGTGACTTTTTTATAAACCCCCCCCCCCCCCTACCCCACCTTGTCACGTTTTTTGTATGGACCTTCAATTTTTTTTTTGTATGGATTGTCACGTTTTCCAAACCCTCTCCCCACCTCCCTCCACCCACTTACTGCGTGACACAATTAATGGACCTTTCATAACAATCTTTAGGTTTGATTTTTTGGTCCTAGATGGATCTCAATGAGCTGATAGACATCTATCACATGCCGCGCAAATGATGCCGCGCTTATTCAACATTTTGAATACATGCGGTATTTTAGTACAATGCTTGTTCCCATTGTTGCACAAAATCTGAGAGAACAAGTGTTTGATATTTCGGGCTGCCGTGCTATTGCGCAGCGCTCAGTATTGTAGCTAGCCCTAAACACAATGTGTGACCTCACACCCAATTGATTTGACACATAAACCTCATTTGTGTTGTTCGGAGTTTCCTGTTTCCGGTGAACACAAGAGCATTATGAAGAAATTTACACGGATTCTCGCCACTGGCCAGTAAATTTTAGTTGAGAGTTTGTTGTGTATTGATTGTTGGCTGGTATATCGACACAAATTATTCATTAGGGCCTAATTGACAAACGTAAACAATGACTTCTTCCGCAAATTTCTCGTGGCACAAAACTTATCTATGTAAGCCTCTAACTCTATAGGATAGGTGAACTCTTCCTCTACGAAATGACCGTGGTGGATTGATAACGAGAAAGTCGCGGAAAAAACCATTGTTTACGTTTGTCAGTTAGGCCCTAATGAAAAATGTGTGTCAACCCAAATAAAAATATCTCATAGGTTTACAATTAAATGTATTGTAGGGGAACGTCCATTAATTACGTCACGCAAAAAATGACTTTCTAACACCCCCTTGTACGTTTTGTATGGACTTCAATTTTTTGTATGATCGTCACGTTCCCAAACCCCCCCCCTCTGCGTGACGTAATTAATGGACCTTCCCTAACCATACAATAGAATCTATAGTCTGAACAATAAATAGTACTGTTCACAACGTTAAGATGGTAATAGGAGTTATAGTTCCCACAACAGAATCTAATGTGAATTGAAACACCGACAATTAAAAAGGGGATTGTTATATATCTTAACTAAAGAAAAAATCATTTGTTTCCTAACAAATTTGAGTCAATTACTTTTAATTGTATTGTTTCACAATTTATTGTTGAAAATCCTAGCATATGGAGTTAATTGTAGATCTATTGTAATGACAATATGTATTTTTCATTGATCTGATTCAAGAACAAGAAGATTTATAATCGGAAATAAATTCTAAGGTTATTTTATTTTATTGTATTGTAATTGTATGGTTATTTTTATTCGGGAATTTATATCGCATGACAGCTGCGGGTGTATTCTTCCTGTTTTTAATTTTTCGGTGTATTCTAAATTATCAAGTTGGATTAATAACTTACTTTGAGTGAATATGAACGAGCGTATCGATTATATTGGATACGTTCACGGTGTTTAGTACTGTTGAAATGTCAGAAACGCGACTAATGTGTCAATTTGTTTACAGCTGATTTCCAAATTTTACTGTCAATCTGCATTGCTATCCCTGAAGTATCGGAAACATTAGGTACTTGTTTGATGATCATAATTTTGATCATAATTTACTTTTGATACTAGTTCCATTTCAGCAAGATGGCTCGCTACGTAGGATTGGATAAACTGGGCAAGCTGATGGGCTATGTCCGCGACAATGGCGGAATCCGTGCCAGCTTGTACAAGCTTTACAGGTGAGTGGTTCTTAAGAGTTGTGAAAGCTTATGTAACTTGGCCGGGCTGCCGTCGGAATATACTGATGCAGAATCTGCTTTCCCCAGGATGGATGAAATGAAAGCTGGCCGCCAGGTTGGTCAGGATAAATATGGCAACAAATACTTTGAAGACCCATCGCAGTTCTACGGCAGGAATCGCTGGGTCGAGTATGCGCCCCATTTCAACCTAGAGTACGATGGTTCGCAGATTCCGGCAGAATGGTACGGGTGGATGCATTACAAGGTAAGATAGATTAGCTGCATGAACAATCTGCCTATATTGATTGGAGTGTTTGATACTACAGACCGACATGCCTCCAAATCGTGACGGAAAACGACCTCATTACGCATGGATGTGCGATCACAGTGAGAACCCTTCCGGGACTAAAGGTACGTGACAAAATGTGATTGTATAGAATTTCGACGAGTAATATTAATTTATTTTTGTAGAAGCCTATATGCCCTACTCAACCACCCGCCCTAAAGTTGAAGCATGGGATCCTAAAAAGCCAGCCAACAAATTGGAATAGAAAAGGTTTAATTTTTAGGATGTAATATTCGTCACTTTAGAGGAATGCAACTTATGTTTGAAAATGTAAGTAAACGTTTTATTCATTGTTTGCCGAAATTGTCCATGCTGCCCAGACAAGTGAATCGACTCAGATTCATTGGAATCTCAAAATATGATAACAGATCGCAAGAAGGCCACCGAAGAATCGACGATTTCTATCTTTTCTTTAGGTACTTTGTCAGCGTTTCTCTGAGCTTCGGCTTTTTTGCTGCCTGTTTCGACGACGAAGAAGCTGGGCTAGATTTACGCTTGCCACTAGGTGCTTCAGGATCTTTGTCTCCTTTCATTATTCCTTCCTTGACAGCTTTATTCTTGCGGTAGGCTTCCGTCATTTTTTGGATGTTTTGTTTGTGTACTTCTTCGTGAACTACGATCCGGTTTGGATAGTCTTCTCCAATGATGCAACCGAGTTTCTTTTGTACATCTAAACTGGCCTTCCATGGTTCGTAGATAATTCCTGAAGGATACTTTGAAAGCTCGGGAACATATTTTTTTATGTATTTTCCCTCAGGATCGGTCTTCTTGCCGAATGCCACAGGGCTGTATACCCGGAAATACTGATGGAAAAATGCAGATGCCGACAGCCAAAGCCAATTACCAGCATTCAAGGCCCAATCTGCATCGAGCAGAAGTTCCTCGAACACTCGCTGACCTTCCTCCCATGAAATCCAAAGATCTCCTCGTGTTAGGAAACAAGCGACGGCATGCCGAGCTAGATGGTGAATCCACCCTTCCTGCCTTAGTTGACGCATGATCGCATCGATGAACGGATATCCCGTGCGGCCGTGGGTCCAAGCTTGTAGGTGTTCTTCGTTGGTTGTCCAGGGAACCTGCATACAAATACTATTACCGACCATCTTGTCGAAATTAGGTTCTGCACTCGCAGCGCAATAATAAAACTCTCGCCACATTAGTTGTCCTACCAAAGATACAGGTGGCTGAGAATGTTTCTGTCCTTTAATCACTGCCTGCACTTCTTGCATGAATAGTCTTGAACTAAGGCAACCAAATTTAACATAAGGACTAAGCACCGTGGTGCTCGGTTCCAGCGAGTTTGGAGATGTATTCGGCTTTTCAAAAGCACAAACCCAAGACTTCCGTTTCATCATCTCATGCAGGCGTCGCAGTGCTTCCGTTTCACCACCTGGAAATTTACAGGTTCGCAAATCTTCGTCCTTGACTCCGAGCTCTTCAAGCAAGGGTGGATCGTAGCAGGTGTCTTTCTTCCGTTCATTTTTATCCGGTTTAGGGACGCAATTCGAAGGCACTTTATCCGGAACCTCTGCAGGTTGCGGAATCTTTAACGTTGCAGCTAGAGTGCCATACTTCTGATAAGTCAAAGGAGGCCGTCCACCGTTTTTCTTTAGGATCTCTGCAGGATCATAAATGGTTAGAGATTTCTCAACGCATATTTTAACGCCATGTTTCTTCGCTATTTCTTGAACTGCAGCGTCACGCTTTAGTGAGTACGGTTCTATGTCGTGTTCAAACGTCAGTAAGGATACCTTCCACTCTTCGAAAAGCTTCGGTAAGACTTCCACTGGGTTTCCTCTGACAACGTACAATCTAAAATGAAACATGAATTAAAGATTACCTCATAAAATTATGTATAAAAATCGCAGTACCTGCTATTGAGCTTCCGGAGATTCTGATCTAAATCAACTAGCGTTTGCTGAAGGAATCGCCATCGGTTGGGGCCAACTCGAAGCCACTTCAGAAGGGACGGGTCAAGAATGAAGATCGGACGCAAAACGTGATCCTTCGGCGAACATAGAACTCGCTTTACTGCATTTACCAATGCAGGGTTGTCATGCACCCGAAGGCCCTTGCGGAACCAATGAACAACTGTTTGCTGAGAAGACATGATGGCTGTTTATTAACGAATGTTTATGTTCTGTTGGAAGGCTCAATGTATAGTCGGTGGAGATAATTTTCTATGTTGCTTGTTATTGTGAAATTTGTTTTGCATGTTGCGATGCGATGCTCAATATTTTGACGTTTGGTTTTAGTACATTCTTGGCAGTCAAGGATGCCAAATCAGAAGAAATTTTAATGCTTTCATTTCGGAGAAGTGTGCACGGTAATATTAAAGTACCGAACCGTCAACTCACTATTACTTATTTCTCGAGTAATTCATGTTAGGGGCCTAAAAGCCATTTGTAAACAATGACTTTAAATGTCGATTTCTCTTGAATCTTGAATTACTCTCGTGAAATAAAACCAGCATCTGGTAGAAGAATGTTAGTTCTACCATATGGAGTTACTGTATATAGTAGGATTCACGTGGTTTGTGAGAGATCAACGTTTAAAGTCATTGTTTACAAATGGCTTTTAGACCCTAATCATAGATTACTCGAGATTTTATGTTTGTTCTATTCCCGCATTATCACAAACTCTGAGAAAAATTCAGCGCCAACATTTGATTAGGTCGAATCTGCTTTTGTAAACAAACACTTTGTCTGCTAATTTATCGGAAATTGAATACAATTCCTTCAAATGGAATATATCAGCGGATAGAAATAAAGCTCCCCTTCCTTAAGGAGTGCTTAACTTGTATTTATGACCATTTGTTCAAGAGAAAGTGATCTCGAAATTCATTGTTTACAAAAGCAGATTTGCCCTAATCTAATGTTGACGCTGAATTCTTTCATTATACCGACAATTAAATCATGGTCAAGATAACTATTGCGTATAATGGTAACAATAACCATTAAAATTGACGAATTCATCACGTTCATGGTATTCTTGACTATGATCATGGTAACAAGGACTATTCCGACATTATGGTGATCAAGGATGAAGTTATTCAATTGCGTGCATGATGGCAGCCGATTCTGTATTTTGCTGCGACATTTCTTTTTCGATCAATCGTAGTCGCATGGAAATATTTCAAATGATATCTGCTGATTGTTTATCCCACTGAATCCATGAATCAATCAAAGCGACCCACGCAATATCCACACATTTGGGGTCGACCCCGGCGTATTGGTTAACATCCACATCCATCACACCTAAGTTACGAGTTCGAATTTCTCCTCCGGAGAAGTTACGAAAATGCCCAAAAGTGGTGTTTGACTGACTACGACGGGAGATGAACCAGCCCGAGGCTGAAAATCTCGATAATCAATCCTAGAGGGTTTGAGCTGTTTAGTGAAATACCTGTAACTAGAAATTAAAAGAAAAATTAGTATTTTCCATTTAATTCCAACTACCTTTGCTTATCTTGACAGATACGCGTATTTCGTCTACAATGTGTAGACTTCTACGAGACACTGAAGTACAGTCGAATTATTAGTACGAGACACTGAAGAAGTCTGCACATTGTAGACGAAATACGCGTATCTGTCAAGATAAGCAAAGGTAGTTGGAATTAAATGGAAAATACTAATTTTTCGATAATCAAGACAAAAAAAAAATATCCACATTCATTTTGAATCATATGAATCATCTAATAGCCTTCTAGAGAATCATCCGTGAATCAAAATTTCGAATCAAAATGAATGCAAGATTGCCGTCATGGATTTACTTGCTGAGTGTTATAGAAGTCTACTGAATTCAACAAGCGTTTTCCGCTTCTCGGTTTCTAAGACGAATGTGATTAAGTACCGAAGCACCTACTGAAACGTAATCTAGCCATAGTTGTCAGTTACCGGATCATCTGAAATCTGGTTCGAAGGACCACTTTTCATTCCGACAAAACAAGGCTTGCGACATATCAAATGCTAATTTTTAAAGGTGAATAAGATGGATTTTTTCGTTCCGACAAAATAATCAAAATAATTCGGATACTGATCATTGTGCTCAGATTACGTTTGATTGAATACCAGAAAATATTCGCAAAGTATTCTAGCCGCAGTGAACAGTATAAGTACAGGCAAACAAACACAGTTCTTTCTCTTCACTCATCTTACATGCGTTTAAAGCGCAATTTGAATATAATTTCATAATTTTTGAATACTTATAAATTTTTAAGTTTTTTCGGCTTCTTGCCGGCCCAGATCCAGATTCGGCCACAGTCGGCATCGGTATATCCATTGCAGCATTGATGATTGGATTTTGAGCCGCTTAAAATTTCCTGCCATCAACTTGTCGACATTCTTTTACAACCTGTTCAAACCTGCTCAAAAACCTGCAGTAGGGTGGTGTTTTGACTGCACCGTCGTTTCATTCTAAAAATTAAAACAAACATGTGCGTTTTGCTCATAATGTAACTTCCAATAGTACTTACTTGGTTTATCACTGTTATTGAAAGATAACCGTGAAGCAAAACGTGAATGAGTTTTTTCGACAAGCAGCTAGCAACAGCAACACACAACACCACAATAATCATAGCCAACTTTTGCATCGAGGCGATCGTGGCGATTCAATCTTCGTGAATCAATGAATGCATTCATAGGGGATTCATTTATCTGTCATTCATAGTACAATGAATGCATTGTAAGAATGATTCAACGCATGGACAAAATCACGCGTGACCGATGTCAAATTATTCTTCTCTGTTTTCTCTCTTCTTCATTCACTCCGGTGTGTTTATGATGTTGGCAGTAGATCACTCAGATTGAAATTCTTTCAAGAGCGTGTTCGCAAATGATTTAAAAATTGAAAGTTATTCGATGCGAATCTACAGATATAAACTTCTTCCAAAACTGTTCATTTGCTTTACAGCGATATAATTGTGAAAAGCTATTTAGTCTTCAATACAAATGTTCACCAAGTATTCCCGGCGTCGGAATCCCTGTTACAATTCAAATCACAGAATCCCGTTTAAGGACATTGTCAAAAGATAGCCAATATCCGATCCTACCGCTACAGAGCCAATGCAGTTCCAACACTAATGGAGCCACCAGCTTAGTTTTGGGTTGACCAAGGATATCCCCAACCAGAAATCAAGAAAATTTCCAAACCGAAAAAATCCTGGACCGGCCCTTGTCAAACTTTTACACGTTCAAGCACACAACAGAATTGGCAAGAATTCCCCGACAATCAGCCAGACAACCCACTACTATTTCATGGTATCTTCTCAAGCATAAAGAGGCCAGTATGGAGTTGTTAAAACATAAGTAAACTGGGGTTTCTCGAAAGAGTGGAATTTACCCAGATTTGGGTAAACGATTACGATAGAAATCTTCATAAAGTTCAAAATGGCGCACAACTGTAAACAGGTTATTTTTTCTCAGTGACTTAAAGCGAATTTATCTGTAAATGAATATGTAGCATCTACGGAGATGCCTATCAGCAGCTAGTTGGTAAGGTTTTTCATGTTATTTTTTTAATATTGCACGTCAGAATATATATTTACTATATCAGGCAATGAGCGTCGCATTTTAGGCTGAGAAAAAAGATCGCATGCTTTGAAACTGACGTGTTTTGTTTTTGCTGCCTCGTTTTCGTGAGAAAAAATCAAATAATAATTCGTAATTCAACTTTAACTAACAATGAAATCATAAAATCTCCTCGTGATTTGGGAGAGACGTAGTGAATACAATCGATTCCCTTCCGAAATGTGTGAATGCCGGTAGTATTTCCACATTTTTTGGTTTTTTATGCTTCGCCCCCACACCCGGAAGAAGAGTTACATCAGTTTAGTTTTGTTTATAAGTGGTAGTATTGTGACATCCGGACATAAATTATTAAGTTTAAGTGTTTGTCTGCTTTTTCGCGAGTGAATCGATGATTTAAAGCAGTTTTGAAGTTCGATATAGAGTCGCCTCATAGCGGGATTTTGATTATTGGCAGAGTGTGGAATGAAAAATGAAGAAGACCAGTGCATGTAGCAAACGGCCATTTGCTGGTCAGAAGCAGCAAACGAAGACAACGCGCATGCGTGCGTGAAAGGCTGCCACATAATTTCAGATGCATTCACCACGTGGTACACAGAGTTTTGTTATGCAGGTGGCATATCTAATGGGCAGTTTAGAAACGTAGAACGTAACAGAATATGTTGCGATAATGGAAGTGTAAATATAGTACAAATATCCAATTGATATAAGTATTGTGTTTATGTGGGGCTTGTTGCAAGTGAGAGTACCCTCGGAATGGACGTGAGTGACCAGGCATTCTGAAATGGGTCACTGGATCTCAACAGAGCTATCACCTTTTAACACCCGGGCTAAAAATGTTTGCAGTTTGTGATAAGAATAAAAGCGCGATAGCTGCAGACATTTTTCTTCCATAAAAGCACTGCCGGACAGTGGGAGTTGGATTGTATACACACACACACACACACACACACACACACACACACACGCGCGCGCACGAGTGTCGCATTTTAGGCTGCCAGAAGTTTGTAATTGGTGACAAACAAATTTAGAAGCATCACATAAAAGTGACTCTTATTTTGAATACATTAGACTTGTATTTGAAGAGTTTTCAAATTACCAGCAGATGTTTTATAACTTTTTTTTCTGTTTTGATATATCAAACAATATTAAACAGTTCCCGAAAATGTGTAATTAAACAACTCAAACAATTTCAAATAAATCCTTTCCTTCTTTCGCATAGTTTTATGTTGAATAAATTCAGAACTGTTTTAAGCACTTTGTTTTAAATTCATCAAAGTTTTAATAATTGACGCATGCACACTACTATATTCCTTTTCATCATTTTGAATCAAAATTTACCATTTGAAAAATGTCAAAATCTGAGTGAAATTTACTCAGTTTCATCCACAACTTCAGTTACTCAAATCTGAGTTAAGATATGTTAACCCAAATCTGGGTAAGTTCCATTTTGGCTAGACTGAGTGATTTTTGACTCAAAAATGGGTAGCTTTAGGATTGCGTGTACATCATAACAGAATGAAGTGTTAAAGTTGTTTTTTACTTAAAAAATACCCATTATTTATTCTATTGCAATTCCTCCCTAAATTTTCAGCCATTCTCAGGTTATCTGATTTACCCAATTTTTGATGGTTTAAAATCAGGCCTATGACAAGGACCACTTTTTCACGTAGACAACATTTCAGCAAGCTCAGCTGTCAAAATAATGTCAACATTGTAAGTTGTGTGTGTTGTAGCTCGTTTACGTTTTGTTTGTTGTTGCTCGTTTTCGTTGTGCACGTCATACAAAGCAGAAAGATCGCTTCCTGTGGTGTTTTACATCAAAACAAACAACCAAAACAAATTATTAGACTTCTATTTGACAGCTGACAGCGGGCCCAAATCAATTTGGGCCCAGGACATCCTGTCTACTGTCAATCACTGCTATTGATATAGGCTTGTCAATGGCCTGTTTAAAATAGTCGAAATTTTACCGATCATTGAGTTTTTAATTCTTACCGTGTGTATGAATACTACACTGTGCAGACGTGCACGCGGATTTTTAATGTTTAGTACATGACATGATCGGTGAACGCCGTGAACGCGCTCCGCAATGTTTATGTTTGCGGTATTATTTTGAGTGCATTATATCTCCTCGAGTCCTCGCCAAATTTTATTTTCGCCGATAAAGTGCAGTAAAGTAATCCTACTTATTAATAGGTAAAGTAGAAGCTGTACTGCGCGACACATTAAGCATAAAAGTTCTGAAATGGCTACGTCAGGTAGGCTTTTTTTATGTTAATTTAGCTTCATCAAATTACCCGCTATTTCTATCTGCAGAAGTTCCGACCAAGCCAGAGTACAAGATTCCGGAAAAGTTAATTAAGAATGTAATGGATATGGCCATCTGGGAGAAATCCGAGGCTTATTATGATATATTTGGTTTTATCAGTAGTATGTGCGTTGCACTCCAGGGAACCAAACAAAGTCAACCCATCGAATTCAGTCCTATAATTCAAGAGTTAATTGATGTAATAAAGCGATTGGAGCAACTGGCAATCGAAACGCCTCCTGTTGATCAACCGGCTCGTTTCGGCAATGTCGCATTTAAGGCCTGGTTCCAGAAGATGCAGAACGAAAGTGCGACATTAATATCGAACGCCCTCCCTGAGAATCTGAAAGCAGCGGTTCCGGAGTTGAACGTTTACTTTGTGGAGTCGTTTGGTAATGCGACTAGAATCGATTATGGGACAGGTCACGAGCTTTGCTTTATCATGTTCCTTATGTGCCTCTTTAAGGTCGGGGCCATCGAAAGGAAAGACGAAGTTGCTGTCGGTTTGCGGGTTTTCCATCAGTACTTAAATTTTGTACGTAAATTGCAAGTGACCTACAGGATGGAGCCGGCTGGCAGTCATGGAGTGTGGAGTTTGGATGATTTTCAGTTTGTTCCATTTATCTGGGGAAGTGCTCAACTTGCCGTCAGAAGCCCTATTGAACCGGCTCAATTTGTGGAGGACAATATCATCGATGTATATAGAAAGGAGTATATGTTCGTGGGATGTATCGACTACATTCGGCAGGTGAAAACGGGTCACTTTGCCGAACACTCAAATCAACTGTGGAGTATTAGCGCAGTGCCATCGTGGGCAAAAATAAGCACAGGACTCATCAAGATGTATCAGAAAGAAGTTATGTCCAAGTTTCCCGTTATCCAACATGTCTACTTTGGATCTATCCTAACGCTAAATCCTGTCAAGCAGGGTAAGATGTTGCCAAGTCCACGTTTGGGAATCCTACCAAGAACGAATTTGGCCACGGTGGTTTCTCCACCTAAATTTGATGCCGAACCAAGTAAATAAAGCCACTCGAAGTTCGTTATTGTTCAATAACTTGATAATTATTTGTCTTCAATAAAAACGATATGCACTAACTAGTTTGTTCTTTCCATACGATTACATTCGTCAGCCAATTCATGTCCCCGCTTGCTTCTGTTTATTTAAATCGACTTCGTTGGAGCTGGTTTCAATCCAATACCAACCCGAAATTTCTTGGTTCTAGTCAGTGTGAACCAGTCGAAATTCTAAGGTTGATTTAACCCTTTATAAGGCAGTGGCAACTATGTTGCCACCAACAATTCATATTTTTTTCTCTTCAGCTAAGGGAAATGTGGGTAAGCCCGTCACCCCAACGGCTTTACTAGAAAACCATTTTGCAGTATGTTTTTGACTATACCTATTATTAGTATTTATCATTTTAACCATTTCGAGACACATCATACCCACTGGGAACTGTCAAATTCAAAGAAAATAAACAAAACAAACGTAAGCGTCGTCGCTGAAATACCGGATGTAATTTTTTGATGGTAGATTTTAACGTCTTGACAAATAATTAAGTACAGAAATTCAATTCCATCGATCGCGTACTTTCATTTACACTGTATCTCAGTGCTGAGATTCATTGAAAGGAAAGTTTAATCCCGAAGTGCCTTTCGGGTAAGCCCGTCACTCATCGGTGCGGGTAACACCGTCATGCTCTTTGGATCAGCGGATGTTGTGAAACTACCTAACCATTTTTATCAGATGCCACGCAACTACAAATGGAACACTCACTGCGGAAATTGGACCGATCAGCAGCTGATCCAGGCAAAGGACGCAGTGGATCGCGGGATTTCCGTGAATCGTGCTGACAAGGCGTTTGGAATTCCAAGAACTACGTTGGCAGACCATGTTACGGGAAAGGTGGTGAAGTCGAAACTGGGATCACAAGAAACGGTTTTCACGCCAGAACAGGAAGCCGAACTTTTGCAGCACCTGCTTGATCTGGAAAGTCGTTTTTACGGCATTAGAAAGAACGATGTCCGTGAGCTGGTTTTCGAGCTGGATGAAAAAAAAAAGATTCCCCATCCCATTAAGTCGAGCACTTTAATCTGAAGAAGTCTGTAAGTAGCAGACGAAATGGGTCTATCTGACAGTGGAATTTAAAGGAATTTTCTCGCGTTTACTAGCGAAAATTTAAAAATAAAGTGTTTCAATGTTTAATTTTTTATTTTTTAAAAAGTGATCAAATGAAGTGTTAATTTTAAATTCTCCTAGTTTCCCAATCATTGCCCATCCATTCAACAAAAATGGTGCGAATGAAAATTTCAAATCAAACCCACATCAAAAGTCTTTTGAAAATTTCCCTGATTGATAATAAATGACTTCTGGCAACATTGGGCTTGTCGCACATGTTTTAAACCTGGACATTTTGGAGACTCCGGAATCTGTTCCATTTAAAGGGCTGTCCATATACTACGTGCTTATCATGGTGGCTCAAAAATCAGAAAACAAGATTACTCGTACATATAAAAACAGATTTATAATAAATTATGGCACAGGGGTATGTATGAATCTGAAAAACTCTAAAATATGTCCCTGTGGTATATGAATGACCCCTTGTGAAATGGCCAATGGAGATGGTTGATAAATCATCACAAGAGATCAAAAATATCTACATATTCAAAATTAAATTTCGTTTACAGAAACCTTCAAAACTATTTTAATAAAAATGAATGCCGGTCTTACACAATTTGGCGACGGTCTTACCCGCACTGATTGAAAAACTTCAATATTTACCATGTTTGTTTTGCGTATGTTGTTTGAAAAAACACATATTTTGACACTTCCAACGCACAAATCATATAAAGTAATACTCCATCAAAGATTATGCTAAGGGTACCTGAGTTTTGAGGTATTACATTAATTTTAAAAAATCGCAATGCTTAAGGTGACGGGGTTACCCCTTTCTCCCCTACTGAATATATATCTTTGATTTTTTGTCAATAACCAACTCAGGATACCAAGAGGTTATATTTTTTTTTTGAATAGTGTTTGAAAAGAAATCCAAGTTTTAAAGCTTTTTATTTTCGAGAAAACTGTAATTTTCAAGCAGTGGCCAAAAATTAGCTAAAATGGCCATTAAAAATGGCATTTTGGAAAAAGTTTTAAATTAGATGGACAATTTCAGATCTTCTGAGTCAAGTTCTGCAGTTCTATTCATATGTCTACTGGTAGAATCGCTTTTTCATTTGATGCAGCATTTCCAGCATATTGCAACTGATGTTTTTCGGCTCCACGGGTAGCGGCAACTATATTGCCACCTACCTTTTGCGGCTTAACGGGCAGTGGCAACTATATTGCTACCAACGTTTTCAATTTTTTGGCTTCACAGGCAGTGGCAACTATATTGCCACCAATGTTTTTCGACTTAACGGGCAGTGGCAACTATATTGCCACCTACAATTTTGCATATTTTTTTAAAAGAAAAATATTCGTATTCACTAATCACCGTAAGCATTGTGTTCCATAATAGTATGTGCTAATTCCTTGCTTGGTTGTCACGGCCTTATAAAGGGTTAAAAAATACCGAAAAGACAATTGTCTAAAAACTGGCAGACACTATCTTGATAACTGATATCACACTGTTTGACAATACGCCAAATATTTGTCTCGTTAAGTTTTTCCAAATAATGCTGTTTGCAAAGTTGTTTGTCCACACAAATATTCGACTTCTAGAAAGTGTGAGATGTTTAGTAGAATACCTGTAACTAGAAATGAGAAGAAAGATGAGAATTTTCCATTTAATTCCAACTACCTTTATTGCTTATCTAGACAGATACGTGTATTTCGTCTACAATGTGCAGACTTCTTCAGTGTCGTGTACTAAGTCAAGTTATTAGTACACGACACTGAAGAAGTCTGCACATTGTAGACGAAATACGCGTATCTGTCAAGATAAGCAACAAAGGTTGTTGGAATTAAATGGAAAATACTAAAATATTTGACTCAAAATTGTTTAGCCAACTATGGAAATCGATTGTTTAACCAACGTTCATCAAATATATTTTTGATGACGTATTAAGATGTTTGCAAATGATTGCATATATCTACTTGGTTGTTTATTTGTCACGCCTTTTGTCTGACAAGTATTGTTAATCGGTTGGGAAGTTTTTGTAAACTTAAAAAACTGATGAAGTTTGCAGAAGCAGATAATTTCTCATCTCCATGCGAAGCGCTTTGAAATTGAAAGATACAAGATTGAAAACGAGCGGAGGTCATTTGAACGGTAGTATCCGATCAGGCACATAACCCTTTGTCATACTACCCCATGCAGGATATTTCCCCCCTTGCCTATCCTGCATGGTGTATTATGACAAAGGGTTATGTGCCTGATCGGATACTAGCGTTCAAATGCCCTTCGCTCGTTTTCAATTTCAAAGCCTGCCGTTGCCCTATACGGACCTATAAATACACTTTCTCTCCATGTCTTTGTGTTCTAGCAATAAAATTACTGTCCACTCCTAGCGCTTCGCATGGAGATGAGAAATTATCTGCTTCTGCAAACTTCATCAAAGATCGTTACTTCCGCGCTGGGGAGAATACAAAAAATAACAATCAAAAAGTGTTAAAAAACTGTATAACTAAGTCCCGAGATTTTCAAAAAAGTCCCAACAACATAATTGAATGACAGTGAAGTTAAAAGAACTTCAAGATAGGCTTATAACATGCTATAAGACAGTCTTGATGACGAATTTCTTGTTGAAATTATTTGACAACCGTTTTTACATGTTATAACTCTGTAGTCTGAACAAGGCAAAAGCCGCCTCCAGCCTGGTTTTGCTTTGTAGCTGCGCCTTCGCCGACTGAGCTAAGGGAGGACTTCGATTGTTAGAATAATGTATTTTGTATTCCTAGTAGTAACTTGGGCGTTAGAGCGGGGTAGCCGCTTTTCCAATCCAAGGCGCCAGATATTGCTTGGCTCAACGTAGACCTGGCCAACGTAGGTAAGTTCCTGTCATAGAAACGGAGCGGAGTCGATAATCGACGTGACGTTTTGCAGCCCTGAGCTGTTGAACCACTGGAGAGTGGAGGATGGCTACACCTATAGTGACCACCTGGCAGTTCGCTGTAGCATCACCCACAGTGCTAGGCAGCACGCAGAGAGAGGAGCACCCACTCCGTACATCCGCAGATACAGAACGTTGTACTTCGATAAAGAAGTATTTAAATAGGCGCTAGAGCGGGAACAGAGACTGAGCGCTACCCAAGATCCCTGTGGTGATCAACTCGTAGCACTATTTACACGAGTGTGCGACGCAACCATGCCCAGAAAGATCAAACATAGTGTTGGGTTACCGGACCCTAACCAACACCGATTGGGGGGTAATTAATTACACTGCCAGTTGTGGGGTAGAAAATACTTGGCGTCTCCATAAGTGGACTGTATTTTGTTGGGTTTTGGGGTTTCTTTTGGGGTTCCTTTCAGTTCCACACAACGCATTGCACATTCGTCCATCTATCACTCAACATTCTTACGCAACACACATAGTTCGTCCAACATACGTTTATTTACAATATTTACAGAACGTTACTATTTTACTGTACAACACTCAACACAAAACATTCCTTTCCATTGTGGCTCTGCTCCCATTCATCCTTCTCGAGAGTCAGAGCTACACGACTGTCCGCACAGCAGATCATCCACTATTCAACAACCAGATGATCCAAAGCGGTGACGTCACCGATAACGATCGCCCGTGATCGCTATCGGTCGAAGTGGTTGGGAGAATACCATCTCTATTAGGTGGAACGATCGTTGGAGAGAAAGTCCTCTCATTCCACAGTGGCGTAGCAAGGGTTGGGTGATGTTACTCCCGAACACATAGGGATGGATGGTCGCCGGTGTACTGGTGGACAGGGACGATCGCCTACATCCGAAGAACCTGCCACCGAGCTAGAAGGAGGATTCAAAAAGCGAGGTCGGACTCTGAAAGAACGGAGCGCCACGTGGTACTAGGCATCGATAGGGCTGACGAGCCTGTTTCAAGGATCTGTGTTCGAAAGCCAACTCGAGCCCATGGGGTGACGCCTATCGGGTGGTAATGGCTAAAACCAAGGGCACGACAGCTCCAACCGAGCAATGATCAGAGTTACTACACGTCACATCATTAGGGAACTCTTTCCGAGCCATGACCAGAGGCCCTGGTCTCCCATAACGGCAGATTTGCCCCACGACAATGGCATTGCGGACGAAAGGGACGAAGTGATCGTTGCAAACGAGGAACTCATCGCGATAGGCAAATCGCTGAAGGTGAACAAAGCGCCAGGACCTGACGGCATATCGAACGTGGCCATCAAGACGGCTATTTCACTTCTTGTTCACAGCAGCTTTTTGAGTCATCCTAAGGTTTCGCTTGACGATGGCCCAATATTGCTCGATTGAGCGGGGCTCTGGCGTTTTGGGAGGGTTCTGGTCGTTGGGCACCACTTGAACGTTGTTGGCAGCATACCACTTCATGGCCTTTTTTCCCTAATGCAATATGCCAAATCCGGCCAAACTAGAACGGGACAATTGTGTGGCTTCAGAAAAGGCAGTAGACGTTTTTGTAGGCACTCGCTCAGATAAATTTCCTGGTTGACGGTTCCGGTCGCAATTAAACGTTGCTCTTCAAGTCATAGGTGCAGATGGCCTGCCAAACCAGATATTTCTTCGCGAACTTTAACAGTTTAATGTGCTTGAAAATATCTGCCACCTTTCCCCGTCCGGTTGCCGTATAAAAATCCTGTCCAGGAAGCTGCATAGAGTTTGCCTTGACGTAAGTTTCATCGTCCTGTACGCTGTAGCACGCAATCAAACTTCGTCAGCATCGTCGTGTACAACTTTCACGATCATGCTTTGGCCGACGTGTTTTGTTTATCGTCGCGATTTGGAGTCACCACTTTCTTGTAAGTCGACAGTCTAGTCCGTTTTTTAGCTCTATCCATAGTTGAAGGAACCACTCCCACCTTCTTTGCGACATCTCGGACGGAGAGGTTGGGGTTCCGCTGGAAACAGCGGGCAACTCTTTTTGTCGTCGCTGTGGCCTCCGGCTTTCGATTTCCCCCCGATCCAGCTTTTCTGGCTGTTCACCGAACATTTTTAATACGTTGGTAACAGTTGATTAAGCCAAATTCAACAATTTCGCCAACTTGGCATGAGAGTAGTTTGGATTTTCGCCATGCTCGTGCAAAATTTTGATGCGTTGCTTCGCTTCCTTCGACGACATTGCTAATCTCAAAATCAAAATAGAGGCATGCTGCAACACGTACACATCTTCAAAATAAGGGGCGAGCAAATTTTTTTAATGCACGATGAAAGGAAGTGCGTCAAGTTTAATTCGAATCAGAATTGTCGTTAAGAATACGTACATGCTTTCAGTGATAGTTTCTTCGATAAATCGAAATAGTTCTTCAACCTAATTCCTTAATTTTCTGAACACATTTATTTTTCAAAAACGATTTGTCCAAGTTCATAAACCCAAAAAGAGTTAGTTTATGAAAATCTGACTAAAAGGTTTTTTTTTCGTGTCGGGAATCTTCATCACTGCGACCAGTTTTTAGATCTATTGTGAGATATCCCCCTTTTTGTTTGCTCTAGTTATTCACTTTTGCTAGAAATGATCGCCAATGTTTGGCCTTAAAGCGTTGTCCCAGGGCGGTATAACACACCGAATAAAATGTTCTACCGTACTGGGGTTTGTTCTGCAGATCTAAGAGGGTTCTAGTAGCCCTTTGCTGAAGAACTTAAATCTTTTGTTGGAGATTGCCGGGCACTGGCATAGCAAGTGTTCCGAGTCTTTTTATACATGTCACAAAATCGACATGAATCATTTTGAAGTTTTCCTATCAGCTTCAAGTGATATCAGCTCGGACAGTGACCATTTATAAGGCCTGTATATAAGTTTAAATCTTTTTTGGTAAGATCAAGTAATTTGCGGGTCATTGAAATGTTTGAAGTGATTAACCGCTTCGATTGCTTAGCTATAAAAGTGTTGTTCCAGTTTACCTCCACTTTCAAGCATTGCCAGGCATTCATCTCCATTCTAAATGAAGAAGCAGATAAACCAAAAAAGGGTTCAGGTGGATTTCTTCGAAATATTGGCTTCCTTTGCAAGTTTTCTTATGGAACGCACCGGGTTGCTTAGGACCATCCTGCAGGGTCTTTTTTATGCGGTAAACTGTTGCCAAATGGCACCCTACCACCTTGGGAATCTTTTTCGGCTTCTTCTGGGTGAGCAACCAACTGGTGATCACTTCTTTCACGAACATTTTGACGAATTTGCAATAAAACAAATAGAATGTTTGGACGCAGCACTTGAAAGTAAACATAAACAAATACACTTTCGACAGAAATTAGTCACTAGCTACACGGATTAACCCAATTTTCAAGTTTGAACATTTTCGCATTATTTTCTGCCGCACCCTGTATAACAGAGCATTCCAAAATTGCTTGAATTTCAGTTTAGAATACAGTTGGCTACTTACCCATTCAAATTGATATGGTAATCCCTGGGCCAGTTATACCAGCTCCCACTTGATTGTTAATTTTTGAACCGTCTGTATAGAATACAATCGATTCTTGACGGAGGTTCGGACCACCTCTTTCCCACGAATCACGTCCAGGAATAATAACTTGATACGAACAGTTAAAGTTGTATATTTTCTCTATCCAATCTTCGATGTTCATAACTAAAGGATTAAATCTAACAATTTTCAGAATGCTATCCTATTAAATCACCTCAAAAAAGGTTCACAAACCTTCTGATCCTTAAGGCGCTCTTTTCAGCTTCTAATTGTACACAGAAAAAAAAGCGTTCCCGAAAATGAAAACGGACCGTGAACTAGTTCACGTTTTCAGGGTTTTTGCCTTTAAACGTTATTTAGTTCATGATGACGTGATTCAGTTCACGGTGTATTTTAGCTTGTTCCCGAATTCATGACTGCAGTTCACGGATCTGAGTGCGGATTTTTTCCGTGTGTGTTTTGATGCAATGGTAGCATGAAAAGCAATGCATTCAGTGCCTTTGTTGGTGTACTTCTCATTGCACCAGTAATTGAACTAGTTGCTAGCCTATGAAATTATTCTAACCTTCTCTTTGAAGGTTGTATGGAATCAAATTGTACCACTTTCAAATGGCTGTAACTTTTTACCTGTTGGGTATTTTCTATTGAAATTTTGGGTGGAATTAGTCCAGTGTGAATATTTTAACGCTGTCCAAATTTTGCTATTATGGTTTCAGTTGAAAATCGAATTTATCGACTAGCGACAATCGATTTTACTCTCGTTCTGTACGTTATATATAATTTCGGAAGTAGTGCGCTGTACAGCACATCTGATGCGCCATAGAACGCACTACTTCCGACATTAGGTATAACGTACAGAACGAGAGTAAAATCGATTGTCGCTAGTCGATAAATTCGGTTTTCAACTTAAACCATAATAGCAGATGTGCAATCGTTGCGAAGATGGAGTCGGAAGAACAGAAGCGGCACAAAGAAATGTTGCGCACGTACCTCGGAAATCCGGATC
This sequence comes from Aedes japonicus, assembly GCA_034211315.2. Lineage (NCBI taxonomy): Eukaryota > Metazoa > Arthropoda > Insecta > Diptera > Culicidae > Aedes > Aedes japonicus. Next base: position 36,704 of record JASCZW010001676.1, on the reverse strand, counting down.
TCTCTCATCGTGCCATCTGCAGGAAGCTGGGAAAGGTATATTCTACGGTGACTCGTGTTTTAAATCGGTACCACAAACGTTTGACTATCGATCGGAAAGAAAAAAGTGGCAGAAATGGATCTCCGTATAGTGTTAAGGATCACAAGCGGGTAGTTCAAGCTTTCAACAGGAATCCCAACAGTTCAGTTCGAGATGTGGCGAAGAAACTGAATCTAACCAAAACTTTCGTGCAAGATGCGAAAAAACGCACGTAAAATGTCCAGAAGGCACCTAATCGCGATGAACGGCAGAATACGGTAGGTAAGCTCTACACCCAGCTCTTCACAAAACCACATTGCCTCGTTATGGATGATGAGACGTATGTAAAAGCAGACTTCCGGCAGCTTCCGGGGCTCCAGTTTTTCACTGCTCATCATAAATTCGATGTCCCTGAGGACGTTAGAAAGCAGACGATGTCTAAGTTTGCCAAAACATATATGATTTGTCAAGCAATTTGCTCGTGTGGAAAGCGGAGCACCCCATTCGTGACCACTGGAATGGTCAATGGGCAGGTGTACCTAAAGGAATGCCTTCAAAAGCGTATACTTTCTCTTCTGAGGTCACACGATGGTCATACGAGTTTCTGGCCGGATTTAGCCTCGTGCCATTACTCGAAAGAGGTCCTGGAGTGGTACAAGGCTAAGGAGGTCAATTTCGTGCCGAAGCGTCTCAACCCCCCGAACGCACCGGAACTGCGGCCAATTGAAAAGTACTGGGCCATCATGAAGCAGGCACTTCTGAAGCATCCTAATGAAGTGAAATCGGAGGAAGATATGAAGAAAAAATGGATTTTTACGCAAACATATATTGGTCCTAATGTTATACAGGACCTTATGAGTAGTGTAAAGAAGAAGGATTTGGAGTTGAAATTGAATTAAACAAACATGGGAAAACATTCAAAACATGTTTTATTTTACTCCCTGAAAGTTCGAAGATGATTGGTTGAACGGGTGAATTTTGCAATTATTTGTGTGTGTCGCAATTTGATTCCGTACACCCTTTACAACAGTTTCTGTAGTTTTTGGCCACCAGATCAATGCAGCAAAGGTAATCTTGGGTTTCACAATTTCCGAATAAATCCAATGGATCATTGTTGCCCGAGCAGGACCGAATAACTCGATAACTGGTATTAGTATTAAGGAGCTCAGATTAAGAGGTAAAATACCTGAGGATAATACCACAACATTGTTTCCACAATGTTATGCGAATACCAAATTGAGGTAAGACAATTCCAAAATAGTACCTCTCAGGTATTCCCAGGTATCCAAAAGAACAAATTTTCTAATTCGGGAGAAATTTTGCTTGAAATTCTTAGGTATTTTGCTTAGGTATTTTACCTCTTAATCTGAGCTCTTTAATACCAAGGCCTGTTATCAAGACCAAAATTAGGTATTCATATGCTGTTGTCTCCTGCTCGGGTGGCTTTAGTCCCCATTGCTTACCGAATGTTTTTTAGCTATTCATAGAGCATTACTAAAAGGTTACTTCTGTTTCCCAAGATTTATTTTAATTGCACTCAGTCAGCTGGTAAAAAAAACTTGTCCCTTTATTCTCTATTAAACGAATTAATTCCCTTTAAAGTCAAAATCCGATGACAGTGTAATGATGGAAAAGCGCATAAAAGAGTTTCCTGATTCTTTTTGGTAAATTATTCCCTTGAATAATTTACTAATCCGTCTAGCCTTTTTCTCATTCTTTTTTCACGCTAGTTTATATACCAGCCCCGAAAATTTCACGCCATTTACTTTCTGTTGAGCTTCTCAAGAGCCGGAAATGGAGATAGATAGCAAAGCAAATTATGCATACCAAAACGGTAGAAAATTAATCCCATTATAGAGTTCTCATTTCAAACCTCGCTAGTGTGCTTCTAGATTCAAATGATGAAATAAGTTACATGTCATTGGTTTAATATAGGAAACAAATAACTTCAAAAACATGGGTCTGATACCCTACTGTCAACCCTTTTTTTTTGGGTTGTCAGAACTTTTAACCTCTTCACCTTTTCATACACAATAAGAAGGCTACAAAAATTGCAAATAATTCTGTTTTAATGGTTTTTTAAAATTAAAATAAAGTTTAAAAAGCTTCAAAAGCCTGGTCCGCATTGGAATAACTACTGGGGGTGCCTAGGGGGCCAGGCCCCCTCCAGAATTCTGTAGCTCCCCTCCCCCAGGATTTTTCCCTAATAAATTTCTGATTTGAAATGAAACACTATTCATAATCTCTACGGAATTGTACGGATTTTTTCCCAGTATAAGTTGTTTTTGTACTATGTTCCCTTCGGAAATAGTTTGAACGAGTAACTATTTCTGAAGGAATAAATTGCGCATACCCTCTTCCCTACCCTTTACACTTACCCCACTGTACCTTATAGGATGAAAAGTGGGTATATCGGGAAAATCATAGTTAACTGCAATTAGATTTATGAGAATTCCGATATATCAACATTACATCCACTTCGCTCGCGAGTCTGCGTTTGTTAATATGTTTTGAAATTGAAAATATCTTCGCAACATCATATGATCCTAGTAGTGTACAGCAATTTTTGCTAGAACCAAAGATGTGAAGAGAAAGTATCGATAGGTCCGATAGAGTTCGGCAGTTTTTCCAAGCAAACGCACCAACTTTTGCCACACATCTCCATCCGGGGTAGGTCAAGGCAGGAACGGATCCGCCCCTTGACTGGCAAAAATGTACGCGTTTGGTCGTGCTCAAACATTGTCAATAGCACAGAATGGTTCTAGCGATGTGAAATCTCTGTTTTTACACACCCTTAAGACCACATGTGAAGGAAATCAATTTCCAATAAGAGGTTGTTGAAAACACAACTTCTAATTTTTACCAGTAATGTTTTTCTCGTTGTTGTTTACTTAACAACCTCGGAGAGAAACCCGGTTGGGTGTTGTATGCTGATCCTTTTAACAGAATGTTTTGACGGAAACCCCATCATGGAATGAATACATTACTTATTATGTTATTTTTTTTTGCGTTTGCTCCAAAATGCTGCTTAACAGAAGCTCTACGCCTTAGCCCTAAATAGTTCTGAATTCTAATAATTCAATTCTATTCAAATGAAAACCTCAAGACTCATAACTAAAATAATAGCGACAGTAAAATGTAGAGCCTGTTAAGCTGAAACATAAGATTTGAAACACTTTTCTATGTACGCATTTTAATTTTATTTTTCAAGAAGGTTTTAAAATAATGAGCTGTGTTTATATACGCATTTTATAATTCACGATATTATTTTCTCTTGTACGATCAATTTAGACTCCCAGATTGATTAAAAATTTCGAAGATAACGAATGTCCATAAGCAAAATATGGAGTTAGAAGTTTATTCATTAACGATAATATTTCCGAAAATGTTGTTTTCGCGTTCCTACGCTTTCAACTAAAGGTAAACATATAATCAGATAAATTCCTGAGATCATATCATAACACTAGTCTACAAAATAATTCAAAAGTGATTGTCGATATCAAAGCGGAAAACGCGGAAAACAGTGGATGTCCAACGTTATTAGAGGTATTTTCGTAACCGATCACTTCCTTTTATTGTTCAACTTTTATTATCCAATTTTAATTATTACGCACTTTACTAATAGTTTATCAAATTTCCTTATGCACTTTTTAACGAATTAATTCATTAATACTACTCAAATTTTCGCTAAACTCATACGCTAAATTCAATTTCTTAATTTACTAATTTGGGACTTGGTTCACTCTTCTTCTGCACAATTGATTGGTCTGAGAACGTAGGAAGATACTATAAAGAGATCGGTTCACGTGCGGGTTACCCTTTTATACTCATTTAGTTTCATGAGCGGGCGGAAATAGAAATCTACTACCACATTATCATAATTTGAGTACCATGGGCTCCGTTGTGATGACATCTCGTTGGGACGACTACGCGTTGACTCGATGAACAGGGGATCTTCCGTATGAGTGATGCTCATTCTCGACAAGCAGGCGGTGCTAGTTTATTCGTACACGAACAGTGATGAACTTTATAATTCGATTAGTGTTTCTAATGTGAAATTTTATGCAGACTTCAAAAATGCCGTAAAAAATAAAGTAGAACATTTTTCGAGATGTGGATATAAGTTGATTTTTTATAAATGAACAAAACATTTACTTAAAATGGAATATCTTCAACGCGTGTGATCCAATTTCAAATACTTTGTCATTAAATAACGTAAAATTAAATTTAACACTAATCTTCTGAACATTGCAATATTGTGGAAGTACTAGTTTCGACGCAATTTACAAGCAAATATTTTTTTTTTTTTGTAATTTGTAATGTTTTTGGAGATTTGTAAAAAAAACTGTGCTAAACATATGTTTAATACAAAAATAACGCCAACAAAAAAAAAATTTGTAGCTTAAACGAAGAAAATTAGGACTCAATGGTGAAAATCGGTAAAAAAATGAGGAAGTTCAGCTGGCTTTTAGAAAAAATGCAGAATTGCGGTAAAAAAACAGAAATTCAAAAGAAATACGCCCATCTCTCTCTTTCTCTCTCTCTCTCTCTCTCTATCACACACACACACACACACACACACACACACACACACACACACACACACACACACACACACACACACACACACACACACACACACACACACACACACACACACACACACACACACACCGTTTTTTTTGTCATTCTTGAGCACTTTAGGCAAATTTCTTTAAAATAAGTCTATTAAAACTCAAAAATGATTCAAACTTGAGCTTAGGCGTTTATGCGTCGTTTTGGTAGTTTTGGTTTTGGCATTGATTCATCCCAAAGGCCTTGATATCGTCGTTCTATTTCCTTCATTTGTTGGTGGGATCGTTCACCGTCACTTCATCGTTCACTTCCGTCGCCAAGTTTCGTTGGAAGAAATCCAAATGTGAGTGGAGGAAATGGATTATCAATGCCATGTTCACACCTATAGTCATGAAGAGCAAGGATTTATAATCTAGGTACATGAAACATGGGTAACTTGATAAATTTTTTTTAGATTTCATATTATCTATATTCATATAGTTTTCCAGCAAATTCTCAATAACTTCAACAAGATCCGCACTTTTAGTGTTTCCTAGGAAATTCGTAAAGACCAGTCGAAATGATTTCCACGCTTCTTCCTCATCAGAAAACATGTTTCGACAGATACATATGGGTTCATCCAGAAGATCGCCGGTTTCAACAAATTCTGTGGAGGAATGATGCGTCGGAACCAATTCGCGTTTACCAACTTAAAACCGTTCCACGCCACTCGAGTTCTTGACCAATTGGCTTCAGATGACGGTGAAAGCTATCCCCTCGCAGTGCCAGTCATTCGGAAGGGTACATGCGTCGACGACGTTCTGCCTCGGCACGATGATCTTCTCACGTTGCAGAAAACATGTAGTCAACTAATTTCTTTGCTTGCTGGCGCAAGGCTCGTGCTGCAAAAGTGGGCTACCAACGAAATCGGAGCATTGGACGGCGTCCCTACAGAGTTGTGGGAAACCTCTAACAAAACACACTGGAGATCGATCGCTCAACGGCCGTTAAAACCCTTGGCCTACTGTGGTTTCCCAAATCCGACATGTTCATGTTTAAGTTTCCAGCTCTTCAAGAGGCAGACGTCATCACTAAACGATCGGTGGTATCCGAGATGTCACGCCTATTTGATCCCATTTGACTTCTTGGGCCCTTCATCGTCAACGCCAAGATGTTCGTGCAGAACCTTTGGTCGGAAAAGGAGCTGGTCTCAGCAAGTGCCGAGAAGGATTATGACCAACTCTTTTCGTCACTACACTTTACACTGCTTCTGTAACGCTTCCGCAAAGGGCTACGGTTGTTGCGTTTACGTGATTTCGGAAGACGAAACCGGAAGGCTACACAGCCACCTACTTACTTCGAAGTCTCGTGTCGCACCGCTTCGTGGCCAGTCCATTCCACGACTGGAACTCTGCGCTGCCCTACTTGGAAGTCAGCTTGTCGATACGCTACACAAAACGAAAGAATTTACGGAACCTGAGTTATGCGGACAGATTCGTCAATCGTTCTGCACTGGATCGGATCAAAGTCCGACAATTGGAAGTTCTTCGTATCTTAACGCGTCGCCGAAACTCAACGGTTGACCAAAGGACTCGAATAGAGACACGTTCCCACTGACTTGAACCCGACCGACCGGATTCCACGAGGAACTATGGCTAGTCAGATCATAAACGACGATCGATGGCGGCATGGTCCTAGATTTTTGCTTTACCCAATGGAGCAACGGCTTGAGCAGCTGATTCCAACACCAGAAGAGCAACAAGTCTACGAGGAAACTCGAAGCGTTGTATCACTACAGGTTAACGAAGGCAAAGATGCGCTGTTCGAACATTTTTCTGAACTCGCAAAGCTGTTGAAACTCGTCGCCTATTTCTATAGATTTCGCAACAACTGTAAATTAGCGAGAGGATTGGACGGACAACTTTTACCAGAAGAATGCGAGTTTGCTCTTAAGGTTTGTGATTCGCATAGCACAACGTTCGGCTTTTCCAGCAAAAGTGAAAAGTTATACACCGGCAAGGAATACATCTACCACACCTGAAGTCGCCACTACGCAATCTCAACTTATTCATGGACAGCTTCGGACTATTGCGGATCGATATTCGTCTGCGTAACGTAAACGCCCCATTCGATACTCGTTTTCCGATGCTGCTACCGTATTACCACAAGCTATGTTTATTGATTGCACGAGCAAGGCATCTCAAAACACTACTCGGTGGACCATCACTCCTTCTTTCCACGATGCGTCAACGTTATTGGCCGCTCAAGGGTCGCAATCTACCTCGAAAGCTCACTCTTCACTGTGTAACATGCTTCCGGTGTCGGCCGAAACCATCAACGCAAATTAAGGCACCTCTACCAGCCGTATTCGGGAATGAATTACTGTGGGCCGTTCTACGTTCGTCCGCTATATAAGAGGGGTGCGTCGGTTAAAATGTACGACTCGCTCTTCGTATGTTTAGTGGTGAAGGCCGTGCATATCGATGATCTCGATGATCTGGCATTAGTTGGGGAACCCTCATCGCAATCTCCGAACCAGATCCAAACCACATCAATCCTGGGCGCTTGAGTCGCCTGCAAGACATGAAGAAGACGCTGCAAGACCTTTCAACTCGTTGGACACGTAACTATGTGAGTCAGCTTCACCAACGGGCGAAATGGAAGAAGCAACAGATCGATCTTCAACCAGGTCAACTGGTTCTCTTGAAAGAGAATACACCACCGCTCCACTGGCCTTTGGGACGCATCGTCGAGACCATTCTAGGTCAGGACGGCCGAGTCCGGGTTGTCGTCGTGAAGACAGCTACGGGCCGGTACAAGCGGGCCGTCACTGTAGTGTCGGTCCTTCCAACCGATCCAGACGAAGAAGCCAGCGAAAATGACTAGGATGTTGGTTGATACTGGACGTTTCAACAGGGGCTGGCATGTTCACGCCTAATCATGGATACCCGAAAAGAAAGCGGAAATTACAAAATGCAAACATGTTAATATGAACAAAATTTAACTTACTTACCATAATAGAACACGTACCTTAAAACATATTGTAAACCACATACTCGCAATGTAACTCACTGTCGATCACACAGAACACTACTCATACTCGATCATCTCCACAGTGTTGCACCTAACAGGAGAAATACATTTTAGTTCGTAAGTGACCAGCAAAACGATCAAACGCTTCTTTGCCAATTCGAAAACTAATCCCTATCGCGTCGTATTCACTTGACCCATCGAAGACAAAGTTATCGGTGTGACTTGCCCCGCGAAAAGGCAAATAGTTCCCGAACACATATGTTTAGCACAGTTTTTTTTTAAATCTAAAAAAAAATCGCGAAAATTTATACATACTTATAAATACACTAAGGTTTTTTTTTTGCACGGCGGATACGTTCCACTTTTAGTCTGAAACTAAATAGAGGTGATAAATTCACATGCTTAAACATTTTAGATTGCTCTGATTTTTTTTGTATGCGTTACCTTTCCATGCAATGGTCAAAATACAATTTTTAAAATTTTGAGTATTTACACCAAAAATTGTGAATTTTTTGAAAAACTGCCATATGATTACTTTTGGCCCAAAACGTAAAATGTGATTTGAATTAGGTCGATAAGTTGTTCCGTTCTGGAGTTATCGCCGAAAACAACCCGTGTAAAAAAAACTAATTCTAGGATTTTTTTCAAAAGGGCGAATCTAACATTGAGAGGCTCTCGCCTCTTTCGCTCTCTTTCATTTATTACAGCGTCATTATAAATCTTTTGAGGGATTCTTTAGTACAGATAGAAACACAACAGTGCTGACTACCATACTCTACAAATAGTTGAATGAAAAACGTAACGCTGAATGGAATATGAATGAAAGAGAAAGTAATCAAAGAGAGTCTCTCAATTGCAGATTCGCCCTAATGAAAAAAAAACCTAGAATTGTATTGCAATTTTCAGAAGATCGGTGTTAAATTTACTTTTGTTTCATTTGATGACATGCGTTGGCGATATTCCATTTAAGGTAAAAGTGTTTTTGTTCATTTATTAAAAAAATCATCTTTTATCCATATCTCGAGAAGAACAGTTCTTAACTTTTTTTGATGGCATTTTTGAATTCTGCATAAGATTTCACATAAGAAACAGTAGACGAATTATAAAGTTAGACGAATTATAAGTCACTTTTGATTTATTTTGTAAACTAGTGTAATCAGTTCAATTCACTTTTCTCATACTGAAGGTCCACTGCATTGCTATGTGAGCTGAACCTCACTGAATATTTTGTTCCCAGTGGACTATGGACATGTTGAATAAGGATAGGTACTTTTCCTGAATCGGATATTTTTTGCGGCTTGCACGGTAAAGAAAACTACCGTTAGATTTGTTTTGAAATAATCACTCCTTGATTCCACCATCCTTGTAAATGAACGATGTTAGATTTAGCCAGAATTATTCCGTTTTGGAAAATCAAAATATGTCAGGGCTTCTCGAGCTAGAAGAGAAAAACAAAATAAACTTAAGGAAAAGCTTCATGTTTGAGAATATTTTGGTAATACTTACTGGGATCGTAATAATCATATACTTTGATCCACCCGGCAACTTGATCGAAAACAAGTGCTGTTTCCAAAGCTATCAAACCTACGCAAACAGGATCATTCGCCAGCAGGGGTTCCAAGTAAATGATAACGTGAGTTTCGCCATCTTTGGTTTCCATTTTCTGGAACAACAAATTCCACAATAGATCATTAATTTTTGTAAAATTTTGTGTAGATTTATTATAAAAAAGCTGTTACAAAAACGCTCAAGTTTAAGTGAAGCATAGAGTTGGTAAATGTAGGTATTTAGCTTTTATAAAATAGTACCATCTATAGTAACGTAGAACGGGGTAATATTATTGAAGTTCTCTCCAGTTAGAATCCAGAATCACTCATTGTGTTGCAGCGGCACGGAAAGTGACCGCTGCAAGAATGATTTAGAGCGGTTTGTTTGCCTAGGCGCCCACTTTCTGTAGTATAAATTTCACGGTGTTTCGTGCTGTGAGTCAAAAGTTATTCCAGATGGAAGCCGATAGGAGACAAAATTCTGCACACCCACGTTGATAATCCAACGTGGCCCGGAATCAAAATCGCAAAAACGTTGAAAACCGCCAAATCAACCGTTTTTGATGTGCTCAAACGTTTTAGGGAGCGAAAGAGCATGGATCGAGTGCTTCAAGATGAGCGCCGTAGTGGAACATATGACCGCAAGCAGAACCAGAAGGTGTTGAGAACCCTCAGAGCAAACCCTGGACTATCAGATAATGAAATCGCACAAAAATACGCTGCTGCTCGCAGGATATCGTTCTTATTGAGTCAGCAAGCAACCAAACAGAACGTTGAAGCAAAGTTTCATCACCAAGACTCGAGCTCGGAAATTGTACCAGCAGGTTTTGACGAAGTACCAAGGATGCCTGCTCATCGACGATGAAACCTGCTATCTTTCTAAAGCCCATAAAGGTCCCGTGATGTTTTGGCAAGATTTGGCGAGTTGCCACTACAGCCGGGAATTCATCCAGTGGTACCGAAATAATAACGTAGATTTCATCGATAAAAACATAAATCCACCCATCGAGAGATTTTGGGCAATAATGAAAAAACGGCTCGGGACGCGATTCAAATGACCAAAACGTAGAACAAATGTGCCAAAGAAGTTGACTCCGGAGGTGTGCACCGTTTGATGCTCCTATCAAACGGTACACACCTCCGGAGTCAACTCGTGGCACATTTGTTCCAAGTTTTGGTCATTTGAATCGCGTCCCGAGCCGTTTTTCCACTATAAAAAAGAAAGCGCGAATTTTTATTAGAAACGAAGAGAAACGATTTGTATTGATCATTTTTTCCTTTAAGTACAGTGAATTACCTTTGTTTTAATGTATTAAACTTTTTTGTACGTCAATCCGTTACCGAGATATAGATGATTTTCTTATTCCGGATTCTACATGGACATTTTTTCAATATATCATTAGGTAGATCTCGTCTAAAAAAAACCGCTTTGAATATTTTATATTGTCGTTACACCTGCCCTTGGAGTCTTTGAACGGAAGGTGCTGCGTACCATCTACGGTGGAGTGCAGATGGAAGACGGAACGTGGAGCAGGCGAATGAACCACGAATTGCACCAGTAGCTGGGCATGTCGTAAGAATGTCGGACGACAGCCCTGTGAAAATGGTTCTCGAAAACGAACCGACAGGTACAAGAAGAAGAGGCGCGCAACGAGCAAGGTGGATCGATCAAGTAGAAGGCGACCTGCGGACCCTCCGCAGACAGCGAGGCTGGCGAGTGACAGCCATGGACCGAATAGAATGGAGACATCTTCTGTGTACGGCAGAGGTATTATTGTCGTTACAACTAATTCTTAAGTTTTTGATTTTTTATGTTTTGTTTATTTAAATGATATGTTCAATGTTATAAATTTGAACACATTGATAATTGGAGAAATTAACCGGCTCGTCATATGCCAAGCAAAAAAATCCAAGCAAAAAAAAGTCCCAGAAAGTTGTAAACGATTATGTATAATAAAAAAAAATTACATGACACCAGATGTCGATCTAGATATCTCCAGTTTCATGCATGTTTTAGTAATTTGCATAAACAAAAAATGATTTCCAAAATCGTATCTCTCTTCCCTGGAACTTTTTTTTTTTAGATTCATAAAGCCCAAAGCGTTCAATTTGCGGCAGCCCTACCAATTAACCGTTTTTTATATGGTTCGATTCAAAACTTCAAGGTAGTCATTGTCATTGCCACCTTAATATGTAAGGATTCAAAAGGATTCGATTTAAAAATTCAAGGTAGTCATTTTTCATTGCTACCTTAATATGTAAGACAAATATTTTGCCTACAATATTTAAGGACTCCGAGCTCGATAATTTTGCCGTGAAATACTTTAATATCTTTGTCATTCTAACAAATGTGTTATTATCTTATCATCTTTGAAAATGTTTGCAATTTACCCAACGAACCAAACTCAGGAAACACATGGGAATGTATAACGGGTGGCAACTAAAATTTTGGAATTTTATCGAAATCTGTATGCTCAACAACAAACGAGCCAAGAATTAAATGGGAATGTGTATGTGTTCACCCCACTCCCCATCTTCTGCCTTCAACGACAAGGATTCACTGAGTCAACGGGATGCCGCAAACAAGTTCTCACCAGTACTTCTGCAAAACATTGAAAAGAGTCTTAATAAAATGCCGGAAGAAGACAAGAGCCCCGGAATACACTGTGAAACAGATTTCGACGCTGAAATTCCAATGCTATTGGTTGATAGAAAAAATGTTCCGAGGAAGGTTTTATTTTGGACGACGAATGTTACTTCCATCTTTGGAAGAGGTACATTGTCGGAAACGATTGATACTATTCCATTGATAGTTCTATTGCATATCCGAACATAAAATATGAGTTTGGACAGAAAATGATACTGTAAATTGCCATTTCTGAGAGATGGTTCAAGCCCTCTGCTTTGGCTATCAATCAAGATGTGTACCGGAACGAATGTTTGAAGAAAATTTTGATCCCGTTTCTACAAAAATATTATGCAGATGGACAATAAAAATTGTACTCGAACTAAAAATGCTAAACTTTTTTTTGCATGGGTAAACATTAATGAAATTTTGAGTAAAACTAGTTTAGAGGGTAATGTTTAGAGGCAAAATTTCGTCACAATCTGTCAAGTTGTTATCGAGATGCACGCTCATTCGGATTTACCCAAAGTTGAGTAACATTTACCCATTTTTATAAAACAGGCTAAAACGTCAAACCATGGGTAAGGCAATTTATGAAAGTGGGTAAACGTTACTCAGTTCTTCTCTAATCTGCTGTTTATACAATGGACAAATATGTGTACATGACTGAGAAACGTGTTTATAAACTATAGTTTGTCGAACTATGCCAAATATTTGTCCATTGTACAAACAGTGTACTAATAGGGACGTTTTTATTCTACCCCGGTGCATTTCCATGCGTAACAAAACTAAAGTTTACGTCGTCGGTAAGTAACCCGTAGCGCTTACTAACCACGGCCGTCATCCTGGATCTATAGGTTTATAGGTGAGCATATTCGTATCTGTACTTGTAGTCCAAACCGTTCTCCAATGTGTAAAAGTTGGAAAAAAGCGGCAGCAACGTTGATGGTCTTATAATTTAGAAGAAAGAAGCAGACAAGGACGTCTTCAAGAAACCGAAACTATCCATCATACACTAAAGGTGTAAGTGAAGCAGCTATGAAACGGTTTGATTAGCGCTCAAAGGAAGATTACCAGTGAAAAGGCTTGTATGCATCGACTAAATCTAAGAAGGATAGCGACCGAGACGACCCCGATGATGATCGTAGGCGACACAAGCTTTCATCGAGCACTTCCAGGAACCATCGTGGAGAATCATTGTACCGAATCCCACGGTAAATTACTTAGCAGTTACTTTAATTCTAGGTGGTTTTTATAATGTACCGTTTTGTTCATAAATTTTAACTACTACAAAGATGAACCAAGAACGCCACGAAGCGATCATCGAATGGACGCCTGTGGATGGAAGGACGATGATGATAGACAAGCTTCGAGCTTACGAAAATCATCAAGGGTCAGAATCTGTATGCAGTAGTCGACCACCATCTTCCCGGAGAGGTAGAGAAAATGACACACTTTGGCCGACACCGGCACATAAGTACAACAAATGGGCGAGAATCGTAAATAATCTGCTGCCACCCCACACGTTAGTAAAAAGAATGTCCCTTGGGATTTGAAAGAAGATAATGATCTATGGGAAAAAAGAGCAAATCCGTTTAATCGTGAGTGATACAGTATTGGCGAGGGATAGGATGAAGAAAATAATCAGTTATCGGGATAATAAATAGAATATAAGAGAAAAAGCTGAACTAGAACAGCCTAGGGCATTTTTTTATTTCAACATTTTACCCAATTTCCATAAAATCTTCATTTTGTAATAATGAGTAGACCTAACCCAAATTCTTACAAGTCGTGGGTTTACCCAAATTTGGGTTAGGACTCGGTTACCCAATTTTGAGTAGTTCCAATTTGTATTATTTTGGGTTAACTTTACTCAATTTAGGGTAAATCTGAATGAGCGTGTGGTTTCCTAGCAAGAAGCGCCTCGACAAAAATAATATGGCGTGGTTGTGGAAAATCCAGGTCTGTCCCACAGGTGGATCGCGAAACTGTTGGGAATCGACAATTCGACCGTGTCCCGTGTGGTAAGATCGTTCAAAGAGACCCTGACGACCCAGTGGCGAGCTGGTAGCGGAACAAAAGCGAAGACGACCAACTTTGTGCACGCAAGGAAGGTGAAGGATTACTTCAAGCGCAACCCGAACAATTCGATTCGGGGCATGGCCAAGAAGATCAATTCTTCCGTATGGTTTGTCCAGCAGACAATGAAGCGTGTCGGACTGCATGTCTTCAAGGTAACAAACGTGCCTAACTGAACCGTTAAACAGAATACGGTGGCCAAATCCGTACCGACTGTGGTTGGTGCAGCCGAAATGCATCGTAATGGACGACGAGACGTACAGTAATGCGGACGCCAAGCAGATCCCCGGCCAGAAGTTTTTCCACAAAGGTGAAACTCGCCAGAACTGAGCCCATTAGAAAAAATCTGGGTGATTATGAAGGGAAAACTGCGGAAAATAGGGAACTTCTTCAAAAACGACAAAAAATTGAAGAAAGAGTGGATGAAATTGTGTAAGAATGATCCCCTATCCCCTTAACCTTAGTTTTAAGATAACTGATTTATATGAACATGAAATCTTGGCTCTGTAAAGTTGATTCGATTGAGCCTGTACAAATAAATGAATTCATATAAAAAAAAATAGTTTCAACCGGAACTGTAATTTTGTCCATAGGTATGGCGTGAAGTTGAAACTGAGTCCGAAGTACATCTTGAGAGCAGTCTTATAACATACTCGTGATGGTCCATTGCATCCACAATTATTTGAGTTAGTTATTATAACATCATAATAACCATATTCGAGCATCTTCCTAGTGAAATGTCATTTGGCTCCAGAAATTTTAGAAAAAATGACATTTCGTCTAGACAGCAACAATGAATCAACTGCTGATGGTGATTCTTAGTGAATGTTTTAGTTCCAAAAAATATGTTTGTATTTTTTTCTTGTAGTTAGACCAATTCTGTAACCGTTTCTTAAGAAGATATCTTGCTCTTACGGCTAGGTCTAAAAAAAATATAAATAGTAATGGGAATTCATGAAAAAAATCATCATACTCATAACAAACATTACTGTCAAATTCGATCTGTGTTTACATCTTCTAGTTTGCCACTTGTTGGATTGGTATTCTAGAAAATTACATGAATGACTTATGAAAGACAAATGTTTTGTGACAACTTCCTCTCAGCTTGTATATGACATATGATGTTTTTCATTGTATTCTTAATACTCTTGTTTAACAAAATTTCAAGAAAACTGACCAAAAAGATGATTTAGGTGTTACTTTGGTGGCTATTATGTGTTTAGTTATTTCCTGGGAGTTTCAAAAATATTCGACCTAAAATTAAGTTTTGGTAATCATTTGTCCGTTGAATTTTTTTATAGTACAGTCTTTACGTGTTTTGGCCGGAAACCCCGTCTACGCATTATGCTAGAAAACACAAGCGTTCTTGAATACTCATTCGATCCCCTTTGTACACACAAACCATAACTATAGACACTC
The DNA here is from genome assembly GCA_034211315.2 of Aedes japonicus. Lineage (NCBI taxonomy): Eukaryota > Metazoa > Arthropoda > Insecta > Diptera > Culicidae > Aedes > Aedes japonicus. The sequence goes on along the minus strand of JASCZW010001676.1, from coordinate 21,428 downwards.
AAGTAATAGACCGGACAACGTGCCGCCATGTTGTATCCAAAACGAACATTTCCTCGCATTTCCCATACGATTTGACAGTTGTTTTGGATACATCAACTGTGCCAGACTCACGTTGTCCGGTCTATTACTTGAGTGTCTATAACCACAACCCGACTAATCTGCCTCAGTGCGCAAAGTAAATTTTTCATGCGATTACCCTGCCACCTGGTGTTCGGGCCTAGGGTTGCCACATGCACAGATTTATCTAGATTGGCACAGATTTTTCTCATTTTTTTTTCATACAGATATCTGTATGTAAATATTACAGATTTTTGAGAAAAAAAACAAGTTTTTCAAAATTTGGGCAATTTCTTCAATTTCTTCAAATTTGAAGTATGAGTACCGTTTAGGATTTAAATGTTTATCAATACTACTTTCAGTGTGCTGTTTTAGGCGTAAGAAGTAAAATAAAACAATTGACACTGACACTACAGTGACAGATGAAAGTCTGATAGTCAGTTTGTAGATGTGCCCTAAATTATTTCTCCATAATTTTTTTGAGATAATTTCTGTGGAAAATTTTATAGAATTTCTTAGAAAATTTTATTGAAGATTCTCAGATATTCTTTTAGACCATCCCCACCGGTGGGTTCGTATCTGGGTAATATTTTGATGACTGAGAGCGTTCCTATTTTGATTTTGTCACCCACTTTCGTACCGGTCGTTCATAAAAAGGTAACACAATAAGACTTAAATTTATTCTCGCACTGGTTTCGTTTCGCTAAATATTTCGTGCAGTGTATAGTTTGAATACTTTTCTGTACAGCTTTTTGACGTTCTGGTTTATCCTAAAGATTGGATCTTGGGAAACATCCAGCTAAGTCATGCAAAGCACTTCGTTGTCTTGTTGCGTCCAATTCCTTCCACGGGGTTTTGATGCACTCATTTTTTACAACATATCATAATAAACGTGAAATTAGCAAATAACACTTTAACAACAAATCGTAAACACACATATTGAAATGAAAGTCTTCTAGATGAAGATTTTGTTTTAACGTTTTAACTTGTTTTGATTATTTTTCTTCTAATACCAACGTTTGGCTCGGTTGGGTCGGGTTGTCAAATTTACTTAGCGGCTGCTCACCGAGCGAGCAAATTGTCATATGCCAACCCGGTTACCAATCACCGGTGCGGTGTCGAGTTGTTAAACAGGGTAACAATTTACCGATATTACTGTATTGGTGCGGTTGGTCTTAGATATTCCTTCTGGCGTTTCTATAGGAATTCTTCAGACGTTTGTAGGCATTCCTCCAGGAATTCTTTCAGGAGTTTCTTCTGGAATTGCATCGGCAATTTTTCAAAACTATCGTGTGATGAAATGTTTGGAGTTTTCCTTGATCTTGTGAAATTTTATGATTTTAAAGGAATCCCTAGAGGACACCTGCAAAAACTACAATAAAACAAATTCCTGAGATAATTCTTGGTGAAAATTCTGATTTGTTGGAGATATCTTAGAACAAATTTTTGCATGAATTCCATTATCTCATATATTTAAAATCTCATATATTCAATTGCAGTGCAAAAACCTATGTATATTTTTCGCAATTGTTAACCAGTGCCAGATCGCTGGCAACTAATACAAAGAAAGGCTTGTGGGCTTTGGATCAGATGGAGCATCAGTTATAGTGGGTTCTGATCGATCCGTCCAAAAACTGCTGAAATGTGACTGTCCTAATTTGATAATTATCAAATGTACTAGCTCCGCTACGTATGCGAAAAACTGCCATTGTACCTGGAACAAATGATGCAATTTATCTGCAGTACCCTGCAGCCTCAAACGATCCAAGAAATTCCAGATGACACAGTTCTGTATCCGTCTGCCAACAAGTCAGTTGTTAAATGGAACGGAATGGAATATGGAATCCAACTGAGACAACAGTTTGATTGTTGCCATCTTAATGACCCGATGACGCAGCCACTTCTCCTTAAGCTACGTTTTGTCACTTATCAACACAGCGATTCGTATCTTCCAGTCAAAAGCTACGGAATTTCTGAACATGTGTTATTAGCTGAAGTCTCACTGATGGTGCTCCTTGTCAATTTTTGTGAAGATGATTGCCTAAAACACCTGATGGATTTCGGAGTTTCCGATTTCGAGAAACATTTTCGTAAGAAGTCGGAAATGTATATGGGGGTAGCTGCAGGAGAAATGTTTAGATCCGAAACTCTCTATGATACCAGGAAGGAGGTGTGTTACTCGATCTGCTGTGTTTTTGACACCAATTTGATTGAATAGATCATTGAGCACTTTGATCTGAACGATCCAGCTCTGACTACTGCATCGTGCGTTAACCCCAAGAAGGAGGAATAGAGGAATTTAAAAGCTAATATTAACATTACAACTCAATTCTAAACAGAGGAGAAAAAAAATCTAAATTCAACAAATTAATGTACATGCATTATAACAATGATTGGTTGTTTCGTTTCGATTTTGTTCACCTATCCTGGAGCTTTTAGTAATAAAAAAAAAACACCTCTTGATTCATTATCATGTCAATACTGGCCTGTCAGAAGGGTTTAAGTGCAATGATCGATTTCTCCCGAGAACATGAATGCCTTGCATACTGTTCTGTTTGAAGTAAAGCTTTTTATCAAGATTTTTTGCATAAAAAAAAAATTTAAAAAAGATTTTTTGGCAAAAATTAAAGATAAATTATTTGACGAAAAATTATTTGACAACCCTGGTCGGGCCACCGGTAAGAAGTCAATATATACTAATTGCCTATAGACTTCTCGATGTAAGATGTCACTAATACTGGCGTGCTGCTTTACACGTATTGTTTTCGTTTATTGTTTTCAACCACGAGATCAGCTGGCAATGTGTTCAGGTTTTTTATTTTCAACCAGCAAAACGATTGTATTAGTGAAACTGCTATCTAATAAAGACTGTGTTCGATGAAATTTGGACACACGCAATTGTTCGTAACTTTTTAGCGTGTGGGTAAAAATTATTGAAATTTTAACTGAATGTATTTCATTGTGTTGTGTCAATTGTATAATGAGTTTCGGTCGAGTGATTTCAGTGATGGCTTCGAATGAAGAAATAGTGCGCTAACAAATTTTGGGCACTCACTTCGAAAACCCAAACGCTTCTCATCGATTGATCGGAAAACAGCTCGGCATCGCACATTCAACCGTATCTCATGTGATCAAAACGTTCAAGGACCGTAAGACAACCAAGCGGAAAAATTTTAGTGGCAAAAAACGTGGCACATCGAATCCGGAGAAGGCCAGGATGGTATTGAACCAATTTAAGCGTTATCCCAACATTTCGATCAGGGATGTTGCGGAAAAGGCGAAAGTTTCAGTTTGTTTTGTGCAGAAAACAATGAAACGTTCTGGATTACATGTGTACAAGGTCCAGAAGGCACCGAACCGGAGCGATAAACAGAACTCGGTGGCCAAAACTCGTGCAAGAAAACTGTACAGGGAGTGGCTCACAAAACCGTTCTGCATTGTGATGGACGATGAGACCTACATTAAAGCCGACACCAAACAAATGCCAGGACAGGAACACTACGTCGCCACCTCTAAGTTGGCCGTTCCGGAGAGTGTACGGAAGAAGAAACTGTCGAAATTCGCCGAAAAATTCCTTGTCTGGCAAGCGATCTGCGGATGTGGCAAAATGAGTCAGCCCTTCATCACCTCTGGGACCGTCAACGGACAAATCTACAAGGACGAATGCCTCCAAAAACGACTTCTGCCCTTCTTGAGATCTCACGATGGCCCGACACTGTTTTGGCCGGATTTGGCATCTTGCCACTATGCCCGGCCCGTCTTAGACTGGTACAAAGATAATAATGTAGTTTTTGTACCAAAAGACGTCAACCCTCCAAACACTCCGGAACTTCGCCCAATTGAAAAATTTTGGGCAATCATGAAGGCAAAGCTCGTTAAAACTCCAAAACTGATAGAAAATGAACTTGAACTAAAGAAAGTGTGGCTAAAAGTTAGTAAGCAAGTCGGTTCTATCATTGCCCAAAATTTGATGAAGGGTCAAGGCAAAGGTGCGGGCATTTGGGTTGGGAGAAGAGGTTCAATAAACCAATGATGTCAAAACTTAACCATTCAGTAGTACTTTATTTCCAGAAAGTTTGAAAAAAAAATCGGGCTCAAGGAAAATTGTTGGTGACCTATTTTGTGTGTCCAAATTTCATCAAATACAGTCTTTACTAACGGCGTCAGAGAAGTCTATATACTGTGAAAATTTGACAGCTCCTTCAGAGTGTTTACGGCAGCTATTGTGAGAACAATGAAACAACTTCGATCTATGGTTTTTTCGTACCACCTGCTCCATCCGGGCCTAAAAAAGCCGGCCATCGTGGCTAACTTCGGCCGGATATGATCACGAAAGGGAGAGTCCATCCAGGGTGGATTCCACAGAAGCACAAACGGAAGACGGAAGGCAAAGTGGCAACTTCTTTCCGTGCATTGGGCAGGGAGGCCAGTGTGACCGGCCAAACGGTGAAGAAGTATTTGGCCAAAATGGATATCGACATGCGGAAGCGTCAGTCCAAGCCAGCCGTGTCGGAAAACCAAGTGGAAGTGCTGGACGGCAACGACTGGCAAGGCAAAGGCTGCTTCACCTTCCCGACAAAGGAAATTAGCAACAATGTGAAGTACATAGCGCACACGAAGTTCCCAAAGAAGGTGTTGCTGTGGCTCACAATCAGTGGAAAGGTCCCCTCTTCTTTTTGTCAGCCTGACAGTGAACGCCGAGATCTATAGTACGAAGTGCCTCCCAGAATTTGCGTCTTCATTAAAAAGTATCACAAAGATAACGACATGGTGGTTTGGTCGGATTTAGCGTCGGCCCACTACTCGAAGCAGGCGTTGAAGGGAATGGTGCGGTTGGGCATTCCGGTGGTGTCCAAGTATGACAACCCTCCCAACGTGCCCCGGCTCCGCACAATCGAGAAGTTCTGGGCCAATTTGAAGTGAAAAGTATATTCAAATAATTTCGTGGCCAAAACTATGAATGATTTGATTAAAAAGGCGGCTTAGGAACTGAAGAATATGCCTACGGGCTTATTTTATCACCTATGGGCAAAGTTCCACATAATGGCCGCAAGGCTGTGTGGCAGGGAGTAGAAGTATTCTTTTGAAGTTTTTGTTTTTTTAATGACTAAAATGCAATTTGGTTTGTTAAACTATCTTTTTCCGTTCCTTTTACCCTCCATCCGAAAACAGTCGCTTTGTTGTAATGCGCGAATTAGCTTGAGGAGAAAAATTCGAAAATTTAGTTGTCACCCGTTACTTCGTACCACATGAAACGCAAAAAAATATTCACACGTTTTATAGGCAAAGTGTGTAAATATTTTGAAGCCATCCCATGATATAAACGAATATTTTTCAATTGTGATTATTTATTAATCTGTGTATTATTTATTAGATCAAGCTCACCCGAATTCACGGTACCTTTATTTATCTTCCAGTTCCACCACACATTCAACTAGAAGACAAACGATCAATGCACCATTTTAATTGTATTTTTTTTAAATTATTTTGAAAAATGTAGCCATGATGATGAGTATTACGACACTTATCCTATTTGAACGACACAATGTAAATTCTATAGATCATCTCACCTGCACATTTTTTACGCGTATAATTATGTTCACTAGAGTGTATCCACTAGGAAGCGAAATCTCCATCATAACCATGTTAGTTTCTTCATAATCTCTCTTCGGCTTAAAACTTGTGCAAACATTCAACACTGCGAGCATAAATAGAGATTGAATTGTGTGTTCTATCTCGAATCGTGGCTCAGTATCCTTTGCCAGCACATTGTACCAGTAGGCTATTTGAAACACTCCGACACCAGTACCGTTGGCAGTTACAGTTACCCTTCGGACATTCGAAGGTAAGGTCAAGTTTAGGCCTTTCAACGAAGATTCACGATCCATGTGCAGTTTACGTTGACCACCAGCAAAGTCAACTGTAATTTGATAGTTATTTCTTGAAACGGACATTTGTTTTGAGTATTGGCCCAACGCTTGAAGGCCTACGTATGTATTTTGAGTATTATCGTATCCCCCTCTGTCGTATCGTTGAGAAACCAGCCATTTCATAACACGCCTTGCATCTACATACATACCTCTACTCATGTAGGATAGAAGTGCATAAGCAGTAATCTCTATATTGGTTGGTGCAGTTCCCCACCAACGCAAACTTCCGTCAGTTTGCGATATCTCGACTAGATTTTCAAAGAAGTGATCCTTGCGGGGATGGTTCGCAAGATGCAGTACATAAGATACCAATGCTAAGTCGTATGGAGTAGTCAGAGAGTTACCTTGATCTGAAATGTACTTTATTCCCTTCTCGACTACAGATTTGTATTTCACAGCGAGAGTTTTGTGCTCTAAAAATGCCAACAATACGTAGGCCGTTAAGGTAATACCGTCTTTCAAGCCACTTTGAAGTGCTTTGTAGTATACCCTTCCAGATTCAGTAAAGCGTCCATTGCTTTCCTGTTGCTTTTGTAACCAATCGAAAGCTTTTTTGATTACTTTATCATCGACGTCGATGTATTTTTCAGCATATCTGAATGTCCTCGCCGTCAATGCTGTCAGAAATACACTTCCACGGCCGTCGTTCTGGCCGAAAACGCTGAACGATCCGTCGGCAAGTTTATATTTTAGTTGATTCTGGTAACCTATCTGTAGATAACCGATGGCCTTAGCTTTGATTGTTTCTCGTAATGTTGCCGTATTACTCATATACTCCAGTGCTATCACGCTTGGCACAAGATTCAACATGTTCTGTTCACCACAACCCGAAGGCAATCGTATTAGTTGGTCAAGGTTCGCCAATGCTGCTTCCAGCAAATTGCCCTCTGCTGAAAAGACGATGTTTTCCGAACCGGATGTTACCGTCTTAGGAATAACCAATGATAAATTTGTAAAGTTCATCGACGATTGGTCGACTTCTACGTAACGCGATACGCTTTGGAAATAATGCAATCCACCTGGAGTTACTCGCAGTTTGTGTTGAACGGCGTCCTTGGCGACAGCACATTCTGCTGTAACAGTCACGATTAAGTTTCCTGATATTTTAGGTTTGACCATGAATATCACCTTGCTTACACTGCTCCTTGGTACGGATACCCGTTGCGATTGTGTTGGATGTGCTGAAAATTTTGGTTACTTAGCTCGCAATTAGTTAGGAATGAAATTTAAACTCACAGGTTGTTTCGTTTCTATGATCTACGAAAAGGAAATCTCCCCGACTGTTGAGAACTTGTACCGTAGCTACCTGATCCTCATCCAAATAATTGTGAACAAATACTTGGACAACGGCAGTCTCCGTTTTCACGATCGAATACGCCAAATTGACGGTAACGAAAAAGGGTTTCAGCACGTTCAAAGACTGTGGATAATCGATGACACCAAGGCCGTCGTATTCATTAATTGAGAAGGCACTAATTGACCAGCCGGTGATAGTATCGGGCACACGTTCTGAAATTTCCAGTCTACCTCTGGCGCTGTGTCGAAGAAAGCAATTCGTAAGAAAAAGTATATATATTTACGAAAAATTACACTTACTCTACTGTCGCCATTGCTGTCCATAGCCATGTCTCTGGAAATTTTTTACGAAGAACGTTGACCTGTGGACCGTTACTTAGTTGAAGCATCGAGTCATCGTCCTCACCAAACCGTGAGGCTGGTTTAAATGCTAACATTTTCACCTTCTTCTGAGCATTCGTTAGTACTGTGTAGCCTAAACTCTGGAAATAAACACATTCAATAGATACAATAGTAATCTTCAATCGCTTAAGGTCTACACGCCTTGAATCCAAGGTTGGTGCAGCGATATGAAATGTTCAGACAGTCAGATTAAAGAAAAGGCAGACCTAAATTTCATACTTCATACATAAATTTCCTAGTGGACACGGGGGCTATCAAATCATATATCAACCCTGATCATGTAAAATTAGCAAAAAAGGTTAAAAATCCTGCTTCGGTAACAAATAAAATAGTTAAATTTCTGATTAAACACGTCATTAATGCTAACGTGTTATCAGAATCATTTAATGAAAAAATGCCTCCCTGCATTTTAAAATTCTCCAACTATTTTGACGGCCTTATATGTTACGACAATTTAGCAAGAATGAACGCTGTAATAGTCATCAAAAAGCATAAGCTCACTTTAGAAAACAAGAGCGACAAATTTGGGCTACGGCTATTGTTTCTCATGAAACAAGAGAAAACATAGTCAAAATATGTACTACGACAAATGGTTCGTTTCTCAAAAAGGGCAAAATTAATCTCACCTGTGGAATACTGTCCAACCCAGACTGTACAAAGCCCAAAATCTTGAAGCTTTGGTTCATTTGTCATTTCCTAAGCCCAACGTGGTGTAAAACTTAACTCCATTCCAAAATGATTCCTATATGACGGAGCAATTCAATCGTAGGGATGATTCAAAATTTAAACTTAACTTTCCTTCCGACAATATTAGAGATGAGGTAGTACGACTTCTAGCAGAAATTCTGCAGCCATATAAAAGCGTGTGATTTTTAGAGAAGATCAACGATTTAGATTTACTCATGAAGTACAGCACAATATTGACACAATTGATGAAAAGCTAAATCATCAGAAAACGTACAAGTATCCCCAGGTAACCAATAAGCAGTTCCAAAGCGTCTTTACGGCAGCATATCAAGCATTTAAGACCTTAAATGCAACATAAATGCCACTTTTGGCCCAATATACGGCTGCTTTACTGCTTCATTAATGCTATTTTGCATTCGAAATGCTTATTACAGGCTACACGCATTTAAATAGCATTTGAAATTTAACTTTACAGCAGATAGCATTCAATTTGGTGATATAATGCTTATATAATGCTTGTAGCATCTGAAATGCAGATTAAGGGTTGATTTACTGCATTTGTTAATGCTTATTTGCAACCTGGGTCTTTATCATTTAAGGGAGGAAGGGAGCCCAGTAAACTACTTGTTTCTGGTATATTTAGGGAATCTTCATCCCAATGAACTGCTGGTTGTCCCCAAAACATCTTATAATTCTGGTAAAAATTATGGAATTGTGGTGAATTACCGAAAACTGAATGAGAAAGTAAGTGAGATTTTGAACATGCTGGGAAAAGCTCAATACTCTCAGTTTTGGACTTAGCAAGTGGATTCCATCAGATTGAGGTAAGCCCTAAAGAATTCGTTCCTATGTTTGTGCTGTGACTTTTCAGCAATTGATGGATTCTGTTTTGAGGAAACATCTCGGAGAAGAATGGTTTGTATAAAAAAATAGAAAGAAATAAAGGCTAAGGATTTACTTTTAGCTTATCCAAACTTTGATCTACCTTTCATTCTGATTACAGAAGCGTCCAATATTGTAATTGGAGCTGTTTTTGATCAATCTGTGGACGGGAAAGAATGATTAATTGCGTATCTTTCCTGAACATTGTCGAGAGCTGAGGGAAATTATTCGGCTACGGCAAAGGAACTTCTAGGCATATGAGGTACGGGACGGGGTTTAAGCAGTTTATTCAGCAGCTGGGACATTTGATGAAGCTGTATGTAATCTATAATTAGAACTGCCAATATTTAGACATTACTCCCACTGCTTACTTCTGATCTATTGCAGCATACGTTTAGAAACGACCATTAGCCTCAGAAAATGTCATAGTCATGGAATGCAGTTTACAATTGCAGGGACTTATTAAAAGCATGCGGATTGCTTTCCAAACATGAAAATGTTTTCTTCAGCTCTTCTCTTTTCTTCAGCGCGATCTGTACATAAACTAAAAATATTGTATAAGTGCGATTTCGTGCGAAGGGGAAATGAAATAGGTCAGTTCACGATTTGTCGCAAACGTCAATGTTCTCAACCATGTCCTTCGTTTTAACGTTTGCATTAAATGAAATGCACTTTTTTCGGATGGAGATAAAAAAAACTTAGACAGATATTTGCTTTTGATAATAAAAAATAACATAAGGGAGTTTTAAAAATCGGTTTATTTCCCAGGACTGCACTATGGTACGAATGGACAAATTTCGCGACAAAAATCGATAATTCGAAAATCATTAACTTTAGACAGGCAATGTCTTCTGGAGATTTAATATAAAAAATAAGATCTATCTTTAAGCTTGGGTGTTGACTATGGAACTGGTCCTATTTATAGTTACATAATGAAAATTATTACCAACTTCTTCGAAATTCTAATAAATCGTAATTTTAGAGAAATGTGTTGCTTCTAGATATATTGCAATCTAATGATTACACTTTACTTACTACTGTATCGTTATCAGCTAACTCGTGGATCTAATTTATATACTGTATACAATACTAACACAATAGCTCATTACAGTTCTTCATCGTTGATTTAAACAATAAGTCAGTTGACAAGATAAAACGATGATTTGTAATACAACTGTCTATCAGCCAAATCATCCATCACCGTTCTAAAGAAACAGGTGTGTTAGCACGAGATTTTATCAAGGATAGTTGTCTGCGTCTTGAATACATAAATACGGAGATGGTATTCAAAGATTTCATGAAAACTATCACTATGATAAATCGATATCTTGCAATCTTTTCAAAGATCTTGTAGACTGTAGTTTATACTTCTGTTCATGTACCTGTGTTTGAAAATATTTGCAATGGTTAAGACATCATGCAAAACGTATTTTTCTTACACTTCAACCTAAAACTTTTAATAAAATAACTAGCAACTATCTTAATCTTAAATGCGTCATTTTATACCTTAAAGTCATCTCTGTAAAGTTTTCAAATTGAAATTAGCGAAAAAAACGTTTTTAAGTCCCACCCTAAGGAAATTTAGAAAAACTGTTATAAAACGAAACGAAGATGAGATAGAAGTAAAATTTGTTGAGCAAAGTTTCATTGCATTAAAATATCTGCAATTCTCTAGAAGCAAAAAATCCTCTAAATCATAAGAATAAAAAGTTGAAAATTTTATTATGAACATAAAAGGACCACCCTAGTCAACACCCAAGCTTAAAGATAGATCTTATTTTTTATATGAAATCTCCACAAGACATCATCTGTCTAAAGTTAATGGCTTTCGAGTTACCGATTTTTGTCGCGAAATTTGTCCATTCGTACCATAGTGGACTGCTTGGAAAGGTTAAAAACTTCATAAGTAATTGTGAAGATTGCTAGTACGATTTCCAAGGACGAAAGGAAACCTTTCGAAATACCGATATCCAGAAAACTCGATGAGGAACCGTTGAAGGACATTTTCATTGACGTCTATGTAAAAGAGACTGAAAAATCTCATAACACTTGTAGATTTCTTTTCATAATTTGCTCAAATATTCAAAATTTCCCACGAAACAGCTGACGAATTGATTGAAACTCATGTTAAATACTTCAAAATATTTGGACTTCCGAAAAAATAACATGCGATCATCAATTTGAAATGTCTGGGAATGTCTATAAAAGTCTGTCATTTTTTTTAGAAATTTAGACTTCTTTCAACGAAAAGACGTAATAAGAGAGCGAGTTATGTTATTATAGCTATTTGTGTGATTACGTAAACATGTCTGCATCTATTTCTTGGATTGCATGTAACCTTACACTATTGTTTCATATTATTAAAGTGACACTGAAGCATTCGCATAGATGACACAATTTTCCATAGTTTTGTTTCCCCCTGTAACGCTCTTTCCAGTTTTGTATTTTAAAATCAAATTTTTATTTGATAAATTCAACAGACTTTTTTTTTATTCAACAATAACCATTGATGATGTGTACCATATTTTAATATGGTGTCATCATCACTTGATTATCAATATCATTATGGTCATATGAATGATTTTGGAAAAGACTGCTTCTTTGGTTAGTCAGTGATTATCTCTTAAATTTCAGAGAAACTCTCTCCTGAACTTCTGCAAGGCTCTTTGCTTTATTCTGGGAAGTTTCTTTCCTGAACTTCAGGCAAAATTCTCATGAACTTTCTGGCAGTCACTCCTTATTTTCTTCGAAATTCACATTTAAGAACCCAACCTTACCTTCCAGAAACATTTGGTATTTCACTTTCACTTTTTTTAAACACTATTTTTTTTAAAAACTTTTTTAAGCGTATTAGTAGAACGATTGTGATTTGGAAACTAGGAGAATTTAAAATTAACACTTCATTTGATCACTTTAAAAAAAATAAAAAATAAAATAAATAAATTGGTATTTTTTTTTACTGTCCTGCATATGTTACTTTCACACTTCTGATAAGTCCCACGCTGAACTACGAGGAAAGTTTCCCCAAACTTTGAGAAAGTACTCTTCAGAATTTCTTGGAAAATTTTCTTAAGTTGCTAGAAGTTTCTCCCTAAACTTCTGAGAAATTCTTTTCTGAACTGCAGAAGAGATTATCTGAACTTCAGAGAGTATTGTCCTAAACTTCGGGGAAGTTTGTTCCTGAATTTGTGAGAAATTCCTGCTTCAATTACTAGAAAGATCCCCCTATACTTCTGGAAAGTTTCTTCCTGATTTCGTCGAAAGAATCTACCATAACTTCTGAGACTTTGTGATCTTCGAGCAGTTCTCATTCTGAAATGAGAAGGAAGCTCTCTAGCACATCTGGGTAGTTCCAATCAAACTTTTGGTCTCTTGAGAACTTCTGAAAAGTCTTCTTGTGAACTTCTGAGGAGTTCTTTACTGATTTTTTTGGAAATGCCCTTCTTGATCCTACAGGTAGAGCCCTCTCTGATAGTTTTTTTTTTCCTGAAATTCAGGGTGGTTTATCCTGAACTGCTAGTAAAATTTTATTGAAACTTTAGGAAAGCCATCTCCAAAACTATTAAGAAAATTCCCTTCAATTTGTTCTTGAAGTTTTTTTCTGGACTTCTGAGAAGTCCTCTTCTGAACTTTTTGTAAGGTTTCTCCAGAAATCCTGCTCAAATTAGAAGGAAGTACCTCCAATGCTCCTAGAAAGTTTCATTCTGTTCTTTCTAAAGAATTTTGAGAAATCCTTATTCTGAAATTTTGAAATGTTCTCCTCTGAGCTTTGGAATAGCTGACTAGCCCTTCTGGGAAATTCCAACAAACCTTTTGAGAATTTTCTTCCGGAACTTCTGGGAAGTTATTTCCTGAACCTCAGAGAAGTTCCCTCCTCAACTTCTTTGACGCATCGTCCTGGACATTTTTTTAGTTTCCGTCTGTTAGTTTCCGTCTGAAATTTGGGGAAGTTTTTTTCTGAACTTCTGGGAAATTCAATCTTGAATTTTTTGGAAAGAACTCCAAAACCACTGAAAAGTTCCAAATTTCAAAGAAGTCCTCTCCCTACACTTTTTCCTAAAGCTATGATAAGTCCTCTCCTGTATCTTGGGGAAGTACTGTCCTGGAATTCTGGTAAATAAGGTCTTGAACTTTGGTAATGTTCTGTCCTGAATTTTTGATGGTTCTTCTAACTTAAACTGCTTGCTCCCAATATTTCTGAGTAGTTTCTACCTGGCCATCGGAGAAGTTTTTTTTTCGAGGAGGTTTCTTCTTGAACTTCTGGATATTATCTTCCCGAAGCTCTGGGAAGTCTTCTTTTAAACTTCCCAGGATGTGCCCTAAATTCTGGGTCGTTTCTTTCTATATTTCTCGGAATCTAGGACTAGTTCAGGGGTATATTTCTAAATCCATAATGCAAATTTACTGAAATGACGCGTTTAGTAGTACTTTGGAAAACCAATCAGAATTTGAAGATTTATTTCAATAGCTCATAACTTTCACTGTTGTTCTGTCCCCGAGTAGCAATCAAGCGGGCTTTAGAGCAAATGTTAAGATCACAAAAATAATAGTATTCAAACGAGGAAATAAAATCTCAATCTCCTATATCGTTTTAACAATATGTCAGATGGTAAAAGGCCAAATAACAAAACGTTGAATAGGCGGTTAAGTTGCCAAAAAATGGCAATTATCACAAACATAATGTTTGCTGTACTCTATGCCAAAATTTTGGAATGTAATCCAGACCGAGTGCAGACAATAAAAAACCTTAACAATATTTGTTCATATGGTTAAAACGAGATTAAACTAATTGAAAACAATAACATAATATTTTAGTTATATGTATATCTTCCATCCGAAATAAAGTTTTGACTATACAGCAAATTGTTTATCTCTATGCGGGTTATATCAAGGGAACGTCCATTAATTATGTCACGCAAAAAGTGGCTTTTTGAAATTTACAAAATAATTCAAATGTCTGTAAAAGTCTGCAACACATATCAAATGTCTGCTAAATGTCTGCATCGTTAAAAAAGTCTGCAACATAAATGAAAAGTCTGCAAATTTGCAGACATGTCTGTAAATATGGCATCCCTGACCCGAAGTATAACAGTTGAAGATACTGAGAGTAGTTGCACTTGAGAGTAAGAAATGTAGGAGAGCGAAAAACGAGAGAATGAGAAAAAGGCTGAGAGAAAAAAAAATTAACTCTCTATGCTTAATTGGGATCTACAAGTCCGTTCAACAATCATTCTATGTACGAATTCAGGAGATAAAGGAACTATCCGAAGTGCTGGTAAAAATAAAATAAAAAACTACTAGGTACAGTCCCATTGGATTATTCGAAATGATGACGTAGGACTACGACTAAGTGTAAGCCATTTTAATTGTACAATGCAATATATTGAATTAATATACTTTTATAACTAGAAATTAGAAGAAAAATTAGTATTTTCCATTTAATTCCAACTACCTTTGCTTATCTTCGACAGATACGCGTATTTCGTCTACAATGTGTAGACTTCTTCAGTGTCTCGTACTAATAACTCGACTTGAAGTCGAGTTATTAGTACGAGACACTGAAGAAGTCTACACATTGTAGACGAAATACGCGTATCTGTCGAAGATAAGCAAAGGTAGTAGAAATTTAATGGAAAATACTAATTTTTCTTCTAATTTCTAGTTACAGGTATTCCACTAAACAGCTCAAACCCTTTAGGATTCATACTTTTATAACAAAACTATAATTATCATTGCATCTACTGATTTCTCTATTGAATCTATTGAAATTATTTGTAAGCTTCCATGATATCATTGTGGTTTTCAGATCAGAGGCATCATTAAAATTAACTCTTTTAAGACTGTGTTGGGTTTTGGTGGTGGCCCTGAAAAGGGCTTTTTTGGTTTTAGGGTTTTGTGGTTCTGAATTAGGAACGGTGTTGATTTTGAAAAAGGATATTGTGATGTTGAGCGTCCAGATCAGAACGATAATATCTTACTGTTGCCTCATTATCGGTGCCTGTAAATTATTATATTTTATTAAAAACTCCACTGTTTAAAATTAACATAATGTTCATTAAATTTGAGAGTTCAACTAGCTCTTGATGTATCTTGACATTGTATCTGATATCCTAACTTTCTCCAGCATCCCAGCCAGTAACGGGGTAGAACTAAAAAATGAGAATGATTTTAACTCTCTCATACCAAACCACAGACATGCACAGAGAAAAGAGAGATTATGTGAATCCATGCTCTCTGTCTCCTCAACACAATCGCATGGTTTGTTTTGTTCCAACTTGTTCAGTTGTGTTTAAAATGCCGTCGAAGCAAGAAGAATTTCGCGAGTGGATTGTACAGTTCTATCAAACAAACATAAATCAGGGGATAAAGTTAACTGTGAACCATTTTAAAACCGAGAATGTTCCAGTTTGAACCATCTACCGTATCCTGGCATCTTGGAGTGGTAGTGAGAGACCGGCTAAAATGATGGACGAGAAAGAACATAGATTGCTCCATAGTACTTTTAACAACAAGGATTCGATTAGTCAATCTGATGCAGCAAAAAAGTTCAAGACTACGCAACTTCACATCTGCAAGACGTTGAAGAAGATAGGAATAGTCTGCCACACGAAATCAAGAGCACCAAAATACATAGAGCAACAGATATAAACCGTAAAATGTTTCGTTTTGGATCATGAGAGCTACTTCCTCTCTCAAAAACCCACATCCCAGGAAACGAGCGATATTATTCTGATAACATTTCTACTGCATCTCCGAACGTGTATTATAAGTTTAAGCATAAGTTTGAACAGAAGGTTATGCTTTATATTGCCATATCTGAGAGAGACATTTTTAAACCATGGTTTAAGCCCATTGGCCAGATAAAGCGTCGTCGCATAATGTGAGAAAAACACAAACCTTTTTGGAAAGCCAAAACGCCCCGTTTGTACAAAAAAAAAACGCAATCCAACAAATTTGCGCCAGTTTCGCCCGATTGAAGATTTCTTCGGATATTTGAGTTCGCTGGTATACAAAAACAACTGGAGAACCAAAGACTGTAAACAACTGATTAATAGAAGCAAAAGATGGATACGTCAAATCGATACAGAAGCTGTTCAACTCTGCTGTTCAAACATCAGAACAAAGCTTCGTCGAACAACTGATGATGGATTGTATTAAAATCTTCATTATTTTTTCTTTAAAGTAAAGAGACGTGGCTAAAACATAAATCAAACAGTTTTCCTTTCTATAAATGTAACTAAGTAGCTATCAAGCTGAAATTTATTGTTTTTATTTAGTTAGTTCAGTTTAAGGTAAGTATATAATAATCTCTTACAATTTCAGTATTTTCCTGTCCATTTCAGGTGTGTCGGTAATCGAGAGAAACGTGGAGCGCACAATCTATGGGTAATTACAAATATTTCAGGTTATGAGCTGTATGATTGGTGAGTAATTCCTATTGCTAAACCTACCCCACACTACTGTTCTCTATCGTAACTGTGCGGTGCTGAATGTTGCCAAATTGATGGGTTTTACCACTAATCTTAACAATAAAAAATTCAGTGTTATTATTCGAAACATTTGGTTAATTAAACTTACTTCAATAATCAAATTCACTCGTGGATCAAAATATGCAATATAGTAATAAACTGTACCGCGATAACGTATACTTCTATTGTTTTTATTGTATCTGTCTCTTTCCGACCTGTCATTGCACTCGGCGAGAAGTACTCAGTAGTGAGGGAACCAACAGTGGTTTCCCCACCGATTCGCCGTCAACAGTGTTGCTGGTAACAATAAACAAGTCTTTTTGTTATGGCCCTTAAGGAAAATTCCAATTTTCTTGGTTATAACCCGTTAGTTGGGGACGAGTTACATTTGGCCGCTTAAATTTTAATCCGATAACACTTAGCTCGCTTAGCGGCCGACTTCGGTTGCTTTGAAGGAAAGTTCGCCTGTTGATTTCCTTATATGACTTTCCAGCTTAATACTTATTATTATAAGCATATTTCATTGTTTTCTTGCAATACTGGCACAACTCAGAATAAAAATAGTCGAAAATCCACTTTGCTTGAGTTTTTATGCAGATTTATTGCCTGGATTGCGATATTTCGTGAATACTCTGCTCTAGGAATGTCCGGTAATGTGTAATAGAGTGATAAAATAACTAATCGGACAGGATTTGTAAGTTAGGTAGGCACCATGCTCATATAATAATTAAGTTTAACCCTCTTTCCAAAATCATAACGGCCTTTTGTGAAATATCCCAAGTGGCACACGACGATCATAATTAGTTGTAGTAGTTTGATTATGACTTAGTAAGTCATATTTATGTTATCTTAATCGAACTGCAAGGAGTGCGTTACTAGGGATATGTCAGTTTGCTTCCCGTGGTTGTGTCAACCGGCGGACTAATCATTCTCCATTGGCTGGGTCAACCGATTGCATAACAACCGCTTTCTAACAACAAACAACTAAACCATCGCCTGTTTGGCCTAAGGCTGCTCGTCAATGCGCCCTCCACAGTGTTTGCCACCGCCAAAAACTAACCTAATCTACTTAATCAAACTTTTGTGCAACTGTCCCAGATTGGCATGCCGTACTCAATAACCGGTAGTATGATTTGTTTGTAGATAGCAAGCTTGTTATTGAGGGACAATGTAGTGTTCAGCAAGGGGTACATAAGCTTCAACAGAACGTTACATTTTGTGACAGTCTTATCAACCTGTTCCCTGAAGTTTATTTTGCTATTTAGTGTCACGTCAAGATAAATGGCTGAATTGGTCCATTTCACCGTTGTACCGTTTAGACAAATTTTAAAATCATCAGGTGGAACAAGTCTGGAAGATTTTGAGTGAGGGAAAAGGATGACTTGGGTCTTCGCTGCATTTATGCAGATCTTCCAGTCTGTGAGATACTTCAATAGAAAATTCAGGCTTCGCTGCAGTTTCGATGCGATCGCTCTCACTACCCTACCATTGTGGACGACTGCGATATCATCGGCGTACAGCGACATAGATCCGTTTTCAGGGAGTGGGGGTATGACCGAGGTGAACGGATTAAAAAGAAGTAGACCTAATATGCATCCCTGCGGAACACCGGCAGAAACTTCCTGCGTATCGGAAACTGCACCATGCAGCGAATCACAGAATGTTCTGTTTGAAAGAACTACCTTTCGCCATCGTTACCAGAAAGACTGGAAGATTGTACCGACGCAGTTTGTACACCAGGCCATCATGCCAGACGTTGTCAAACGCCTTTTCCACGTCAAGAAGGGCCATGGCAGATGTTTTCGAAACAGACTTGTTTCGTCTGAGGATGTTAGTGACTCGGTTCAGTTGATGTACTGTTGGTCGACCGCGTCGAAACCAACTCTGTACATCAATCAGGATGTTGAGTTCGTCGGCAGATGCAAGGAACCGACGGTAGATTGCTTTCTCAAAAAGTTTGGATACTCTCGAGAGAAGGCTGATGGGTCGATAGCTCTTGGAGGATGAAGGATCTTTCCCAGGTTTCTGGATGGGTATGACTTAAGCTGACTTTCTACACGAAGGGAAGTAGCTAAGTCGAAGGCATTTATTAAAAATTGATGCTAGATGCTCATAGAATTGGAAACTCAAATGCTTGAATTCCAAATTCAGAATTTTGTCGAAACCTAGGACCATCATGTTCTTCGACATTATGATATAGGTCGACAGTCCTTCAGCTGTGATTTCCAAATCCTCACAAAAGTCATTAGGACATAGATGGATGTTACTTGCATCCTCGTTAATGGCAGCTTCGTGAGGACTGGTGATGTTCTGACCAAGATTGTGGGAGCTGACAAAGTGTCAACCTATCTCAGCAGCCTTCTCCGCGGGAGTAATCAAACGATCCTTAGAATCATTGTTGTCTAGTGGGATCAACGGTGGAATGGGCCTAGGCTTGGTTTTTAAAATTTTTGTTAATTTCCAGAACGGCTTTGCACAATCTTGGAGGGCGCGAATTTTGTTGGCAAAATTATTGTTTGTGAGATCCACCATTCTGGCCTCGATTATTTTATTCTAGCGATTGCAGTCTGCTTTCAAGGTAGGCAGACCAGTACGTTGATGTTGCGTAGACGGATCAAGTTTTTAGTGAGACTATCAATAGTTAAGGAGTTGCTCAACTGAGTTACTTCTGGAATGTGGAGCTCCAGGTCCTGGGAGTTCGCTTGATCGATCGACAGCAGTTGCCGATCGATGTCGTCGGTTGATTCGGGGCGTCTATCGTTATCTACGGTGTTGTCGACTGATGACTGAACTGGACCCAGTTGGCGCGATGGTAGTTACCTGGTTACCAATGCCGGTGGACGCGGACCTTCAGCACCACTGGGTAGTGGTCTGAGCTGAATTCTTGGTACACGACCGGCTGGGCGATGCTGTTCCCCATGTTGGTGAGGAAGATGTCGATTGTTGAGTGAACTTCGGATCTACTCTACCGTGTGGAGAGTATCCGAGCCCAGGAGTGTATAATGGTTCTCTTCCAGGTCCTCCTGTAGGATGGGGTCATTCTTGTATCGTCGTGCGTTTCCCCAGGTTTCATGTTTTACATTCAGGTCACCGGCGATGATGAACTGCCCCTGCCTCCGAGTAAGCTTGATGATGTCGTTTCGCAAAGTCGTATCTGTCCGTTGTTTGTGCTTGCTTGTTTGGGACAATAGGCCGCGATGATAGTGATAGGGCCAACGGTGGATTCGACTCCGATGGCTTCGATGAATTTAAGCTGAAAGCTCAGAAGCATCTGGCAGTTGATGATAGTGCGCAGGGCGATGACGACTCCACTCCGGCGGAACTGGTTCGATCAAGTCTGATCATTCGGAAATCTGGGAGGAACACATTGATCTCAGGCTTGAGATGCGTCTCGGTGATGATTGCAATGTCAATGGCTCGTTCGTTGAGAAAGTTGATGAACTTCATATTCTTGCTCTTCAGCGAGCAAGCGTTCCAATTGGCGATATTGATGATTTCACGGTCCTTGAGAACGCAATCATGGCGAATTTGTTCCGCACGGATTCTGCTGGACTGATGATGGTGGCCTGAGCCAGAATTGCAACGACTTCCTCCGTTGATAGCATCGAATTATCGATAGCGCCAGATGTTGCACCAGAGTACGACGGTCCTGGAGAGAGCTTTGGAATGGCATGGGTTGCTGCAGCTGCGAACCGATGCTGAACAGAAGGCCGACGGGGGACCGAACGGTTTGGGAGCACTTGGCGTGGTGGGTGAGCAGGAAAGTTCTCGGTTTTGAAGTCCGGAGGCGGACCAGATCGTCGTCGACGGCCGGGTTGATTGATTGTTGACGATTTGTTAGATTTCAATAAACTCAGCCCTTATACGACCATTCTCTGCTGGTTGCTCTGTGCGCTGCACCACAGTTGGTACACACTGGGTAGCATCACTCCATCCGCTCACAGAGCATCGGGACCGTGATGTCTGCCGCAATCGATGCATCGCTTCGCCATGTGGCAATTTTCGGTGCCATGCCCAAACATCTGGCAGTTCTGGCACTGAGTGACATCAACGGTGGATCGGTTGGTAGCGATTCCACTGGCCTACGACGTGGAACAAGGCTCGAATGATTTGAGGGTCTCTCGCGCACATCGAGTTCTTTTCGAAGTGCACCTGGTAAAGCTGATCCCGATAGCTTCGAGAGACGTCATGCCGACGCATTTTGTTGATCTGCACTGGTTTAAGTCCATTGGTTTTTAATTCATCAGCCAGTTCCTCCGTTTTCTTTTCCGGAAGGCCATGCAAAACCACCTTGAATGGTTTGTTCGCTTCGATGTCGTGCGTGAAATACTGCACATGCATCTGCTTCAGGATTTCATTGACCGCGTTGTAAAGGGGTAGCGCCGAGACCATCAGCTTGTAACCCTGCGAGAAGAGTTGAACTGTGCATCGTAGGCCCTTGTTGGTGTAATAATACACCTTCTCCAGTAGGCCTTCCGGAAATCCCTTCACGCACAGCGGCGGCATTTTCTCCTTCTTTTCTATTTTCTGTGTATCGCCGTTTTCCAGAACGGCGTACCGGTTGTAAGCCAAGAGCTTCTTCGATGAGAACACATCATGGGTGAATTCAAACGGAACGTTTCCCAGTCGAGCTTGTGCCGACTCACTACGTGGCGGCTACCCCATACCGGGGTCGGACTGTGTATCACACAATGCGAGGTACAGT
>JASCZW010001675.1:0-98932 GCA_034211315.2 Aedes japonicus | reverse complement strand
CTGCTAAGCTTCCTCGTACTCGAATGGCAGAATTGCCGGCTCTTTCATTCAACACCTGCCATAAGATTCTTGTACAGTCTCCTTGTCCACTTTATTTGCCGCAGAACACCAGTTTGGCTTGAACTGTTTCTCGCTCACAACAGCTTTTTGAGTCTTCTTAAGGTTCCGCTTGACGAAGGCCCAATATTGTTCGATTGGGCGGAGCTCTGGCTTGTTGGGAGGGTTTCAGAAGTCGGGCAACACTTGGAACGTTGCTGGCAGCATACCACTTCATAGCCTTTTTTCCATAATGGCAGGCCGCTAAGCAATCCGTCCAAAATAGAACGGAACCTTTGTGTCACGTCAGGAAAGGCAGTAATCGTTTTCGTAAACACTCACTCAGATTAATTTCCTGGTTGACGGTTCCGGTCGCACAAGCGTTGCTCTTTCGAGCCAAAAGATAGCCTGCCCCACCATATATTTCTTCGCGAACTTTGACAGTGCTTTGAAAATATCTGCCACGTTTCCCCGTCCGGTTGCCTCAAAAAATCCTGTCCATGAAGCAGTTTAAAGTCACCTCTGACGTAAGTTTCACAGCCAGTCCTCTACCACGCAATCAAACATCGTCAGCATCGCCGTGTAAACAACTTTTGCGGTCGTGCTTTGGGCCACAATACGACGTGTTTTGTTTATCGTCGTGATTTGTAGTAACCACTTTCGCGTTAGCGACGGTCTAGCTCGTTTTTTAGCTCAATCCACGGGTTGGATGGCACCACTCCCAGCTTCTTTGTGACATCCCCGACGGTGAGCAGGCGCAGGGAGAACAGTGGGCAACTCTTTTTGTCATCGCTGTGGCCTCCGGCTTTTGATTTCTTCGATCCTGGCTTTCCTGGCTGTCGACAAACGTTCACCGAACACTTTTTATACGTTGGTAACAGCTGATTTAGCCACATTCAACAATTTGGGCCAACTTGGCGGGAGAGAGCTGTGTGGATTTTCGCCATGAAAGTGCAAAATTTTGATGCGATGCTTCTTTCCTTCGGAGAACATTTTCCACAATCCCAAATGAAAAAGAAGCACGATGCTACACTGGAAACATCTTCAAAGTGAAGGGTAAGCAAAAAATTTAATAAGCACGATGAAAGGAAATGCGTAACAAATTTAAGTCGCCCAAATTTCTTGACTCGAAACACCTCTCATTTGTACTTTTTCATGCGGTGATTTCCCAAAAAACAACTAAAGTTTTACAGGTAAGGACTTTTAGAATTCAGGTAATCGAAGTGCAAACTGTTCACTGTATCAAGAAAGAAGCCGGACATGGCAATCGTGGAGTTTTTTCTACCAATATTCATCACAGAGACCAGACATCCAGGTATCGAACATTTTTTCTCAATTTACTGTGTAAATTTTAAAAAAGTAAATCGTTGGAATATCAGCGCCGCATAGTCTCAGATTTCACCAAACTGAATCTAGCCAGACAGTGAACGACTATATCAAATCCCGTGGCACCATCTTATATACGATTGACCAAACCAAATAGTTTTAAAATGGCAGTTACAAAAAATTTACACATAGGAGAGCACTCCAGCTTGGACTGGATATTCTCAGCGTCTTTAATTCTTACAGAGTGCAATCGATTCCGCAGCCTGTCGCATAGGCAATGGAATGCATCCTGACCATCTCGGATTTAGTCGCTTCGGTGATGGCCAAATTTCTGCCGATGAGAATACTTTCTTGATGCCCTTGTAAACTTATCCAACGGAGCGCCTGCGCTCCTACAACTTTCCATTGAACGTTCTAAACGCTTCCCGAAAGCTAATGAGGAGATTTTCGATTTGTTCCGGAAGTTTGAAAGGACGTCGAAAACATCGTTCGCGCATGTATAGTCATCGTCGGTAAGTACCCGGGAACGCGTACTGGCAATATCCAGAATCTATTAGTTTACAAGTGCCTGGATGAAAACTACATGATATGTTGCGACATGGTGAGCGTTTTCGATCAGCGAAAGCTAACCAACCTCTTCCAGCAGAGCCTGTTCGCGCGGATCGAACTTAAAGGGTGTCCACGATGAAATTGCCACACACAAATTGATTCGCAAATTCGAGTTTTCATCCGATTGCCATCAAATTTTCAGCGATTGAGAAATAACTATTAAACTTCATTTTACCATTTTACTCGTATTTTATTTACAGTCCATACGCAAATGCCCGCACCTTGGCCTTAACTCCCGGCCATAAGATTCTGCACAACCTGTGAATCAACCGTTTTTTGCATGTAAACCCATACTTTCTTCAGTTCCTCGACTGTCTTCACTACCTTAGGTCGTTTAAGAAGGTGCTGCTTCATAATCGCCCAGTACTTCTCGATGGGGCGGAGCTCCGGAGTGTTGGGAGGTTGAACATTTTCGGCACGAAATTGACCTTATTGTCCGCATACCACGTTCAGCACGTCCTTGAAGTAGTGGCATGAGGCCAAATCCGGCCAGAAGATTGTTGGGACGTTGTGGGCCTTCAGGAGAGGAAGCAGCCGCTTCTGGAGGCACTCTTTATGTACACCTGTCCGTTCATCGTGTCCTGGGTCACGAAAGGTGCACTCCGCTTCCCGCACGTGCAGATGGCTTGCCAAACCAGGAATTTCTTCGCAAATTTGACATCTTCTGAGTGCGGACATGCTCCGGAACGCTGAACTTATCCTTGGCCGTGAA
The DNA here is from genome assembly GCA_034211315.2 of Aedes japonicus. NCBI lineage: Eukaryota > Metazoa > Arthropoda > Insecta > Diptera > Culicidae > Aedes > Aedes japonicus. The sequence continues at coordinate 96,249 of JASCZW010001675.1, read as the reverse complement.
AAACAGGTTGCCGGGGATCTGTTTGAAGTCGGCCTTCACATATGTTTCGTCGTCCATGATGCAGCATTCAACTTTCGTCAGTATGTTGAGGTACAACTTCCTGGCGCGGGTTTTGGCGGACTTGTTCTGCTTCTCGTCGCGATTAGGGGCCTTTTGTACCTTGAACGTTCGAAGCCCAGCCTTAGTTTTGACCTTCTGGACAAAACTTCGGCTTAGGTGCAGCTTCTTAGCTACATCCCGAACGGAGGCGTTCGGATTTCGGTTGAAGGCCCCAACTACGCGGTTGTGATTTTTGGTGTTGTACGGAATACTTTTTCCTTCACTTCTGGGCTTCCGATCGGTGGTCAACCGTTCCTCGAACCGCTTAATCACTCGCGACACCGTGGAATTCGCGATTCCCAACGTTTTAGCGATGGAACGATGCGAGAGATCCTTGTTCTCGTGATGAATGCGCAAGATTTTATCACGCACGAGCTGTTCTTTCGACTCCATTTCCGCGAGTTTTGATCACAGGACTTTAACTTGCAGGATGTAAATAATGCACTATGAACTAAATCCACCCAAATTTTCATTAAATTCTACCCAACGGTTAAAAAGTTAGAGCAATTTCATAGTGTGGCAATTTCATCGTGGACACACTTTATTGCCAACCCTGTATTGCTCTGCCCTGTATGCCCTCCTAATTGCTGTATGTGTGTATGTATTTATGCAAGTGTAATTATGAAGGTAATTCAATTTTAATCAATTCTAATTAAATAAGAACTATGTTAAGCACACTTCAAATGTTGAAACTACCAAGTTATGAAACTATCAAGTTCAAAATTTTAATTCTTTAAAAAGCTTAACTATAGTAGGGTATGTGCCCCTTGACTCAGCCTATTATGCAACCATCGATTACATTTTTCATCATAACTCATTAAGTATTTAAGCTGTGAGCGAGATTTAACTAGTGCTACATTTGCAAAGATAAGTTTGATAAGACAATTGTTAGCATGTATCACTAAATGTTACACAACTTTTTTTAAAATGCCAGAAACTTTCGAGGGATGTGGATTTAATGTCGGTCTATATGCACCAAATTGGGTCTATTCGTGGATGCAACTTCGTCCCATTCGATGGATTTATTACTAAATGCAGTCATTGTATGTTTTCTCTTTATTATTTTATAAATTTAGGCATTGCCAGCTGTATTTGCTTTACTTAACACTAAATTTCACAACACAAACTTATGTAAAACTGCCTTCAAACACTTAAGTGATGTTCGTGTATGATTTATCAGCCATTCAATAATGAAAACATTATTATTCACTATACAATGATTTTGTTCCTTCAGTGTGTGTTTAATTTGTAACGTGTTACTATTTTCTGCACATCCAGACTGAATTACTTGCTTTATCAATTCAATTAAGCTAAATTTAGTTCACTTGAAGATCGTGTAGATCATCTGTCCAGCATAACCAGTAAAATCATGATGCCCCAAATGTTCAAAAAATCGAAAATTAAACGGAAGTGAATAACTCTAAGTTGATCAATATTGTCTCAATTGTGTTCGGATTACATCGGTCATTCTAATAGCAACATGATTTCGTTGATTATCGCTAAATTAATGACACATTTGGTACATAGGCCGAATGAAGGAGCTAGGCTAACATTACATCCTCTTACCCTAGCCCAGAGTATATTTTTTTTAATTTTTTGTGTGCTTACCCAAATTTGGGTTTAGACCCGGTTACCTAATTTTGAGCAGGCTCCAATTGTTAGGATTTTGGGTTAACTTCACTTAATTTTGGGTAAATCCGATTGAGCGTGTATGTGAATATAGATGTGATTGACGGTTAAGTTTCCGCTCTCACTAATACTACAAAACGATACTGTCGGGTTGTGAGATTTCGCCATGTTTGTTTACAGTTCTTTATCTTACCTATTCATCTGAGAGCAGCGAACGCATGTAAGATCTACGATCCACTAACTAAATTGCATGATGATTCGGATTATTATCCGCTTTTTTCATCAGCAAAATTGATATTTTTCAAGAAATCAACAAGCGCCGTGCCTCTAAGCATACCATTTATCATGCTCTGTACGATTATTTCTCCTTGAGACTTTCCACACTTGGATTTTTTACAGAAACCTGTAAAACTTTACCGAATTCTCAACAGCTGAACGTTCGGTAATCCGATTTAACGGATTTCGGTGAAATTTTACAGATATATAAAATTGGTAAAATTTTACCGAAATCCATTAAATCGGATTACCAAACGTTCAGGTGTTGAGAATTCGGTAAATTTTTACAGATTTCTGTAAAAAAAATCTCAGTGTATCCGAAATAAAACTTGATAGAATATACCAGAAACATATGTAATAGGGCATTGCTCTGGAATCAGGAAGATATAGTTTCTCATTTATCGTTACGGTTTATCCTGAATCAGGTACTCTGCTGACCAAGCGAATTATTCTCAGCCAGATTGCTCAAATATTCGAACCGTTGGGATTAGTTGGACCCGTAGTCACCGATGCGAATTTGATTGATGGATTCTAAGTGACTATGCCTATAGCTACGACCTCTACGGATTTGCGGATGCATCAGACTTGGCATACGTCGCCAGTCTGTATTCTCGAACGGTACGAAACGATGATACAGTTGTAATGAGGTTTGTGTGCAGTAAGTCTCGGATTCTCCCGAGAAAGAAGAATAAACAGATAGAGCTTACAACACCCAAGGCAGAACTACAAGCAGCTCTGTTGCTGTCTCAGCTCAATGTGAAGTCAATGGTGGCTGTCGACATCGGTTTCAGATAGTCCTTTGTTGGTTGAAAAAGTCTCCAGAGACGCTGGCTGTACTCGTTGGAAATCGTGTAAGGTAAATTCAGCAGTTGACTCACGGTTTTTCTTGGCAGTACATACCGTCGAAAGAAAATCCCGCCGGCCGATCTGATATCTCACGGGTTTCGCCATCGCAGCTTCCAGAGTACAAGCTTTGGTGGCATGGGCCATACAGATTGATTTTCGTTCAACCATACATCGAGCAACCCATACCATTGTCACAAGATGAAATACCAGAATTACGAAGAACGGTACTATTAGCTACATTCGGATCGTCGAGGCTACCGATATTCGATACACTCAGTCAGTACACTTGCATCCAACACTCGAAGGAGAAATGTGATTCGATTTTGCAATTACATTAAAAGCGGTCGCAAATAGCTAACGAAAGGAATCCCGATGATATTGTAAATGCAATGAGGAACAACCTTGGTCACTCGGATTGTTCAAAACTAAGCGTTTCACGTGGCATTGAAAGGTGACAAAGAATGGAAAATAAGTTTCCAAAATATGAATCCATTCATCGATACGAACGACGGAGTATTACGAGTTGATGGACGCTTAAGGGAACGCAACTATACCGTACGAACACCGCCATCCAGCACTCTTCTTCGGGTCGTCCGGCAACAGTGTTGAGCCATACTCAAGGCAAAGAACGTTATCCGGCAAGTAATACACCATTGCATACCATGTTTTCGAATGAGGCCCAAGAAATCCACGCAACTAATGGGAGAGCTTCCAGACTACCGTGAACAGCCTTCTCCAATATTTTCACATGCTGGTTTAGATTTTGCACGACCCTTCAGCCTTCGATCAGGTGCAGTTGCAAGAAACTCGACGACTACCCAATGTTACATTTGCTTGTTTGTTTGTATGGCCACTCAGGCCCTACACCTTGAGGCGGTTTCAGACCTTAGTTCGGATGTAGTACGGAAATTATACTCCGATAACGCGACTCATTTTGAAGGCGCCAACAATCAATTGAATCGTGTAGCAGAACTATTTCACACCGAGGCAGCATAAGCGTGCTGTAAATGAATACTGCACTCCAAGAAGATTGAATCATTCACTCCTTCCACGTAGCCCACATTTTGTGGGGATCTAGGAGGCGGGAGCGAAATCAGTAAAATCGCAATTGTAGTTGATTCTCATCAAACGTCGACTGACTTTTGAGGCATTATCTACGGTTCTAACTGTGGGGTATTGGTCACCCTATAATTATAAACTTCCTGATGATTGATAGTTCATTCGAGAGTCGCTCGTGTTCACCCCTGCTTCAAACGATACTCTCATGAGACAGCCACCATCGGCCCTCTCTCTCAATTCTCGCTCTTCGGTTTTCTCTACAGAGGCACTTGGATGCACACGAAGTAAACTCTGCCTCTTACATCTCTGGACCATCAGACGGACAAGACGCGAATGTAAGTAGCTCACCACGCACGCGGAGTCTGACCTCCCGATCTCTAGCCGGAGAATGGATGTTCGGACGCCACACTAACTGTTACGCAGTATGCGAACGCGCCTCCGTTACCAACAGAACCCCTTAGGGACTCGCCGCTACTGGCAACATAAAGTAGCTATGAAGGCTGTCAAACCGTGAACAATAGTAGAAGGAAGAACCGAAAAATATAAACATAAGGGAAAAACAAATCAACCATTGTTCGCGGATTCTATATAGTTTTTTTTTTTTTGAATACCATTTACATTTCGAATTGCATTAATATTACCAGTGAAGTATTGCTTATCCTAATGTTAGCAGATGTTAATCATGAAGTAACAGAAACAGAAGGTGATTCATATGCTGGAGGCTTAAAATTAGAGGAATAAATTACTCATTTCGTTAAGAATCCCTAGCAAAACCGTTCGAGACCGCTTTCCGGACATAACGTAAATTTAGAAGAAGACACTAAACGGAAAATTTAACCGATTATCAATAAAAATAACCGTGTTTAAGTTTGCGGAATTCGTCCTTAATTGTTACCAGGCTTGGGAACACTAACCTAGGTAGAAGCTGCCAGGTATTTGAAAAAGTTTTCCGCATCCGACGAATTTTCGTGGAAAGCTCTTGAACGTAAAGCTGTTCAAATCCGGAGAACCGACGTTTTGAGATTTTACAAGGAGCTCCAGATTATTAAATAGGATAATCAGAACCGGATTTTTCTTGACGAGGTCAATTTTGACAATCAAGCAATGTTAGGGAACGATAGTTATGTCGAGGAGAGTTCATACGAAAACCAAGAGTATCACTTTTATGCTTCATTGGCGAGGTTGGCACGAAAGAGGTTTTCAGCACAAAAGGAACTTTCAATCATAGTAAGCTCTTCGAGTGCTGACGAGACCTCATCGCATTTTCAACAGAAATTGAAAGGTATCCAGGAACCTACTCTATTTGGATACTTGACTGCACCCAAGTGTACGTCGCTTATAACAGTGTGCCAGTAGGCTGATGCAAAATTCGAAATATTTGCTCCCTAAGCTTAATCGACGCCATTTTGGGTCCTGATAGTCCCCAAAAATTTTAACACATTTGGTTTTGATTTGGCTTTGCACACGCTATTCAAAGTTTGTATGGGAATTAGTATGAAGAATCTCAAACTTACATTTCCAGATCCCTAACATCTTGATATTATGTCCTTAAGCCAAATCTTATATACATTCATATTGTGTAAGTTGTCAACTATCAAAATGCCGAAAATACCTGACATGTAAATTTTATATAAAAATAGTTATTCAAAAAAACATAAAATACACACTTTAGGTATGATGTTTTATTCTTATTTTTGTTTTCTTATTATTTATATGTTTTTTATCTTTTATATTCATATATTTTATGTATTTTATTTTATTTATATTATTAAAAATATTTTATATATTTTATATTTATATATTTTATATACATTACATATTTTTAGTTCTTATTATAATATTTGTTGAATAACTATTTTTGTATAAAATTTACATGTCAGGTATCTTCGGCATTTTAATAGTTGGCAACTTACACTATATGAATATTTAAAAGATTTGGTTTTAGAGCATAATATCAAGATGTTAGGGATCTGGAAATGTAAGTTTGAGATTCTTCATTACTAATTCCCATACAAACTTTGAATAGCGTGTGCAAAGCCAAATCAAAACCAAATGTGTTAAACATTTTTGGGAACTATCAGGACCCAAATTGGCGTCGATTAAGCTTAGGGGAGCAAATATTTCGAATTTTGCATCAGCCTAGTGTGCCAGCCATGATGTCTTACACATTAGGCGAACATGTTTCCTAACAGCGGCACTTCGATTTTCAATCCATACCAAATGTGTGGCACACTGAGGCACACTGAGGCACACTTTTGACAGTTGAGCTTAAAGAAATATGAAACCAGCAACCTTGTCAATATGCGTTGCCTGGTTGCCAGGCTCAGCAGAAAATAACAATTTGGACTGTCAACACATCGGCACCTTCGGCACATTACGGGAACTCCCAGAACATTGCAATGCTTGTTGACACACTAAAAAATAGCACTGGAAAAAAGTGTGCTGAGCGATCGACCCCTTGACTGCACCCGTATCCCCTGCGATCCTATGATTATCTATTACTTGTAATCCTTGGTTGAAATCCCATTTTTTTTTCAAACCCCTATTTGTTTCCACCAGAGGTCTGAAGAAAACGTTAGTTCTTGAAGCCTGCCAGTTTTGATGTGACACTAGTAACGATTTTAAAATTTAAAGCTCGACTCACAATGGATTATATATTTTTACAATATTTCTTCTACCAAACTACTAGTATAAAACATTATAATACCTGGCTGACAATCAATACAAAATACTATCGTTGTGATAACCACTGTACCAAATACAAAACGGAATACTTTTTCTCAACTCAAATTAACAACAAAACACGACAACTTCCGCCGCGAATATTGTGTTTGCTGCATAGAGCGTTCAAGAAAACCGAGCTGTCAAATTAGCGCCACACATAGCACCAAATTTTCGGTTTCACGAGTGTTATTCGTGGATGACAACCGCTTCAGTCCTGTGGTTTCCACGGGTTTCACGAAAATGTCTCTGCTTACGGCCCTGCATACAGCGTTATGGCCCAAACACAATGATAGCGGCAACGGAAAACGGAAAAGCCCGATCTGAGTATGCCTGCTTGTCGAAAAGAAAACAGACTAGATCCTAGCCGATTCTAATTGGACATATCGAAGTCATTTGCAGCAACTGTCAAAATTGCCGTTTTCCGTTCCGTTTCCGTTATCATTGTGTTTGGGCGGTTACTGTTAATACAAACCGGTAACTCGATTTGGTCATGTATTGAGTGGAGCTGCGTCCAAGCAAAGCGCTTCAAAGATAGGTATGTTTGAAGCATTGGCATAGGAAATCACAGCAAGCCGGTTACAAATTTGCGATTCACGACTGTTTTACTTGCTGAAAGTGTGTTTAGAAGAAAACAAAAAACAGAAATGAAAACGTTTAAGCCTAAAATAATAATTCATTTGAACGAAGATAACCCATTACAGCTGCAATCCAACAGAACAACACAAAATACAGCAACAACTCCAATCGGATCGTGTACAAATCCCTTTCCACAGCCGGCCGTGTCGCTCAAATTAATGCATTCGAAGAGGCGGAAATGAATTTTTTAATCCCTCTTCGTTTACCCATTAAAAAGTAATTGCAATCTGAAATTTATCCCCACTTAATGATTATCTGTTATTTTTTTTCACATTTGCCTATGTTTTCATTTTCCAATATTTTTTCTCTCCCCCACAGATATGGCCGCTGGGTAACGCGGCGGGTCGCCATCGGAACGATTGTCGTAATTTGGCTGCTGGCGGCGCTTGTTTCGTTCGTGCCAATCTCGCTCGATCTCCACCGGGACAAGCGGGACGAAACGGACACTTCGCTCATCATCAATGGCATCAAGTACGAGACGTGCGCCCTGGACCTGACGCCCACCTATGCCGTCGTTTCTAGTTGTATAAGTTTCTACGTACCTTGTATAGTAATGATCGGAATCTACTGCAGGTGAGTGTCCATCGGCGTACCGGAGAGGGATGATTTATTGCCGATAATTAGGATAATTGTTGCCATCCGCTCGAGTGGTCTAGCTTGACGTATTCTAATTCCAGCTATTTTCACGAATTTGCATCGTAGGTTGATCACATTTGGTGTAGTGCTCCTATGATTATTACTACTATAATGAAAGTTTGTCGGCAGATAATTGGGAGCCTGACCCGGTTGATGCTCCCATTGCTATCTTGAGCAACCAGAGATTAGTTGCCATAAATCTAATCTTCCAATTACAGACCATTCATTGTTTGCCAACCACAGCTCGGGCATGCTTAACAATTTCATTCCAGAGCCAGCAGGGCAGTTTAATCATCGAGATTTTCCCGTCCCTTTGAATCCTCGGTTTCGGAGTGGGTGGATGAAGCTTTGATTCAAAACCCTTGTCTTCGGGATTTGAGCTCTTCCTTCACATTTAACATACTCCGACACGCCTGCCGATAAGCTTACAAGGGTCGTACACGAGCTAAGCCAGAGCCTTTCCGAAGCGTGTTGTAGTGGAAAATTTACATCTCACCCTCATCGTCGACCTAGTGATTCCTCAGATCCCTCCGATCCAGCAAACGAAGGAGGGTGAAATGGTCGTTAATTTAAAACGTAACGACTGTTTGGGATGCTTTGCGGTGCGTCGCATACAGTGATCGATGTCCTGATAACATTTCTATTGAACGGTATGTTTTCAATAAACGTGTAAATAGCGGAGTATGATTGGTTTTCTATTGCACAGTTCAGTACGCTGATTGATATTCGATCTAAAATATACTAGCAAATGCAATACCTTTTCGTTAAGCTCTGCCCATGTGGAATCTGTACGATATTTTTTGTCCGGTGCAATACTCTTAGTGGCCGGTTTTTGACAAATAAGGGAAAAAGATATGACGACCCCAAAATAGTCGGGAACAAGGATATCAATAAAGCTGAAAATGGCCAAAATCACAATCTGTGCAGCGCTGAATCGTTTAACACTATGATCCAAATGCACCGAAAATTTATTATTTAAATGGACCACTCTTGATCGATCATGTTTTTCCCCAAGTTGGTACATCTTTGACTGACATCTGTCAGAAATGTGAGCGTAGTCGAAGCATTAGTGTTTGTTCGGACGATTTCTCGGAGCTATTTTTTTTGCTGCTTGGTTTGCGTGGAATACATCCAAAAACTGCAATTCGTATTAATTAGGTTTTACATATTTTACTCACATGAATAATTCACGGTTAATTTTGGTCCGAAAAGTATTGTTGACACCATTCCTATTTTTGAGACCTTTCCTTCTTAATCTGGGATCAATCTGTCAGAAAATTCTTCAAACAACCTTCCTAGCCTTTTCTAACAGTTTCAATAATTTCACATTAATTTCACTTGCCATTATGCTCAATTTCAATATTTTATTTACCGATTCTCAATTGCTAAAGGGTATTTCGCTAAAAATTTGGACGACTTAAACTTGACGCATTTCCTTTAATCGTGCATAAAATTTTTTTGCACACCCCTAATTTTGAAGATACGTGCGTGTAGTTTCATGCATCATGGTGACTCCAAATCACGACGATAAACAAAACACGTCGGCCAAAGCACGATCGTGAAAGTTGTATACGACGATGCTGACGAAGTTTGATTGCCTGGTTAAGGACAATAAAACTTACGTCAAGGCAGACTTTAAATAGCTCCCTGAACAGGAACTTTATGCGGCAACCGGACGAGAAAAGATGGCACACATTTCAAGCACATTAAACTGTCAAAGTTCGCGAAGAAATATCTAGTGTGGCAGGCCATCTGTACCAGTGGCTTGAAGAGCATTTTTTACATTGCGACCGGAACCGCCAACCTGGAAATTTATCTGAACGAGTGCCTACAAAAACGTCTACTGCCTTTCCTGAAGCGACACAATTGTTCCGTTACGGAAAAAAGACCATGGAATGGTGCGTTGCCAACAAAGTTCAAGGACAAGAACCCTACCAACACGCCAGAGCTCTGCTCAATCGAACAATATTGGGCCATCAGCAAGCGGAACCTTAAGAAAACTCAAAAAGCTGTTGTGAGCGAGAAACAGTTCAAGGCAAACTGGCGTTTTGCGGCGTGGACAAGGAGACTCAACAAAATCTTATGGAAGGTGTTCAACGAAAGACCCGGCAATTCGCATTCGGTAAAAGGAAGCTTAGCTGAATATTTCTCCTGTATTCTGTATTAACTGAACATGAAAAAAAAGAATTTGACTTATTAATAAAAACTTTGATCGGCTCACACACATTACTGTTAAACCAAATTTTGATCGGAACACCCTTTACTTCTACAATATTAGGTTTGTTGATTGGTTGGTATAAGGTTGAAATTGGAAATATTTTCCTAACATCATGGGATCCTAGTTGTGAACAGCAATTTCTGCTAGAACCAAAGATGTGAAGAGAAAGTCCGAAAGAGCACGGCAGGTTATGAAATTGAATAGAAGTAGTTTAAAATTTAGCGTAGTGCTTTTGTTAGGCAGTTTTTCGAAGCAAAGGCACACATTTTTGACTGGCAAAAAAGTATGCGCTTGATAAAATCTCTGTTTTTACACTCCCTAAAGAACATATGTGATGGAAATCAATTTCCAATTAGAGGTTTTGAAAACACAACTTCTCATTTTTACCAGTAATGCTTTTCTCGTAGTTGTTTACTTAACAACCTATAAGAGAAATCCGGTTAAGTGTTATTGCTGTTAACTACTGAGATCCCATAATGTTGGGAAGATATTTCCAATTTCAAAACATTATAATATAAATTGGGCGCACTGTACGCAATTAAAACATAATAAGTAATGAATATAAGGTTTATTTGTTTCCCACTTGTCACGCTGGAGTCGTTCGACAGTGTTTCCAGTTATGCCAAAACAGCCCCACCCCTTTATACTGGTGTGGATTCCGGATTAGAGCCTGACTTACAGTCTCCAAATTTAGGCACTGCCAAATTAACCACCGGACGTTTGTAGGCACCCTTGGTCGTTCTCATTTAAACTTGCCTGTCACGACCAGCGTTGACCTTAACAACTTCTAGGTACACGAAGACTCCAGGTTTCTTTGGTTACCAATCGGCATAATACTTCGTACGTTTGTTGATTAATAGCAAATACTCCAACAACCACCTCTGCCAAAGCCTCCCTAGTAACATTGCCAATACCATCGAGCTTTATTAAGTTTGATTAAAGTTTTATGAAAGCCACTAGAAATCAATCCGGTTTTATTATGATAGCAAGAGGTGCCAATAGGTTTTAAACTTTAATCAGGTTTATAAGAACCTACATAGCTTCTTTACAACGATCTTAAAACCTAGACTTATAAAATTCCTTTTACTCTTATCAAAGGTTTTATTTTGACTTTATGAACTCATGAAATGCTGTTTTGAAATTCCGTTTTAGAACTCATTCATATTATCTTATTATGGTCAGTTGAAAAAGCATTTTAAAACGATTTTGCCTCCAGTAAATGCATTAAACGGCTAGTTGGCATTTAGAAAAGCTACCAAATGACCAGATAGTTTTATAGTAGCCATTGCGAAGATAAATTGGCTTTTTGGCAAAACCGTGATTTCTTTCAATCGCCATATTGAAATATATGAAATAATTGAAATGTGGAAAAATAAATACACCAAATTTTACATATAATACAATTGAACTGTAGATCGAATACCAACTTCGGTATTCTTTATGATAACCTTATTGAATTCCATCAATTTTCAGGAGTTTCATGATTAATTTATCGAATATGTTTCTTTCAATTTTGTTTTTGTTGTTGTAAAGTCGCAAAATTTCCGAGGCGCATTAATTTTCGGCTCTTATCGTGCCAATATTTACAATAAAATTGAATGCGCAAATGATTTAGAGGATGATAAGCTATAAAAAAAAACTCATTTTGTTTTGGATATTTTGCTATCAAACATAATTTCCTGCAACACTAAATATTTTTTCTTAGCCATTATTTACTGTTGAATGAATCAGAAGAGCAGAGAATCGAACAAAGCAGAACAACAAAAACCAATCAAGATATCGTCGTGAAGTTTGACAGCGGTGGCCATTTGGCCCTATGCTGGTTTGCTGGCAGTCAATAGGTTTTATGATGGTTCTCAAGTGGTAATAACATCTTTCACTAGCACATTTTCAAAATCTAAATGGTCTTAGAAAGGTTTTATTAATTTGTTTTCACAACCGTCTATAGAGTGGGCCACTTTGTACACATTTCGGCTTTAAAGATGCATAGAGGAGGTGTTGGTGGACGAAACAGTTTTGAATGTAGTTTTATCAACAAAGCTGGGAGGAGTGCTATTCGGCTGGAATAAAACTAAACTTGTTACTTGGGTTGTTTGCTAAGAACTGGGACCACTTGTTAGTTATCCAGCAACACTGCTGCTCTGTTGCTGCCTTGAAGAAAATGGTTCAGAGACAATGCTTCCTCTGTATCCAACTCCTTATAATGGGCCTTGAGTTGATCACATATTCCGTTTCGACAAGATCCGTCAGAAAACAGCTCGTCGGCGAGCTTTCGTCCATCATCCATCGCTGATAATGCCTCCTTCGTTGACGGAACCAGTCGCTCCTAAGCCCCCATATGGAGTACTCCGGGTGAATTGAGGTTCCATTTCGTTTTCACACTCGTGAAGGCTTTGATACAGCTTGTCATGATGTTCTGCATCGCTTCCTTGCTTGCAGGTACGAAATTGGTCCCCCATTGCACAGTGGGGAAAAAAGGCCCGAAACGCGAAAGAATTCTATATCTCAGCTCGGAGTGGAAGGATTTCTATAAATGTTAGCTTTACTTGAAGGAAAATTTCTAAGGAATCGGGTCCTATTGGCCGCCTAGAACTGCTTGGGGAGCAAATGAGCTCATTTAACTTGGGGTCCCTCATATTTCTTTGTTGTTCAGAAATTTCTTTGCTCAGTGTGCCTCAAGATCAACAAAATGATGCCAGTCGTATGTAAAATTTCCAGGTAAATCGATTGAAGTAGGTTTCATTCACGGCTCTGTAAATGAAGATATGGCTGATTTTATCCTGACTCTCCTAATATTGTTGTGTTTTTCAGAAATTTCTTCCCTCGATGTGATTAGAGAACAACAAAATATAGCTAGTCCCGTGTAACATTTCCTGGAAAATCCACTAGAGTTAGTTTTGTTCACCGCACGACTTTGTGAATAGCGATATGGCTGATTTTACCCTAATTCTCCTGAGATTTTCATGTTTTTCACAATTTTCTTTGACCGGTGTGGTTCAAGATCAATAAAATAATGCTAGTTTTTTTGTAATTTGTTTTGGGAAATTGATTGAAATTGGTTTCATTTACCGCACGACTCTGTAAACGTAGATATGGCTGTGTTTACCCAGATTCCCCTAATAGTTTTGTGTTTGTCATAAATTTCTTTGGTCGGTGTTACTCAAGATCAAGAAATTAAGGCTAGTCTTTTGTTAAGTTTGCTGAGGAATCGATTGGAATTGGTTACGTTTACCGTACAGCTCTGTGAACGAAGATATGGTCGATTTTCCCCCGATTCCCCTAATATTTTTGTGTTATTCAGATATTGTTTTGTTCGGTATGACTCAAGAACAACAAAATAAGGCTAGTCCTATGTTAAATTGCCTGAAAAATTTATTGGAGTTAGTTTCATTAACCGCACGGCTCTGTAAATGAAGATATGGCTGATTTTACCCTAATTTCCTCGATCTATGTACTGGACCAATGAAACGGATGAGATAACTCGGTAACTTTTCCAACAGTTTTCTAAAGAAGTAGATGAGGTCAATGCTTTTCCAATCATCATCGACACGGGAACATTGAAGTTGCGAGTAAAGATTAACGCAATACATTCGTTGATTGACGGTAAGGCGGAAAATGCGATTTTACGGAACAAGAACTTTGTGGAAAATAATTAACAAGTTGGACTATCTTACTTTCGTTCAAGGCTAAATTTGGTGTTCCAAACAATCCAGCATTGTCACATCCAGATTTTAAGAAAGAAGCCCGCTGGATGGGTGATGAGCTTGAAGAGCATTTCAATGCTCTAATAATGGAAACATGGCTAGGAGGTTCCTAGCAGAACCACAGAAGTTTGCAGCAATTCTTAGAATTAGTAGTGATTTGGTTTACAATATTCGACTCATAAGCAACCTTGCACTCTCTTCAAATAAGCTGCACTCCAGTAAAAATATTCATTCACATAGCCGTGCGGTGAACGAAACCTACTTCAATCGATTCTCCTAGAAAGGACTAGCATCATTTTGTTGATCTTGAGTCACTCCGCGCAAAAAAATTTCTGAACAACAAGGAAATATTAGTGGAACCAGAAATTTTGCTTCAAGTAAAAGTTACATTTACAGAAATCGTTCCACTCCGAGCTGAGATATAGAATTCTTTCGCGTTTCCGGTTCTTTTTTCCCGCTGTGCATTGCCTGAGATCTCATGGCATTCCTCGGCGTCAAGCAATCCTTCTTATTGCCATCAAACAGGGTTGACTCGACAGACTATTGGCTACTTCCTGGTGGATTGCTGTGATAACAAGGCAGGTAAACAATGCAACTCATAGCTTCTTTGCTCGCCGACCGAATGTAACCAGTAAGGGGCCGAAGAAGTCAACTCCGGTAAAGCTGAACGGATGAAAACTAAAGATTGTGCTCGAAAAATATGCAACAGACAAAAATGCTCTCCAAATATTCATTTTAAGTCGGATAGTCTTAGGGAATAAAAGAACGCATATTAGCTATGTTTACTCAAGTTGGTTTATTCAACTCCTCAACTGCTATTCAACTCCTTGCCTAGGCTAAATATTTGTACCTTAGACTAAAGCTAAACATCAAATCCAATGCAACACTTGCGCCATCTTTCTAACACACTTTCATCCTCTCTTTCTTCAAATCCTTGTCGATTTTGAAGACCATCCCAGTTTTCCGGAGCTTGCGCTTCATAATCGCCCAGAATTTTTCTGTTCGGCGAAGTTCTGAGAAGCTTGGCGGATTTGGCTCCTCCGGCACAAAAACAATATCGTTGGTTTCGTACTACTCCATCACTGGTTTCGCGTAATGGAACGAATCCAGCCGGAATCCGGCCAAAACACAGTGTCACCTTCGTGGGACCGACGGAAGGGCAGAGGGGCTTTTGGAGGCATTCTTCTTTATACGCAGAAAAAAATAATTAATTTTAACAAGCGCGTAAAATTCCCTCTCGTTTAATTCCAAGCCAAAGGAGGCGTAAACAACAAAATTGTTTGCAATCTTTCATGCGCCGTACAACAATGTTAGAAATCTTTCATACAACAGGCTAGATTCAGGAGTTATCTGGCTTAATTATATATCAAATATCTCATTATTATCGGCCAACTCTAGCTTTCTCTTTATGAGCATTATATAACGCAGAAAATTCAATGTTTCTTTTTATCTGTGTATATTTAGCCGTTGATTGTGCCGGTCTTTATGTACGTCTTGCTGAATATACCGCACTCGCAAAACGCCTGCCACACAAGGTACTGCTTGGCAAATTTGTCCACCTTCTTCTTCCGGAAATTCTACGAAACATCCAGGCGAGACTCGTCGACGAAAAACTCCAGGACAAGGATCTGATTGGCGTTCGCCTTAATGTTCGTTTCATCTTCCATTACGATGCATATCGGCTCCACCAACCACTCACGGTACAACTTCCTTAAACGTGATTTAGCCGATTCTGTTTATCGGTTCGGTTAGGCGCCTTGCTTGCCATGACGACATGAAGTCCGGCCCACTTCAGTGTCTGCTGGATGAACCAGACGGAAGAATTGATCTTCTTGGCCACGTTTCGAATCAAATGATTCGAATTGCGCTTGAAGTAATCCCTTACCTTCCGTGCGCTCACGGGGTCGGTCATCTTCGCTTTTCTTCCACTGCCAGATCGTCGTCTGGATCTCCTTGAACGATTTTACCGCACGATACACGGTCGAATTGTCGATTCTCAACTGTTCCGCGATCCACCTGTGAAACTGGTCGGGATTTTCTACAACGCCCATAATTTTTTGTCGAAGCTCTTCTTGCCCGGAAGCCATCTCTATAACCACTTGACGGATATTGTGACGGTATTTTGCACATGTGAACATTACAACACAACTAGTTTACAAAATTCCATACATCTTCAGGGTACCCCTCCTCCTGAGTTGTCCTGAACCAGCTTGAGCAGAATTCTGTCTGACATTTTAAAGTCGTAGAAAT
Organism: Aedes japonicus; assembly: GCA_034211315.2. Classification (NCBI taxonomy): domain Eukaryota; kingdom Metazoa; phylum Arthropoda; class Insecta; order Diptera; family Culicidae; genus Aedes; species Aedes japonicus. Next base: position 80,172 of record JASCZW010001675.1, on the reverse strand, counting down.
TGAAAAAGAAAGCCCAACACAAAGGATTACCAGAATTTAATGGCAAAATCACGTGCTGGAAAACTGTATTGTAATTATTTTACGAAATATTCATATGTCATTATGAACGAAGAGACTTACGTCCTGGCAACTTAAACAATCTCCAGGGCTGGTTTGCAATACTGTTATGATCAGTAATCGACAAAGATTCTTCATTGGGGCCTAACTGACAAACGTAAACAATGGCTTCTTCCGTAAATTTCTCGTGGCACGAAGGCTATCCATGTAAGCCTCCAATTCCATCCGATAGGTGAACTCTTCCTCTTCATTTTCACTGACAAAAAATTCGCGAAAATAGCCATTGTTTACGTTTGGCAGCTAGGCCCTAATGAAAAATCTTTGTCGAAATATATGTCAGAAATATATGTCAAAATTTCCTGATATTTGCGCCTTTGTTTTGATTTGCTGTGTTATTTTGACAGAATATTTGAGCGTGTAATCGTGTGAGTTCATTATTGGGGGCGCATTATGAGGCTTGGACCGAGCTTGGGACCGATGTTCTAGTACTGACTGAGCCAAGAAAAAAATCTTTTTTGTATGGGACCTACTGGTCTTAGAGTTAGTCTATGATGGTAGTCCTTTATTTTGGCCTGATTTTTCAGCTTGTCATAATGCTAAAATGAACTGGAGTGGTATGGAGCTAATGAGGCCCATACAGGTAGCGAAGAGCAGGGTGTTTGTCGGTATTAGTAACGAAAAATGTGTAAACAATCCATGATTTCGGGTAGTGACGTAGAACTCCAAAAACAAGCGAATGATACAAAGCAAGTTAAGTTTTTTTCCGCATCCTTTTAGTGCACAAAGAGGCATTTTTCTGCCGAAACCTTTTAAAAACTATACCAATTATCGAAAATAAACATTCCATCTTGTGATTTGCTGCTTTTTTAAATGGTTGTTTTTGGAGATCTACGTCATGTTTACAAAAAACAGGCTGTACATCATCTCACGAACACAGTGACGGTATTTTGCATTACACTAATACAATTTAACCACTTCTTCTCCACCTGTATAGACCTCATTGGTAAGGAGCCAATAAGGTTGATAAAGCTAGCTAATCCTCCCAAAAGTTCTAAGTTACGTCCAAACGAAAAATATTGGGCTCTGATCAAGCGAGCAATTTTGGAAAGAAAGCAAGAAGTTAAAAATGCCAAAAAATGTCCGTCAAATCTGGACCAACAAGACTTCACAAAACGTGAATGATGTTTTTATGCGAATTTGTAAACCGAATCCAAAATTTATGAAATAAATAGTTGCACTACAAATTAAACTCACCATCTGTTGTAGTTCAGATTTGAGGTGTACTGATAATGATGGATACAGACCTTATTATCTGTTTGATTATTTCCGTGAAATTTCTCAAGTCTTCCCACTTGGAAACAATATGGAAGTCAAACTAAGGTGCATTCATTATACCCTGACATTGCCGAATACGCTTCAGAAAGGTATCGATTTGGCTAAGTTTTGAGTATCTTATTTTAAGAAGTAAATGAGATCGGCAAACTTCAAAGATTTCGGCCGATTTTGAATGACGTTTTCCCATTGTGCATTGTTGAGTTTAACGAAATCTAACCCCGGAGGCTAGTGAACCGCCTCATCACTTCCTCACTACAGGTTGTCAAAATTTTACGGTGCTGATTATCAATTTGTTTAGTATGCTTTCTAACTACTATACTTGCCCAAGTTGATAGTACGGAAGAAAATGTGATAAATGCTTAAAAAACCGGATGGAGAAAACATTCCATGGTTTGCATTCAACCATGAATACTGGTTTGCTATTATACGAAGGTAAAATATTTCTTAATTGCAACTAAGGAGTTCATAGCAAATATTCGATACTCTAAAATCGTTTTATTAAAAAAAAAAAACAACCAAATGATGCTTGAAGAATAGCAATTATCCTTAATTGGTACAATGTGTGTGATTGAACAAACATACTCCACCTTAATTATAATATCCCTAGCAGAAACTTGGCCTTTCTGTGATCATAATCACCTGCATGTATCAATCAACTTGAACGTATCAATTAATTTGCTCTCGTGCCATGTGCTGGGGAAGTTTGAATAGTAAACGAGAGCGTGAAAATAATGAAGCAAGAATCAGTAATTAATTACCGGTCTCTGTGCAGTTTGCGGGAATCAGGGTCAAATGAAATCTATTGGACAGTTGAGGCTGACAGGTTTACGATGAGATTGAATGAGATGAGCTACTGGCTGTTTAGAATAGAAATCAAACATTAAGTGGGAACCCACATACTCACTTTTAGATAAGTATGGGCAATGTTAACTTTGGCAATGTTGAGTATTATCAGAAACTAGTTTCAAAAACCTTGATTCTAATTTATTCCAATTACGCCAACCTTTGTTCTTACATATGGTTTCTCAACATTGTTTATCAACAGTTCAGGAAAGATTTTTGATGGCAAATTCTCAAACTTTTATTTTTACGTTCTTCACAAGTTTATGCACAGATTGATAAACAACGATTTTAGACGCTCTTGTCTAATCTCTTTTGAACTTTTCCACTGTATCAGCTGCTGAACATGTTTACGAAGATACCTCTGACCAGTTCAAAATCGATCGATGCGACGAATTTCGAGGTAAGATTTTTTTTTAACCACTTCGTGGCAGGTCCGTAAGAGAATACTCCTCCTCAAACTTACGGAACGCAATACGCACCGCTTTCACACCAACGTTTTCCAGTTTTTACCAATTTCTTACAAACAATCCTGGAATAGTGCTCCACTTGTACACGATGGCACGGCGTTCTTCAACGGAAATTTTTCCCATCTCTCAAAATGCGCTTGAAACTTTGCTGTGATTTGTCTTCGGTTTGACGTTTGGGAGTAAACAATAAGATAGATCCGAAAGACTACCCGAATAAAAATGTGTGCTCAAATGACAGCGTTAGAAAAGTGTGCCCTTACTTTCTGGGACAGTCTGTAGCTTCAGTTAAGTGGCACTTAATTGTTCTAACGATGTCATTTTTTAAAATTCAGTTTCTGGATCGGCAAACAAATAGTAGCACATCAAAATAAGTGGCCCATTTATATGTATTAAAAGGTTACTAAGCAATCTGTCATACCGGAAATGAATAGTAACGGGGTTTGTGAAAATTAGAATAAGAAGCATAGAAGGCGATAACCTTCAACATATTATTTCCTATCACCTTCTCATGAACAAATAAACTCAACCTGCCAAATACGTCGAAAAACCAATAAAGCCATTCCACTCATTCCTGCACCTTTTCGTCGTTTATCGTTTTTATAGCGATCCGCCACTCCTATGGCAATCAACGCAAGGTTGATTGCTCGGCAGTTGACCCATCCAAAAGTATCTCATATCCTCCCATAACTGCACTGAAGCTTGATTGCCATCCCGGGGCAATAGGTAGAAAAGTTTTACATTTCATCGGTTGAGTAGAATATGCTGCACGAATGTTTATAGTTTATGCGCGCTCAACATTATTCTGAGTTCTATTCAACTCTTTTGTAAGATTTCCGTCAGTTTTTGCCAAATCAATTTCCCTGAAAAATAGAAAAAAATACTCATTCTATGAGTTTATTCAATTTTTGGAAGCATAAATGCTTTCTAATTTTCAAAAAACTGAACCTACACAAGGATGATGCCAGGCATGGTGAATTTCAAGAAATTTGATCATTTGTTATTTCATTCAATAGACCCTTTTACTATGCGATATCCTGTTACCGAAAATGGGAGTTTGAGCTTCCAACTGCTGCTGCCCAAAAGGCATGGCATGAGTGATGTATTGAATTTCGATAACATGATAACATACGGTTTCCAGGACTTTCTAGTGGGAAAATTTTTCATCTTGTCGACGGTAAGAGGGCTAATTTTATGTCATAAACATGCATGTAAGACCAAGAATTTGATCAGTAGTGAGAGTATCACATTTTCCTATAATTTTTCAACTGCTACGTCGTATAACGTTGATATAAAAGCACTAACATCAGGTGTAATACTGGCGGGTTACGCCGCAATTCACTCTTAGACTTTTTACATTCAATTGTAGGGAAATGACTAAAAGTAGGGTGACGGGATGTAATTTTAGCCTAGCTCCATGATTCAGCCTATGTACCAAACAAGTCATTATTACGGCGATAATCAACAAAATCATGTTGCTATCAGCATGACCGAAATATTTCAAAGCAATAGAAATATTATTAATCAATTTATAGTTGTTCACTTCCGCGTAATTTTCGATTTCCTTAACTTTACTGGTTAAGCTGAACAGATGATCTACACGCTCTTCGAATGATCTAAATTTGCCGAAATTGAACCTAAACCGAATAATGCAGCCAAGATGTACAGAAAATAGTCACACGTTATAAACTAACAGGTCACATAGGTAAAATAACAATGATTTAACATGAGAATCATAGACCCAATGTTAGGGACATATTTTTTTATAGGGTCCCAATTATGGCCTGTCTTATGGCAGGCGTAATAAAAATGTTGTTATTTGTAACATTTACAATACAAATGTCTGAGTTTTTATTGAATGTTTTTAATATGGCTCATCGTAACACAAACTAAAGTAACTAAATTTGTGTTGAGTTTATTATAATGTTTTGATTGCCGAATGACCACTGAATCATATGTTAAAATCACTTAAGTGTTTCTTAGCAGTTTAAGTATAGTTTGATTGTTAGTAAAATTGTTTGTAGGGTAGAGCGAATACAGGTGGGAACGCCTGGAATCAGAAAATCAGCTAAAAGTGAACATAGCCAACATTCAATAACAAATCTATCGAATGGGACGAACTTGCATCCATGAATAGACCCAATTCGATGCCTATAGACCGACATTAAATCCATATCCCTCGAATGTTTCTGACTTTATAAAGTGAGTTGTGTAACTTTTCGTAATACATACTACCAGTTGGTTTATTGACACATCTTAGCGAGTGTATAGCTAGTTGAATTTTGCTTCCAGTTGATCAACTTTATGAGTTATGATAAAAAAAATGTAATCGATCGTTGCACAATAGGCTGAGTCAAGGGACATATACCCTACATTATTACTTTTTATTGCAACTTATGTTTGTGTTTATCCATTTGTTTTAAGGAATGAATAACTAAAATGCATGGTTTGCTCATGGAATAATAATTGAAGGTAATTGCACCATTTCGAAAGGGGAGAATGTATTGATCGGAGTAATTATCTGATTGTTCGAAACGTTCTTTTCTAGGTTTCAGATTAGTTCGTATTTAATTTATTTTTAAATTTGGAATGGCTCCTTAATCCTGGCTGTTCGCTCATCACCATGAGGCACCAAGAGTGAAAGATATGAAGAAAAAGTGTTGAAAGTTCCGTCAGTGAACGGTAGGTTGGAAATAGAATAGAAGTATTGAACATTGAACGAAAGGGCATGGGTAAAGTGTCATTACAATCGGTTCAGTGGTTATTGAGATGTCATCGAAACAAGAAGAAAATCGCTGGAGAATTTTGCGCGCTGTCATGGAAAATCCGGAAGACATAAGGAAGAAGAAAGTGGACAAATTCGCCAAAAAATATTTGCTCTGGCAGGCCATATGCCAATGCGGTAAACTGAGTTAACCTTACATCACAACATGTACCATCAACAGCGAAGTTTACCGCACCGAGTGCCTCCAGAAGCGTCTGTTGCCCTTCCTGCGGTTTCTCGTGAATGTTTCCTGCAGACGAAAGTGACCAAAAAGGTCGGCTCCACCATTGCACAAAAGGTAATGAAGGTTCATAAGGGAAAGGTACGGGCTTTCAGCGATAGAAAAAAAATTGAATAAAGTAGTTATGCCAAAACATAATCTATATGTATTTGTTCATTCCCTGAAAGTTTCAAGAAAATTCGGCTTAAAATAAATTTTTGGCGAATACTTTTGCCTGCTGCATTTGTTTTTCTCGAGTACAGGCCTAAAAAGCGAATTTTACCAATAACAGGGTCCAGTGCAGATTATAAGTAAGGGCTTACCACTGTGATACCCCTTAAAAAAAGATAATAGACGGTTTCCAGGAGTTACAAAACAAAAATTCCTGTTTAATTGTTTAACATGGAATCACGTTATATCCTACCACACTGGGAAACATTTGTCAAAAATTAGAATCTGAGATTTAAACGAAAATTTTTCATTAGGGTCTAACTGACAAATGTAAACAATGGCTTCTTCCGCAAATCTCTCGTGACACAAAGGCTACCCATGTAAGTCTCCAATTCTATTGGATAGGTGAACTCTTCATATTCGAAATGATCGTGGTGGATTGATTAGTCGAGTTGTTCATGACGAGAAATTCGCGGAAAAAGTCATTGTTTACGTTTGTCAGTTAGGTCCTAATGAAAAATCTTTGTCGATTAGAGCATGAGCATGAGCATGACCGCCTGAGGTTACTACTCCGTTATAGGTAAATCAGCTGTAATTACACAGAGAACCAACATATGATGCTAGGGACTAACATGCATCCTCAACGTGTAATGTGATCCAAGATCATAGATCAAGATCAAGAATACCGTCGCCGGCCTCGCCTGAATGTAGATCAAATTAGGAAAAGCGTTGACGTGATACTCGCATTGTTGTAAACCGACTAATAGGTTTATAAATACACGTCCGCTAGAAATCACTAAATAAAAAGGGGTTGGGTTGGTGGCAGGTTTCGTTTTGGGAAACAATACGCAGAAGTCTTGTTTATCTTTGCTTTTAGATTATAATTTTGTTTTGTTTTTAAGACCGTGCGTTTCGTAGTTGCTACTCCATTTCTGAACAGAACTAGTGTATGTGCACAGTGAACCATATAGATGGAGCTTGGGAGTAATTTTACAATATCAATGTACAAGTTCACTAGTTCATTCTATTTATAGATCAGTACCGCTGCCGGCCACGTCGTTGCGGTCTTCGGAGAGGGATGAAGGATGATTAGCTTGACAATCATTGGTTAGAGACCGTGTTTAGCTCTGCGTCTCCACAATTGGGAAGGGAAAGATAAGTTGGTGCTGTGGCTTTTGATTTTAAATCTAGTGCTGATAGAAAGAAGCAAGTGACAAATGGCATGGAAGGGGGCGGGCGTAGGATTGAACTTCCGGTTATCTGCTAGGTAAGCAGAACGGGTAACTTTTTGAGCTACCAAGCCAAGTCTTATCCTCTTTTTTCAGATTATTCTACATTAATCATGTATCATATTATCAAATTTAAGTAAATCCTAGAAATTGTGAGCTGTTTGGTGGAATACCTGTAACTAGAAATGAGCAGAAAAAATAGTATTTTCCATTTAATTCCAACTACCTTTATTGCTTATCTTGACAGATACACGTATTTCGTCTATAATGTGCAGACTTCTTCAGTGTCGTGTACTAAAAACTCGACTGAATGAAAAGCTTCGCCACCTGCCGTATATATACTATCTTCTAAGTTCAAAAATGTTTACCTACAGCTAACATTTGTTTTGGTATACCTATCCTGTAAATGGTTATTTAAAACGTTCGAGGTCAATATGGACCAATACTAGCAGTAAAGAAGCTGTTGGGGCCATTTACATAGTGTTTTCCATTGGAAAGACACAGTGTTCTTAATTACGCTTGATGTCAACAGTAAGGATGCTTCGGTTACCTCTCACAAAATGTGATGGTGCTTTATTTTATTGGGAAAACACTCGCTCAACTCACTCAATGGAATGCTTGCTTGGTTCGAGTACTGCTATATCCAAGCCCTCCGCTCAATTTTCAATACTTCTATTCAATTTTCACAACCTGCCGCACACTAACAGAACATTCAACATTTTCTTCCATCTTCCATTTCTAGCAAACATTACTGTCCACTCTTGGGGCCTTATGGTGATGAGCGAACATGTCCTTCTACATCAATCCAATAACCTATTGGATGGTTTGGTCGTAGACTGTAATGAAACGTCTTACCGGTTTGGCTCTCAGAACATTATTTCTTTATTATTGATTAGTCAATAACAATTATTGATTACTAAATATCCTACTTCAAACCGCTGGATGGGACAGTTCGATTCTCGGTCTGGCCTAGAAATTACCCTAGTAGCGCACTTGTTGCCATTCGGTTGAGATAACATAAATATGACTTGCTAAGTAATAATCAAGTTACGTCAACTAATTATGATCGTAGTGTGCTACTTGGGTATTCGAACAGGAAAATTTCTCGACTCCCTGGGTTCAGAGTATGATTTTACTCAACACAAGATGCTCAAGATGCTTAATTTAATAGCTCAGTAGCGCGCCGGATAGCATTCGATGCTTGTAAAACTCACATCTTTGAGAATGATGATTGGTTTCCCCTTATGTTGCACAATATGTTGAGGAATGTCATCGTAATCCATTGCATTTAGTCCTCAGTGATCTAAGCCTATCATCGGCAGAGGCCGTTGACGAAGCATTGCATAAACTGGCGCTGCCGTAAATTTTCGTCAGATTCCGGGAAGAGTTCTTCCACCTTCTTCTCGCATTTGAACATAAGATCTTTCAAGGATGCCCAGAGAGGAAAAATCCACGATATTTCTCCGTGACGTGGCTCTTCAGCCACTAAATAGTCGTTTTCAGCTAGGACAGATGATTTCCGTTCTTCTCCGCCGTTTTCAAATTATCCTCTGCGCGGCATATGTGGCTTACATACTCAGCCAGCGAAATTTTCAAGCAACACGAATCACTTTTCACTGATTTCCATCCATCTGTAGTCATAAATGCCTTCGTCGTGAGCATCTCTAGCTTGTTGAAGTGTTCGATCAGCTCACTTTTTTTCATTTGCAGTAAAGCATTTTTTCGCTTGTTGCCAAAGTGCAGCTTTCGGAAAGTTTCATGGTCTACCGTAGTGAACCTAAGATTATCCGGCAACCTAGAAACTCTCGGAGCAGAAGAAAATTTCAATCATTTGCCATTCTGATTATTATCGGGAAGCTAAAGTGCCACTGCATTGGTCATTATGCGATCAGAAACGTTCGACACGGGTTTTACGCACTAAGGATTTCCGATTTAAGGAGGCACAAAACATTAGTACACGATCCAACGGCAGCAATACACTATTGGAAATTATTATAACACTACCATGTTATTTGCAATTTTTCAAACAGTGTTCAAACAAGGATGATTAGTGATTGAGTTTTTAGAAACATAGTATTAAGTGTTACAATAAAAGGTCAGAGGATAAAATAAATATTAGGTTTTATACAAATGTTATGCTTCATTTAATATTTTAAGGTGGAAATAAATATAACACCACTTTCCTCTCGTGGGTCAAAGTTCACACCTTGCCGACGGTGAGAGGGCTTATCTCATGCTATAAACCTGCATGTGATACCAAGAATTTGACCAGTAGTGAAAGTATCACATATTCTAGTCATTTTTTCACTGCCACGTCGTAGAACGTTTATATAAAGGCACTAACATCAGGTGTGATACTGGCCGCAATTCACTCTTAGACATCTTACTTTCAATCTTAGGGAAACGACTAAAAGTACACTTTTCATTTTCGTGGCAACTTATGTTGTTGTTTATCCATTTGTTTTATGGACTAAATAACACAAATACCTAGTTTGCTAATGGTATAATAAGTCAATGTAATTGCAACATCTTCGAAAAGGGTGAATGTTTTGATCGAGGTAATCTGACTGTTCGAAGTGAAGCACATAGCCATAGAAAAGTGTTTCTTTAAGACGGACGATGACAGCCAGGTACATAAGCAATAGGATGCGGAGGGCCCGCTTAGGAAAGACCATTTGGTGTGCAGCAGAATAAACCTTTCCATGTAATGAGGTTACTCAGAGCCGGATGGTTTCCCGCCTCCATGGGGGGCTCTGAGAGTGGACGGTGGTTTATTGCTGGAGTGGGTGGTGCGGGGAGGGGGTATTGGGTGTTCCGTGTGGGGTGGCGGCGGGCCTTGTGATTGGGGATGCAGGTCTGGGAACGAGCGGGGGGCGTCCGATCGGGCACATGATCTTTTTCCGGGCTGCCCGGTGCGGGGTGGGCAAGGGGAAGGTATCCTCCATCTTGCCTGCCCTGCGTTGCGTTGCGTTGTTGGAGGATTGTGTGCGCGATCGTATACTACCGTTCAAATGCCCTTAGCTCGTTTTCAGGCTTGTGTCTTTCAGTTTCGAGGCCTGCCGTTGCCCTATACGGAGCTGTCAATGCTTTCTCTTCGTTTCTCTTCGTTCTCGCGGTGGATTGCGGTGCGCTCCTGGAGCCTCTCATGGGGATGGGAGATTGTCTGTTTCTGACAAATTTCATCATAGATCGGTACTCCGCGCATGGGAGAATACAAAAAAATTACATGCTGTACAGGGCACTACTAAGGTAAATTCTTTCTACCAATGGCTGTAAAATGAACGCAATTTACATGGGACAACCTGACCGACTTACCCTTATAACACATCTAAAAATGGAAGCTCATTACATACTAATTCAAACTTTTTGGAGTATTATTAGAAGAAACCGCAGTCCTGTAAGTAGCCCGATATCGGCCTTTTGAAAGCATTTGGATGTGATGAAGTGTTGGGTTTGGATGTATAAGGGAAGGGCTGTACAGAGAATTTGTTGGCCAATACAAGACACCTTCCACGATGAGATTTGGTTTTTGAAATAGACATTTCATAAGATAGGTTCATGTAATGTTACAAATAATCCAACATCTAAAAGGTACAAATATGGACATTGATCCCACTCTCAAAAATTTGAAATATTTTCAAGAAATCGGAATAAAATCCTCATTATAAAATGGCCAATTGAGCGCAATATCAATTACTACTAATTCGTTGTTTTCACACGGGTTTCCTTTTAACTTTTTAAGCATTAGTACTTCATTCAGGCATAAATCACGAATTAATGTACCAGAAACTGGACGAACACTTGTGCCTGAGTCCCCGGATACGTAATCTTAAAAGGAAAACACGAGCTATTCACTGAACAATGACAATTACAATTACAAAGAAACGAAGAGTCGTTGTGAAAATATCACCAATAATCTCACATACACCCTGCATGCCACTAACATCTTTTTTCTCTTTTTTTTTTTTATGCTACTAACTCTATGCTGGCGGATTGGCAACCACTATGGCCCCGAGTGGTTGCGAAGTTCAAACACCGGACGCGGTCTAAGTAGCTGAGAATCGCGGTGAAACGGAACGACAAAAGTATAAAGGACCTTCCCAACCATGACCTACATGCAGTTTTTGTAAGGAAAGGATGCAAAGACTGCACACAAAGAGAAGTATCATCAGTCAGTTTATAAAAAATCAAACAAATCAAATAACACAGAAATTTTATTAACAACATACATATGTCTGAAGAGAACTTACGTAATTTAACATAAACACATTAAATATTTCAGGTCATTTTGTAGCAATGCGGCCATCTCATTCCAAGACTTCTACAAACCCCTTGCCCTAACCTAATCCTTATCCTTTCCCATGGTATTCAAGTGGTCCGCATAGACTAGTTCGCCATTACCCCTTCCTAACTCTCGGCTTTGGATTGACTTGCGCTCTCATTGACCCACCAAACGCTGCAAAATGAAAAAATGAAATGAAAAGGAAATAAATATAACACCACTTCATACAAAACGACGGAATACATTATTAGAGGTAGTCAGTAGTGCCGTGCTTCACCTTCCTTCATGATTACTTCTTCCAGCCGCCTGAGCACCGAGGAAATGAAAGATTTTAAGATGTTCGGAGTAATTTTAGCCCATTCATCGATGCTTCCCTCAGTTGTTCTGCATTTTCATATGTCCTGCCCTGTGCAAATACTGCTTGAGAAAAAATTCCCCAAGCATTTTCTATTGGGTTCAGGTCCGGACTACAAGCCGGCCAGTCCATTACAGGAATGTTATGAACCTTCAGAAAATGTTTGGTATATTTGGCTGCGTGCATGAAGTTTTCTGTGAGAGGCATCAACAATTCGCAATACTTTTCCAAATTAATTTTCGTTGAAATAAAGCATAATATAACCGATATTATCGGTTTTTTCTAAGCTTGGCTAATACCTGCCCAAACTATTATGGTCCCTCCTTCGAAGTTGCGAGATTCTCTTTTTCTTCCTCTTGTCTTGCATACAGTTGCCTCAACCATCAGGTCCATCCAATCTGATTTTTTTTTTCTTCGCTGAAAACCACTGTGGGCCACTCATCCATCATCCCAGAAACGATGCTTTTCGTCAAACTTTAACCATGCATTTTTATAACGTGGAAAAAGACGTGATACAGGAACTGTTTTCCAATATGAAAGGTTTTCTTCGGAACTTAGAACCTGTTGAATACGACGGCTAGTAACTGAAATATTCATATTTGCCTTAATTTTTGCAGAAAGAAGCTTGGAATTCACAGCGAGATGTAGAATTCGGCATTTGTCAGATATGAAGGACGGCCAGGTCGTTTCTTTGTGGCGTATTTAGAACCCAATCGAATATAATTTGTCACGGCATCTCTACTCCTTCCTATTCATCGAGCAATTTCATGCACCTATATAACATGATAAAGAGTATCTTGATATCAGCATCTATACATCTAGTTTTCATTGGTAATAACGTACTTGGAATTTGATTGGGTCCTCCCTTAGCTCAGTCGATAAAGGCGCGGCTACAAAGCAAAACCATGCTAGAGGTGGCTGGGTTCGATTCCCAGTATGGTCTAGGAATTTTTCGTTAGGGAAAAATTTCTTGACTCCCTGGGCATAGGGTATGATTCTACTTGCCACACACTCATACTTATGCAGAAATGCTACCTGTCATCGAAAGCTCCCAATTAATAACTGTGGTAGTGCATTTAAGGCATCTCCAGGAGCGTTGTAAATAGTTCTAGATTCATTTTATATGTCAGTTATAATTTTTCTCTTGGGAAAATATATAACAATCATACCCTCGCTCCAGCAGCAGTTCCAAATGTTGGTCTAATCCCATAAACTTGAATGTATGTGTATAATTGATGATTAATATATTTTGATTTGTCACGAAATAGGAAAAGACAGAAAATGACTGACGAATAGTACGAATTTATCACCAGTGAATTTGAAGATTACCCGAAAATTACCCGAAGGAGTTTGGCTACTGCAAGGTGCCACCGTAGACAGACGTTTATTCTCATATATCAATTTTCATTTTTCTTGTGTAAATTTTCAAATCGAAACACGTTGAATCGCCTTATATACTAGCGCCGCCTAGATAACTTATTGCTAAAAATAGTTTTCGCACTTTCGACCCATTTGCGACAATTTGCAACGCACGAGTTTGTTTCGAAAAAGTACGAAAAGTTACTGAATCAAAACAAAAACAAAAACAATATTTTGAACACCTGCTCTATTAGATCAGTGGCGCCATCTGACTGCTAATTGCCACTTGCTAACACAATGTACGCCATGTTTTTTACACATGTTGGCGAGTCGAGCATGAACGTCTGTCTGCGGTGCCACCGTTATAGGTGATTTTGATACGTTCATTTCGGCGTTCATAAATTTCGGACACTGCTTCAGCACATCATAACACTCGAGGAATTTAAAATCCTATTTGTGGTCCGTCTTAAACAGTTCCAGTACCATATTATGTTTGTCCGAGGACGACGCACCGGTTTTGTTCATGCGTTGAACAGATTTTACGCACCCGGAAAATTTCATCACATTACGACTGATTGTACAAAACCTTTGCAGGAGAGCTTCCGCCGTTTTTGAGCATAACGAAAGAGTGGCAGTTTAGGCATTTTGCTAGACATTATTCCAAAACGCAGATGCATTCTGGTCGGTGCCTTTTATAGAATCTTGAGTAGCATATACCCAAGAAACGCTGATTTGCCGATCCTCCAGCTTGCTAAAAATTTTCCCGCGCCGGATGTTTTCTTGCTTCGCCATTGTTTGAAAAGAAAAAAAAACCCAGCTCAAATCTATTCACCTATTCAAGTTACCATTTATAACTGACGTTCAGACTTGTTGCTGCAAATTGAAATTATTAACGAAAAAGTAGAACGGATACAAGATTTAACCAGATGCACGACCGGACGTTGATTCAAAGTTTGACGTTTGACTTGATTCCATAGACACTTCCACAATGATTAAAAAATATATAATTTGGGTGAAACGCGTTTCAAATTTGAACAAAAATAGAACAACGTAGTATTCCAGTTTTAAATTTTAACTTGAAACTGTTCGAAAATATCCAACGCCTTGCTGAAGTTGCCTTTGTTATAAATCCAGTTCTATTTTGTATTGACCATACACTCCTGGAGATGCCATTAGAACACTAAGTAGAGAGCAAGCAATAAGCGAATTGTAAAAGCAATAAGCTTGAAACGCTAGGAAAAGAAAAGAAAGAATACTCTATATCACTTAATATAGGTTGTAGTGCGAATGGGGTGTAAGACAGAATGCTTCAAACTGGATCACTCCATTGATTGAAGCTGATGAAATCAGTGTGCCAAAAGACACGATCAACACTCAACATCAACAACATTGATCAACATCAATAGTAAAAATAAAAACTGCTCTAATTTATACTAAGTTGGTAAGAACTTATCAAGAGAATAAATCCCATGATTAATCAAACCAAATGGATGAAATCAATTCCTATACCCTCAAACCATGCCTTAACAACGGCCTCTTTTTAATTAAATCTTTAAGCTTCTTCAAGCATAGCTTTCTTCGCAGAGCTAAAACACACTTGCTTTGTTTCGTTAACACTTTATCCAAGTACATAGACCTAACGCAAATAAACAAGATTCATCGTTCTGACTGTATTACCCTTTCTAGCTAGCCCACATACCGTACCTTTAATATTCCTACTTAGTGGCTACACACGACCATCATCGGTGAAGTTGATTTTCCCATCACAGACAGGAATCCATCCTAGGAGTAGATAAGCTTTGCTTTGGCCTACCACGACGGCCATAATAGCCTGAGTAAGTAGACCGTATCTGCTCTCGCCTTTCTCTTTGCATTACCGTACGCTGTCAACCCTTTTCACTCGGTGGCAGCTCATCCACCTGTCCCACATCAAGCTGGGAAAGAAAACATTTCCCTACCCCTAATTAGGCACTTGCCGCACCACATTTCCACCGAACGAGAATTGAGTTGCTTAGAAATGGGATCGTTGATACAGCAAGTGTTGGAAAGACAACCAAACCGATTAGATTTTGATTTCCAGTTTGAACCTGCACAAACTTCTCAACAACCAGCAATCCTCTAAAAACCACAACCATCATCGCAAGAAAAGCTTTGCATTCCAACGTGTCCAACAATGATGAAAGGGCTTCCGTCCAAAGTTTTCCCCAGACCAAACTGGTTCCTCTGGCCTTGGACGGAAAATTATTATCTTGCTCCTGCTCTGTCCCGCACAAAATACGATTAACTTGATATATAATGCGGTAAAATGCTTCACGGAAGCGTAGTAGTGTGGGAGGATTTTCTCACCTCGTTTTCTCTTCGGGTCCTTCATTGTCTGTCTGCCAGTCTATCTGGCTGGGTGTTAAAATCTAAATCACAAGCACCACCTCCACCACCGCCTGGAAGGATGGAAGCAATTGAGTCTTATCGTACCTTCAGCGTTTTGTTTTTTCTCGCCTCGCTCTTTTATTTACTTACTAAGGAGTGTATCGAAAAGTAGTTATAAACTTCCAAATAATAAAATAGGCATGAAAACATGGTTAAAATTAACATACTATTTCAGTTTATTATAGCTTAACATGTTTACAAAAGATCCAAACGGAAAAACTAGTCATCATGTTCATTTCTGTAGAATGCCCGTACCTTTGATTTGACACCTGCCATCAAATTCTGCACAGTGACCTTTGTGCACTTCCTGGATGCCGCTGCCCAATTTTTCTTAAAATCGGTCATGTTTTGGGACACTGTACCATCCTTCTTAAATATACGCTTGACTATTGCCCAATAGCGTTCGATCGGTCGCAACTGGGGACAGTTTGGTGGGTTGATGTCTTTTTCTACGAACTTGATGTTATTCTCCGTCAGCCACTGTAGAGTGGATTTGGTGTAATGTGCCGATGCCAAATCTGGCCAGAAGAGAGGAGGGGACTGGTGCTTTCTATACAATGGTAGCAACCTGTTCTTCAAACATTCCTTTTGATAAATCTCAGCATTTATAGTTCCTTTTGTATAGAAAATTGAAGAACGCAAGCCACATGTGCAAATAGCTTGCCAAATGAGCACCTTCTGACCGAATTTATCCATCGCAACAGTCGTATCTGCGGTTGGCACACGTTCTCCAACAGATTTAGTATAAAACTGCGGCCCCGGTAGCGTTCTTGAATCTTCTTTAACGTATGTTTCGTCATCCATCAAAATGCACTGGTCGACATTGTCCAAAATGCAGCTGTACAGCTTTCGAGCCCTGGTTTTGGCACGAGACTTTTGTTCCGGAGTTTGTTTGGGCACTTTCTGCTTTTTGTACGTCTTCAAGTCATTCCTGCGCTTGATTCGTTGAATCATTCCGATGCTGGTCCTGAACTTCTTGGCTAGATCGCGAGTAGAGGCAGATTTGTTCCGTTGAATATAATCCACAACTTTTTGGTCCAAATCGGGGTTGCTGGAGCCGGGTTTCCGGCCACTTCTTGGTAAATCCTTGAGGGAGCACTCCTTACCAAACTTTTCGATGATGCGTTTTACACTTGCCGGGTGAACATTTACTCTTTTCGCAATCTGGTTGTAAGTAACACCCTTTTCGGTGCACCAAGTGTGCAGAATTTTCTTTTTAGTCTCAAATTCAATTCGCGACATTTTGAATACAACTTTATCAACGGAAATGAATGAACCGAATAATCATTTTTGACATGTAAACAAAGCAAATGGCGCTTACACGCTAAAAATATATACAGTAGTTTATGCGTAATAACGCATCGAATGTTTATAACTACTTTTCGATACACTCCTTAACAGGATTTAGAAAGAGTCCCGGCCGGAACCCGAAGCAACCTACTTAGTTCTTAACTGCGGTGCCGAGGGAGAATGGATTACGGACGATTTTCTACCGCTTCCTTCCGGACTTCCGCTTCCGCTAGGTACGGATCTCCGCAAAACTGTGAAGAAACGCGTGGATAGGCAGATATCAGGACGGCAAAGCGATTTCAATTAAAAAGGTTAAAAAGAGCATTCGCTTGCTGGGTGGCCTTTCTTTTTTTTCAGCCGAACTGTCGGCCACCGGGAGATTAGGTGTATCCAAATGGGAGTGATTTAGGTTCCTCCGGAAGAATCACATGATTGATAGAGTTGGAGTAGCTTTTGAGATTACAAGCACTGCGGTGTTTTAGTGAGACAAAAACGGAATCGGTTGTCGGTTGATTGAGCGAGGGTAAGGAAATCGTGGAAAATGTTGAGGAAAATCTCTGAGATCACAGTTTTGTTGTAAAGGGCTATGGGCTTGCATTGGCCAACGCACTGCAAAGTGGGAAAAAAAGTACATGAATCGCGAAGTAATTCGATAATTCAGCTCCAAGTAGCACAAGGTTAGTGAACAATTGCATTTTTTATGTGAAAATTCCTGGGAAATCGAATGGAAGGAGTCCCACTTGCCGCTAAATTCAGTGGACGGAGATATTGAGCTTATTTTACCCCAATTCCCACGTATTTTCGAATAATGCCCAGTAATCTATGCTTGGAGGAGTCTACGGTAGTCAAAATAGGCCTATTCTTGTGTAGAATTTTCCTAGAAATTGAATGGAGGTAGTTCAAGCTACCGCACGGGTCGAGTAACAGAGATATTGCTGATTTTACCCCACTTTCCCCATTCTTCGAATATTGTTTTTTAATCTATGATCGGAGGGGTCTGCGATAGTCAAAATAAGCCTACTCTTGTGTAGAATTTCTCTAGAAATCGAATGGAGTTAATTGCAGCCACCGCACGGGCCGAGTAACGGAGATATTGGGCTTATTTTGCCCCAATTCGCCGTATTTTTGCATATTGCTGAATAATCTATGATAAGGGTGGTCCGCGGTAATCAAAAAAGGTCTATTGTTATGTAGAATTTCCCTAAAAATGGAATGAAAACAGTTTCAGCCACCGCATGGGTTGTGAAACAGCGATGATGGGCTTATTTTGCCCCAATTCCCAGTATTTTTGAATATTGTTGAAAAATCTGAGATCGGAGGGGTCTGTGGTAGTCAAAATAGGCCTATTCTTATGAAGATCTTACTAAGGAATCGAATGGAGGTGGTTGCAGGCACCGCACGAGTTGGGTAACGGAGATATTGCTGATTTTACTCCACTTTCCTCATGTTTTCGAATATTGTTCATTAATCTATGGTCGGAGGGGTCTGCGGTAGTCAAAATAAGTCAATTCTTTTGTAAAATTTTCCTAGAAATCGAATGAAGGTGGTAACAGCCACCGCACTGGTCGGGTAACGAAGATATTGGGCTTATTATGCCCCAATTCCCCTTTTTTTTTTTTTGCTGAATAATCTATGATCGGAGGGGTCTGTGGTAGTCAAAACAGGCCTATTCTTCTGTGTAATTTTCGTAAAAATCGAATGGAGGTGGTTTCAGTTACCGCACGGTTTGGGTAACGGAGATATTGCTGATTTAACAAAGAGCAAATATACCAGAATGACCACATTCATGCGGAAGGAACTGAAAAAGAAGGTATTTGTGCACTGTCTCTGTTTAATGGTTTTCTCCCTTACAAAATGCAAGACACCTCTGAAACTTGGGAAGACTTCTATAAGTAAACTCCTTTCCAACGTACTATTTTGAATGTGAAAAGATTTAGGCTCATGCATTTTTTTAACTAGTTCATTTATTCAGAAGGCACAATTGCGTAAACTTTACGAAGCTGACAGTACACTGAAACCTTTTGAATGACGCAATACTACGTTTCGTAGAGTTTGGACTGTTTACTAGCAGCTTACTCGAGGTTAAAGGGTTGACATATTTTGGGCATGGATTGGATAAAGGAACGTGGAAATGGAATTCTGTACTCTCATGATAGAGTTGTCGCCAGCATTAGATTGCTATATGATCCAGGCTCCGGTTTGCGTTTCTACACCGACAAAGATTGCGATCCACGAGGTTAATTCGATAGAGATGTGCATCTAACTGCTAGTGATTGGATATAAGCTTACTCATCACACGGATGAAATCACGACTTACGTGTAGGTCCTCAAACCGCGCCCTAGTTAAAACAATTCGATTTCCGGTGTCCCAATCGGTTAGCCAACTCGAGAGTACTCTGAGGTACTAAATGATAAAATTCATGGTGTGATTTGTGTGTCATACGCCTTCCTGGACACCCACCTTTGCGAGCGAGTCCGCTTTCTCATTGCCTGGAATTGAACAATGTAAGGGGACCCAAGGTGATCAAATATGATCAAGGTGATCAAATATGAATTTTTTTTTCAAATTCCAAGTGCACTTTGAATCAAACCCAATGTATTTGAAAGATAACGATTGGGTACTGTTTCTGACCACAAGATTAAGCTAAATTCCGCTTTCGAGTAAACAATACCAGTTCAGTTTTCTGCGGTA
This sequence comes from Aedes japonicus, assembly GCA_034211315.2. Lineage (NCBI taxonomy): Eukaryota > Metazoa > Arthropoda > Insecta > Diptera > Culicidae > Aedes > Aedes japonicus. Next base: position 60,684 of record JASCZW010001675.1, on the reverse strand, counting down.
AGAACTCAATCCCTAGATTTATAGCCCAAGCAGATAGAATATCTAGGGAATTTACGCAATCGACCTTTGAAGTTGACAGCACGTGAACCTCTTAGAGAAGCCACACTGTCGTCAGCAAGTTGACTTAGCGTGCATTGTTCTGCCATACAATTCTCAATATCTTTGGTATAAAAGTCTTAGGGCAGACCAATGCACCTAATTGTGGAAGTCGTCAATTGTCCAAGTGAAAAGTTAATTTGATTTTCTGACAACAAATTGTACAAAAAATTATTTAAAATTACGGGAAATCCACATCTCTGTAGATTATCTCACAGGATTTAAATGGAAACTGAATGAAAAGCCCCCTCAATGTTCAGGAATACAGAAGCCAGTTGCTTCTTGTACGCAAAGGCCAGTTGAATATCTGTGGAAAGCAGTTCTACAATAATTTGTTCCTTTGCTGTTACGGAACCCAAACTGATAGCCAGTTATTTAATTCAACCTAGTAATCAAACCTTCGAAGGATCATTTTTCCAACAATTTCCTAAAGCACGAAAGCATAGCAATCAGACGGTAAGAATTGTGATTAGACGCTAGTTTACCAGGCTATTGAGTAGCTATTACTTTGACATGTCTCCACTCAAGCGGTACAATGTTGTTTCGAAATAAATAAGTAAATAAATAAATAAATAAATAAGCAATATGCGATATCTGGGGAGATTTTTCAGTAGATTGAATTTTATCATTTTGCACCCAGGTGAAGAGTTATTTGATAAAAGAAGAGTCATAACGAATTCCAGCATTGTGGACCATCCAGAGAGCCGCCCATTGGAGACGTTTCTCGAAAAATATGTTTTGCTGGATCAGGATCCGAACAGACTTTTTTTGCGAAATCGAATACACACTAAGTGGTCATTGAGGTTTCTCGTGAGAGTCCCTCGACAAAATTTCGTCAATAACCTTTTTTTTCTTTGGCCGTACAGTTGTCTTAGCTTTATTTGAAGATTTTAAAAAACCTCGAAGTATTTGGATGTGTCTACGAAAAGCTTTGAAAGTATCAGATTTCTGTAAACACAAATTTGCAAACTGATCATCCCAGCCAGGTGTGGTTGGTCTCCTTTTGATCGGCGCTGCTAGAACTTATCATTTCGTGCTTCAAATAAGCTTTTGTAGATCAGATCGGCAAAGAATCCATATTTTTTTAACATTTTTGACAACCGATGTTTCTTGTGAGGTTGGATGGAACTTGAAGGTTGAGGGCCACACTAAATTGAAATAATGATTTGTAAGATCAACACCATGGGGATCATTGACGACTTTCCACAGACAGTTCAAAGAAAACGATCTTGAACAGGTATTCGTATCGCTTCACCAGTGTTCAAAATTGACAAATTGAAATCGTCACATAAATCGTAAACCAATAGCCATCCTATTGTCATCGTATAGCCCCCCGTCACGCAGTACCATAGGATTTCATGTCTCCCAAAATCAATACTAGGCACGGTAAAAAAGAAACTAAATTCCAGATAAAAACGACTAAACTTAAGCTAAACATGTCAACACTAAACGCTACGATCTCTGAAAAATGCTAAAAATCCTCGATCGGACTCTTCTTGGGTCATGGCGGTAAGTTCCCTGGGCACTGGCAAAACCTTGAGCTAGTTTTTTTTCGACTTCCAAGTGCCGGGCTGGTCTGATTCTTTACCATTTTGGAAAAAAGCACACTGGTGTTGCCAGACCAGTGGAAATGTAGCCCAAAAGTGCTTCTGAAAATCCTCTAGTACTTCTTATCGATGTACATTATAATTCGGAGATGGTGATCAATGGCAAGTACAGTTTTTGCAATATGCTGCATTTCATCATATAGAATCAGTTGAAATAGCTGAAATAGTGTATACCCTCTCGTGGGTCAATTTTTTCACCTTGTCTTGTATTTCATGCTATAAACATGCATGTGAGACCAAGAATTTGACCAGTAGTGAAAGTATCACATAATCTAGTCAGTTTTTTAGGGCCATGTCATAGAACGTTTATATAAAGGCACTAACATCAGGTGTAATACTGGCGGGTAAGGCCGCAATTCAGTCTTAGACTTCTTATTTCCAATTTTAGGGAAACGACTAAAAGTACACTTTTCATTTTCGTGGCAACTTATGTAGTTGTTTACTCATTTGTTTTATGGAATGAATAATCAAAATACCTGTTTGCCAATGGTAAAATAAGTCATTGTTATTGAAACATCTTCAAAAAGGGTGAACGTTTTGATCGGGGTAATAATCTGACTGTTTGAAGTGTGCTTCAGTCACAGAAAAGTTTTACTTAAGACAGACTTAAGTATAATAGTAATAGGACGCGATGAGCCCACTTAGGAAACACCATTTGAAGCAGTAGTATAAACCTTTCCATGTGGTTTATATCAGTACCAGTATTTGGTGAGTAATTAACAATATCCTAGAGTTATTGTTTTCTAGTTACCTCCTTATTTGTAAAATTCAAAGAGTCCAAACAAGCAAATTAACCCGACCGCTCTAATTTAAAGTTTGTGGGTGGTTGTACTGTGGGGCGATGATGTTTTATCCTTCATACTTCATAATAAATAAATAAAAAGGAAATACAAATAAAAATAAACCGGCTATATAGAAGGTAGACCCGTTCTTTACGAAGTTTCAAATTGGTTCTTATTCAAAATATTTTAACTTTTTAGACAGAGAAACGAAAACTCGTCATGAGAATGTCACCAATAATCTCACGCTCTCTGCATGCGTTTTTGCAACCATCGTGGCCACGAGCTGTTGTGAAACACAAGTGTACCAGATGGAGTTAAAGCCCCGTACGCGGCTTGGGTATCACCGTGAGGCATCGAATGTTCATTCCGGATTTCATTACATACTAACTCAAATTTTTAGGTATACTATTAGAAGATACCGCAGTGCTGTAAGAAGCCAACCTAGGCACACCATTGCAATTGAGGGTCGTCCAGAAATATCATTCGCTCTTGTTGCAATACTTTTTGGGGTTGACTTCAGTACTACGTGGTGTCAACATAGACTACATCAAAGGCCTGAAGAATTATTGTTTGGTAATTCACATATCTTTTTGAAATCTAGTTACCACTGCATATGGCCTGCAGATGACTTTAGCACTGGAGGCTTATTTTTAGGTATCAGTTGTTTCCATTTTACGACTTTACAACTGCATAACAAAACATCATCGCGGGAAAATTGAAACTGAAATGTTGAAAAATACTGCGGTCCAATACTAAATATTTCAACTAGTGCTCAAGCGGCCAACATAGGCTAGTGCTTATAAAGTATTGGTCGTAGTAAAGATGACGCTGAGAAAGGGTCTAGTCTTGACTGCCACGAAACTCCAGCTAGATACCCTCAAAAAAAAGCTGAAACAGTTTATTATCACAAATCAGCACACTTTTGTAATGCATTACCACATAGAGGAACTGTTCCATCATTCATTTCATGACCCATTATTCATATTAATTGAAGATATAGGTTTGATATCTCAAGCAATTGATTGTTTTTGTGGCTTGTTTTTAACAACAAATAAAAAACCTTATTAAACTTATAAACGTAACACTGACTAACAAAACACCAAACAGACAATTGAAGAAACAGACGAGAGGACTCAAATAACTCAAAAGTGCACTTTTCCGAATCATTTGCAACAACGTCTTCTTGGACGACATTTTCCGTGTATTTCGAAGTTATTCGAAAGGATTTACCCAACGATATCATCAAAGACCTTTTGTCTACTCTACTCAGAGTTCCACCAGTAAACCTTCATGAAAAACAAACAAACGATAACATGCGGGGCTTTTTGTATGTACAAGTAACCTCGGAATGACCAGAGCTTCTGAAATGGGTTGCTAGATCTGCAATAGATCTGGCACTTCCTAGCTTCCGGTCCTGAATTTGAGTATGGAGAGGTCTTCTAAGCCGTCCCACACAGGCAAGGGTAATTTTGATTCGATCAACTTCTTTCCGGGAGCATCTGTCACTTCTAGTGATCAACCCATGTGTGCACCTGGCGCCTTACCCAACTTTGAGCCGCCATCTCCTGGAAACTTTATTTCTGACACTTCTGGCGGTTGCTCCACTGATACTATTGTGATTAATGACGAAATAGCTCTTTCTGCTTTGCGAATTTATTACCAAAACGTTCGTGGACTCCACACTAAGGTTGTTTCGTTTTCTTGGCTGTCAGCGAATGCATTATGATGTGATTGTATTGACGGAGACTTGGCTAAGCGATTCCACATTGCGCAGCTATTTGGCCCCAAGTGTGTTGTTTAGCACACCGATCGCAATACGACAAATAGTTCAACAAACAGGTGGTGTTTTAGTTGCTGTCTGTACATTACTCGACGGTCTTTCTTTCCATGGCTTGACTCAGCTTAATGGAGTAGGTACCGAGCCAAAATTCACGGTTTTTTATCTGGTGCTTGGAAACGACACAGTTAGCAATGAATGTAAACTTGCAGAAGCTATCCAGGCCTGGACGTGGTTGTTGACCTCCCAGATTCGATAAATTTTGACGCTTGCACCGATGTTTTGCAGATGTACGACTTTGCTTCAACACAAACGTGTTAGAGCGAAAACATTGCGACATCACTGCTGGAGTCGCTCACAGTTTAGTAAGTAACTGTTCAACCGTGCTAGCAACACCTACCGTATTCAAAACTTTTCCCTGTATCGTCAATACGTTATTCGTAAGCAATCATCCCAATTAAAGTTCTGTCCAGTTAGAATCCGGAATCACTTATTATAGGGCATGGAAAGTGACGGCTGCAAGAATTCTTTTGCACCGTTTTGTTAACCTAGGCACCCACTTTCTGTGGTATAAATTCACGGTGTTTCGTGCAGTGAGTCAAAAGTTATTCTAGATGGAATCCGAGAGGAGGGAAAAATTCTGCAAACCCACGTTGATAATCCAACGAGGTTTGCAATAAAAATCGCAAAAACGTTGAAAATCGCCAAATCAACCGTGTATGATGTGCTCAAACGTTTCAGGGAGCGAAAGAGCGAGGATCGAGTGCCTCAAGGTAAGTGTCGTAGTGGAACATATGACCTCAAGCTGAACCAGAAGGTGTTGAGAACCGTCAGAGCAAACCGTGGACTATCAGATAATGAAATAGTACGAAAATACGATGCTGCTCGAAGTACTGTTCGGAGAATTCATTTGCGAGCAGGATATCGTTCATATCGAGCCAGCAAGCAACCAAACAGAACGTTGAAGTAAAGTTTCGTCAACAAAGCTCGAGCTCGGAAATAGTACCAGCAGGTTTTGACGAAGTACCAGGGATGCCTGCTCATCGACGATGAAACTTAAGTCAGAATGGATGTCGGACAACTTCCAGGTCAAAAATTCTACATGGCGACGGCACGAGGAGATGTTCCTGCGAGGTTTGAGTTGGCTTTTATGCACAAATTTTCCAAAAATAAAACTGATGATTTGACAAGGGATATGCAGCTGCGGAGCAAAGACCAAGGTGTTCGTGACGAATAAGACGATGAACTCGAAGCTGTACAAGGAAAAATGCCTCAAAAACCATGTATGTACTATCTTTCATTAAAGCCCATAAAGTCCCGTGAAGTTTTGGCCAGATTTGAAGAGTTGCCACTACAAGCGGAAAGTAATCCAGTGGTTCCGCAATAATAACGTAGATTTCATCGATAAAAATATAAATCCACCCAACTGCCCGCAGTTCCGGTTCATCGATAGATTTTGGGCAATAATGAAGTGAAAGCTTAAGAGAAGTGGAAAAAACGACTCGGGACGCGACTCAGATGACCAAAATGTGGAACAAATGTGCCAAGGAAGTTGACTCCGGAGGTGTGCTGTGGTTGCTGGGAGGAATGAAAAAGAAGGTGCGAATTTTTATTAGAAACGAAGAGAAATTATTTATAATGATATTTTTTCCTTAAACAGTGAATTATCTTTGTTTTGATGTATTGAACTTTTTTGTACGTTAATCCGTTACCGAGATACAGATGATTTTATTATTCCGGATTCTAAATGGACATAGCTTTAGCTTTGCAAAAACCATCCAGTTTTATTAAGTTTTAGTAAAGTTTTATGAAAGCCACTAGAAATCAATTTGCTTTTATTATGGCACCAAGAGCGTTCAAAAGGTATCATATTTTAGGCAGGTTTATGAGAACCTACACAGCTTGTTTACAACTATCTTAATTTAGGAAATTCCTCTTACTCCTAAAAAGTGAACTTTGTCCCGTGATTTATGTTCATTTGACAGAACTGTACAATCCGCTCGCGTAATGCTTCTTGCTTCGACGGCATTTCGAACACAACTGAACAAGTTGGAAGAAAAAAAAATGTGATTCTTTTTCGAAGACCGAGAGCATTGATTCACATAACTTCTCCTTTCTCTGTGCACGTTTGGGGTTTGGCATGAGAGATTTAAAATCCTTCTCTTTTTTTAGTTATTCCCCGTTAAAATGGCATTCAATAATCACTTCAAGGATTGTTGAAAACCCAATGCCGGCCAATGGGTATAATATTGAATACCCAAACGCACAATACAATCAATTTTTGAGTTACAACTATATACACACAAAATTCAGTCGTTTCTTGAACTACGTGACATTAAACATATAGACTGTTCCAGAAAGTATAAGCACACTTTCAAAATAACAAAAAAATCATGTTTGTTTTTAAGTTTCCATAATTTTATTTGGCAAATCATATTTGTATTTGTGTTTTATATGATATTTTACTCTCGTTTAATCAAAATATTTAATCATAGCCAAGACTCCTAACTTTTCCTCGGACATGACCCATTAGCTTCTGCACAGTGGTACTTCCCACCATTTTGACCACTTTTGGCCAATCTTTTTTAAATTTTTGGATGTCGTCCGCTGGTTTTATGAATTTTCGAAGCTTTGCTTTGGTTAAAGGGGTTGGCCGTGCCTCCGGGCAGTTCGGCGGATTCATGTCTTTCGGCACGAAACATACATTTTGACTTTTGTACCATTCGAAAGTATCCTTTGCGTAATGAAATGACGCCAAATCAGGCCAAAACACTACTTGACCTTCATGCTGCCTGATCATCGGCAATAATCGCTTCTGGAGACATTCCTTAACGTATTTCTGAGTGTTCGTCGTCTCCGTTGTGATGTACGGACTAAATGTTTTACCACACTCGCATATTGCCTGCCAAACCATAACCTTTTTACCGAATTTTTCGGTAAAAATTGCCTTCTCTGTTTGGAGGATGTCTTTTTCTTCACTTACAGTATAGAATTGTGGTCCGGGAAGCGAATTGTAATCTAGTTTCACATACGTTTCATCGTCGATTAATGTACACCCACAATTTCTACACAATAACGAATCGTAGAGTTTGCGGGCCCGTGGTTTCATGGACGCGACGTGTTTAGGGTTCCCTTTGGGTTTTTTCTGCTTCCGGTATGTTTTTAGCCCAAGTCTTTCTTTGGCACGCATGACGTTACTCGACATCTCGAACGGACGTCGCTGGTTTGCACTTGTAGGCATCCCTGATCTTTTTATCGATATCCGGACTAACAGGACCGGATTTCCGACCACTCTTCGGCGCATCTTCAAACGTACACTGTTCTCTTTATTTTCGAATCGCAGATCGTACCGCTCCGACGCTTACACCCTCTTCCTTGGCCAATTTTCTCAAGGAGAGTCCGCTCACAGCGCACCATTTGTGCACGATACTTTTTCGTTGTTCCGGAGTTTTTGAGTTTTTCCGCGCATTTTGATAGGTAACACAAAACTGAGCACTTTTTTGATGCTATGTCACTCAGAAATGTGCAAACAAAAGGACGCAGCCAAAGCAAGTTGAAATATTTCATTATATTCAAAGTGACCTTAAAAATAAGGTATGCTTATACTTTCTGGAACAGTCGTTAGACATTATATCGGATGTCATTTTCATTATTTTTAAAAGAGCAGCTGGCAAGTCCTATCCTATCTTTGCATCGGTCGAATGAACAGGTGAGTTTATCCCATTTCTTATAGTCCCATTTTTTATAGTCATATTCCAATGCTTTCTTATTCAATCCATCTGAAAAGAAAAGGTACGAAAAAGGCGTAACATAACAGTAAAGCTTTCATACTCCTACCTGATCATTTCATATGCAAGTATGAGTGAAAGCATCTACAACGGCCACCATGGCACCATAAAGCACACGGAAAGGGGAGCGCGTAGAATGTTTTTATTTCCTCAGCCGGCACTGGTATGTTGAAGGATGATACCAAGAAAACTGAAACAAGCAGGGAAACGCAACTGGTATTGGACACAGGAACGTGGCATTTGAATTTTTTAACGGCATTTCATATTTCCTAATGGTTGGATGTTCTCAGACTGTTGCATAATTATTGCGAGTGAAAATTTATTTAAGCGATTTTCCGATAGGTGGCCACCGCTGGCACACTAACCCCATGAATTTTATTATCGACAAGCGTGGTTCGCATTCTACATTGTAAGAAGCCACGATACTAAAATCAAACGACTGCAATGAACGTTTATAAAAGCAAACTGTTCCAGGTTGATTATATTTCAACGGTATAATGTAGATGTAGATTGAAACGGTACGTGACCCAAACCATTATTCTATTGTCAATCGCATGATTCAATCACCTTCCAGGACAGTCATCGATTAAAATTGTCTCTATATGTTGAACCGCGCGTATGGCAACACTCGAAACACAGGAAATCATAAATTGAATTTCTCACGAGTAGTTTGTAGTCAACCCAATGAACGTTCATATCGCCAATTGACGGTCCGAATGAACCACAACAGGAAATGAAAAGGAAACCACCGTGCAGTTGAGTTTTTTCAAATAAAATCGTTGCTCACATCCAAATAATCGGTATCACAAAACGAATCTCGAAATGAGCTCGAATTCCAAAAGCATCTCATAAATCCCGTATTCGCAATTCCTGTCACGAACTATCACCTTTCCTCCGTTGAGGAGGGCAGGGTTCGATTACATACGGAACGGTTGTTGCAAGCTTTTTTCAGAATATTTACATTCCTGTTTCAGTGCCTAATAACAGACACGCATACCACGCTATAGAACGTAAGAGGTGCTACTACACCGTTTCACTTGTAATTCCACTTTCTTTTCTTTTGCTGCCGACACCCTACACGAGCGCAGGCACCATTGAAAAAGTCACGTTCCATTTACCGAATGTTATCAGAATGCATGTAAAGATTCGAAGGAAATGATTACATATAAGGTGGATCTCCGCAAGATAGCACAACATCGGCCGTGAATCAATGAAGCTTCACAACCAACTATTTTCTGCTCTTTTCCCACCCAGACTGTGCTGGTTATGCCCAGGAAGCGCGTCAAATCGACAACGAGCGGTGGCGCGACTGGGTGAAAATCAGCGAGAAAAACGCTACCGCAGCATACGGAGGCCCAAACTGCGAGCAAGCAGCAGGCGGAAACTTCCGACGGCTGGCACACCAGAGCGTCATCCCCCTATCATGTGTCAGACCGCAAGGCGGCATCACTGTGGGCGCTATCAAGTGGCGTCTTTCTCGTCCTGCTGGTGCCCATTCTTCTGTGCAAATATCGTTGCCGCGTTCTGCGAGACCTGCCATCGGGCCGCAGACGTTTAAGGCGCTCTCCTGGCTCGTTACTCCAACTCGGCCGCTTCAATCCGATCCACATCTACTCCATCTTCAACACGGAGTTCCGCGAGGCATTCAAGCTGAATCCTGACGACGCGGAGTTCGTGAGGCCGCACCGGGAGATGGTGACTGTCCACCACGGCACAGCGCATTCGCGCTACGTGACGGACTACGCGGCTAAGAATGTCGTCATGAACTCCCGGGTCGATCGAATCAGCCGACCTGGAACAGGTATCCGCCGTCTGACCTTACTAGAACAACATCAACGACACCGAGGTTTGGGATTGACATGGCTGCACTTCGTAGCGAGTCGGCTCGTGCTCAGCTGCTCATCAGCACAACTACGCTGGTTGCACTTTCTTTGCAAGAGGGTTGCTGTGACGAGCTGTCCACTTTCCTAAGTTCGTGGGTTATCTGTGATAAAGCGATGGTTGATGATAGCGAAGTGGCTTACCGCGTGCGCACTAACAAAGTCGATATTTATAGTTTGTTTCAACAAGAGTTTCACACGTGACGTAACCACTTAGAATATACTATTTCCTCGCAAGTTGAGAACACTGTTATACAGCAGCCGCTTCGAGAAAAAACGAAGCGAAGCGTTAGAGCACATCTCGTTACCTCTCAAGCGAAATGAGGCGCAAAACTACTGCAGATTGTTTGCAATCTCTCATGCCGCCACACAGCAATGTTTGCTTAATCTCTCATACAACAGGCAAGATTCAGGACGTTATCTGGCCAAAATTTACATGAAATATCCCATTATTTTCTGCCACCGTATTCGCATTTCCCTTTAAATTTATGCACATAGATTACGCAGAAAATTCAATAAGTTTCTTTTTGTCTGTGTGCACGCCCCAGTTAAGTTGTATATTTCGGTACAATTCGCATAAGGATTCTTAAATAAACCAATAATTTTTCGCGTACGATATCACCGTCACGAATTCTCCGATAAACGAAAATAAGCATTAAGCGAACTAATTTTGTTCAGCCTATTCTGAATGAAAACATGCGCAGAACTGCAAATCATTTTTGTATTGGTCGAACATCATAAAATATGGTATTTATACGAAATTTGACTGACATACTTCTGCGAATCAAAAACTTATATCATAGAATTGTAAGGTGACAACGGAAAACACAGCAAACCCAATAGACCAACAAGGGAAATTTTTCGGTTACGAAAAGTTGCCTATGCATTTACTGTCATGGAAATACTAAAGTTGATCCATTTCTTCACTGATTTAGTATAACACCTCACCATAACTGCCCCTTCAATCGTCGGTTGAATATGTGACTAACTTGCCGTACATCCTGACTAACTAACTAATCATTTGACAATGAAACGGTGGTGAAATATATTGGACCGTATGAATTTTTTACAGGACGCCTGACTTAATCGATATTGAATAAGGTCCTGACACTTCTCTTGAAATGTGTACTCAATTGGTTGGAAACAAGAACTGCACTCGCCCTTTAAAGTGAATATGGTAATTACCACGAAAAATACAAACTTGTTGCTTGTATGCTATTTACCTAATTAGCAAGAAGGATACGATTTCACACATGTTAAGCAGGCAGTGTGTATGGCCCCGGCTTCAAATTCTGCAAAAAGACTCACTTTTTTCTGGGTGCACATCGGTATGACAGATGCCAACCACCTGCAGGCACGACAGATCACCTCCTCCTTAACGTCTTCAGAACGCACCGTTTGTGCATGGAGCCAAAAACTAAGGCTAATGTCTCATATAAAGGGTGAGTCAACAATAAAGACTGTATTCGATGAAATTTGGACACACAAAATAGGTCATAATAGGACCGACTGGCTTACTTACTTTTAACCACACTTTCTTTAGTTCAAGTTCATTTTCTATCAGTTTTGGAGTTTTAACGAGCTTTGCCTTCATGATTGCCCAAAATTTTTTAATTGGGCGAAGTTCCGGAGTGTTTGGAGGGTTGACGTCTTTTGGTACAAAAACTACATTATTATCTTTGTACCAGTCTAAGACGGGTCGGGCATAGTGGCAAGATGCCAAATCCGGCCGAAACAGTGTCAGGCCATCGTGAGATCTCAAGAAGGGCAGAAGTCGTTTTTGGAGGCATTCGTCCTTGTAGATTTGTCCGTTGACGGTCCCAGAGGTGATGAAGGGCTGACTCATTTTGCCACATCCGCAGATCGCTTGCCAGACAAGGAAGTTTTGGCGAATTTCAACGGTTTCTTCCTCCGTACACTCTCCGGAACGGCCAACTTAGAGGTGGCGACGTAGTGTTCCTGTCTCGGCATTTTGTTTGGTGTCAGCTTTAATGTAGGTGTCATCGTCCATCACAATGCAGAACGGTTTTGTGAGCCACTCCTGTAGCAGTTTTCTTGCACGAGTTTTGGCCGACCGAGTTCTGTTTACCGCTCACAGGTTCGGTGCCTTCTGGACCTTGTACACATGTAATCCAGAACGTTTCATTGTTTTCTGCACAAAACAAACTGAAACTTTCGCCTTTTTCGCAACATCCTGATCGAAATGTTGGGATAACGCTTAAATTGGTTCAATACCATCCTGGCCTTCTCCGGATTTGATGTGCCACGTTTTTTGCCACTACTATTTTTCCGCTTGGTTGTCTTACGGTCCTTGAACGTTGTTATCACCTGAGATACGGTTGAATGTGCGATTCCGAGCTGTTTTCTGATCCATCGATGAGAAGCGTTTGGGGTTTCGAAGTGAGTGCCCAAAATTTGTTGGCGCACTATTTCTTCATTTGAAGCCATCACTGAAATCACTCGACCGATTTACACGAAACTCATTACACAATTGACACAACACAATGAAATACATTCAGTTAAAATTTCAATAATTTTTACCCACACACTAAAAAGTTACGAACAATTGCGTGTGTCCGAATTTCATCGAATACAGTCTTTATTTGCGACACTTGAGATTGATTGGTAAATCAGCTGTAAGGTCTGTATCCACAATAAAGACGGACACCTCAAACCCTAAGTGAAACACAAATTTCGTACTATTGTAGTTGTTTATTTCAGATTAATGGGATATGATATAACAATCAAAACATAGTTAATGAGTATTTTCATACAATTTTCGAACTTTCTGCTTCCATTAGAGTTTATACAGACTCACACCGTGGTGGCCGACTTTGTCCAAACTTGATGGAAGTGTAATATATTTGATTCCACTTCTTGTTTTTTCGAGGAAGCTTCCACCTTATCAGAGCCCGGTATCTCTCGATTGGGCGTAACCTTGGACAATTTGGCAGATTTGCGGTTGATGAAATATTCACTTGGTTTGCTGCCATCATAGTTATAGCATAATGGCATGCCACCAAATCGGACCAGAACAAAGATTTCTCTCTGTGGTTTTTGAAAAATACTAGGAAACGCTTCTGCAGGCAATATTTGTGATAAATCTCCTTGCTGATTATGAATGTAGTGACCAAAGATTTACTCTTTCTGCCACACGTGAAAATTGCTTTCCAAACAAGGTAGTCTTTTGAGAAATGTTAATGCCTTCTTTGTCCTAAAATGCTCAGCTGAAGAACTTCCGGCCATAGCAGAATAGAAATTAAGCACTGGAATCTGCTTGAAAACCTCCCGGAAATAAGCTTCATCGTCCATAGCAACGCATGAAAACTTTAATAATTATTCGTGGAACAAATGTCCAGTCCGTGATTTTGATGCCAGTTTTGATGTCAAAGCCTGTTTGTCGTTGCGTTTTGGAACTTATTTTACTTCATACGTTTTCAACTCCAAAGGTATTTGGACAACACCAGGTGACATTCCTATTTAACGTGCCACCAGAACAGAGAGATTCGGGTTTTCCTTCAATATCCCCTTCACATTTCGCTCCATGGCTGGATCAGTTCGTCCATCATTTGAGCACACCGTGAGTAGTGGATTCAGACAACCCGCATAACGAAAAACAATTTGCTATAAAGTCAAAACTATATTTCGAATGTAAGATATATTATCACATTTTATGTTATTGTTAAAGAATAAGTTAATCTCATATTCACCACTTACAACCTCTACATTCACAGATTGTTAACGTTGTGTATATTGTCATTGAAAGTTTTTATTGTTTGTACTCGGTCTGGATTATATACCAACTTTTTGTCATAGAGTACAGCAAAAAATTTGTTCGTGAAAATTGCTATTTTTTTATGGTAACCTAACTTAACCGCCTATTCAGCATATTGTTATTTGGCCTTTTACCATCTGACATACTGTTAAAACTATATAGGACATTGTTAGTTTATAGTTGTCAACTATAAGGGTAAATGTCATTAACGGAAGCGGTCGTCAACATTAAGGGAAATGGTATAGGAATGGTTTCTGATTATGAGAGAAACCCCCTTTTTCTGTAAGTTTTCGTATTGTCAGTTGAAGTTTGCCTTACGTCCGTACAAAATCCATTTGCGCACGTGCTTTTCATTCATCACCATCTTGAAACACTAATCATGTGACTAATGAATCGCTATAGCCTTAAGTACATCTATTAAAGTCACTACAATTATACCCAGCAAAACACTTGTGCTTTTATGATAAATTCCTGTGTTAGGCAAACGGAAATGGGCTTTTTTTCTTTTTTAATTCAATTGCTCCAGTAAAGCTTTCAACTCGATACATTTAGTCCTGCGATATTCCAACTTTTTTAAGCATTCCAAAAAATATAATTTGTAGATAAGGCAGAAGCGTAATTCGCCCAGTTTTTCTTTGGCGATTGCGGATGTGTGATCTGTCGCGTTGTCATGCTCTGAAAATTAACATTGGTTCATATTACAAAATCGAAGGTACAACTAATGAACACATTAGTTGTGAACAAAAGGTGGTCAAAAGCACGAAGCATATATGTTCCACAAAAAGAACATCTCGCCATCGAACGAAAACAATATCGTGCGCTACGAACATATTTGTGACAAACTCAAAAATGCTACAACATCCCTTCTGCAGGTTGGCATGAATGATTGACTACATTTATCGACTCGAAATGTAATTGAAGAAAAAAACCACCACCGTGCAGGTTATGTCCAGCGTTTTTTTTATCACGTGGGATTCTGTCTGCATTATGAAAAGAGCCGTTGCTGAATCCGTGGTTGAGCTCAACCTAGGTGATCACTGGTAATAAGAGTGCCAGAATAATGAGTATTGAGTTATAATCCCTGACAGTGCTTTAATTTGCCAGCAGTGACACCCGTAATGCAGCGAGACGCGATAAAAGAGAAGCAGCGATTAAACGATCTATCGCAAAACTACATTTCGTGCAGTATTTAAAAAGGTGCAATGATAGCATTTCACCAGATAAACAGCAAGATGAATAAGTTTACATGTACAACATACCTGAGACATTTTTTATGTGTACAAAATCCATGTTTACAAAACGAGTAAAAGCTAATTTACGAAAAATAAATTTTCAGTGTGGTAGAACGGCGTTTTTTTTCGTCATATGAGGTAGATTTTCCTTCAGTTCAGCATCGAGTTGAAACAAGAAGAATCAGCGTACAACTGCCCCGCAGTGCTCCTTCCTTCGCCAAATGATTGTCGGCAGTAAAAAGACTTGCGTACCTACGAAATCTAAAAAAAACGGTGCCCACGACTTTTTGGTCGATGGAACCGTTTTTCGCCTTCTTTGGAGCAGGTTCACCGGGGAAAGTCCACAGTTTTGATACGGATTCTGCTCGTTTTCAGGCGTGTAATGATGGATCCGTGTTTCTTCAGTAACAGTCACGAAACGCCGTAATACAGCGCTACCAGGTTGCGCTCAGCACTGCCAAACAGTGCTCTACAAGAGGTTGTTGGATGCGATTCTTGTTCTGTTCCTCTGTGAGCAGACTGCAAACCCATCTCGCTGATAGCTGTCTTACACCTAATTTTTCCGTGGAAGATATTTCGTATGCATTCAATTGAGGTGTCAATCCAGCGCTCTGATCTTCACCCGGCAATCTGCTAACACGAGATCATGAATTTTGTTATTACCATATCCTCCGTAAGTTACTCTCGATCGAATCGGCTTGGAGAGCTCTTCATCAAAAAGCGAATGTTCGGTGCACGCATGAATTCCATAAACCATTATCAGACGAGTAGTCATCGAAGGTGCATGGTCCTTATAATCGAACAGATTGACTTCGCTTTGATTACTTCACGCACGTCATTCCCATCCAAAAAAATGCCCTTTCTTCGTGGTTGTAAACAAAATCGAACTTAACGACTTTCAACAGCCATCAAAAACAAAACTACACTATCTAAATCTGTCTGAAGTTGCACAGCTATTCGTTTTAAAAATGGTGTCAAATGATGCCATACATATTTTGCGTCAGTGATGCGCTCAGTCGCTAAACGTGCTTTACAGCCCATCGTTGTAATATTTCAAAAGTAACAGTGATTTTGAAGGTGTCAGGATTGATCAACTGAATACCAGACCTCAGCTATCGAAATGAATCCAAATTTTAACAGTAGTTCAATCGTTTCTGTATGTATTTCAGTTTATATACGTCGGATTAAATTTTAGAACGAGTTCTTAGTAGCATATCTGACATTTGCCATTGACACCTTCTTCATCTGAACTCCGATGCAGCGTGATGTTTCCGAGAAATACGTTTTTCTTCCTGATATCTTTAACTTACCATTTCGTCCCTTCATTTTATTACTTCCGAAATTCACGCTTCAGCATGGTCACAATAGGTTTCTGATTGAGACGTTGACCGTTTGGTGGGTTCATGTCTTTGGTACAAACCTACAGAATTAGGCCTATACAACACCTGCACCATTTGAAATAGGAAGAAGTTTCCAAATGGACAGAATAAAACCGTTTTTCATTCTGCATACTTGGGAAATGATTTATTCTCGAAATTGGAGAAAAATATATTATGATTTCATGAATATTTTATGTTTTCGTATCATGAATATACATCATGAATAGCATTTCTGATATCATGAACTATTTTTCCGCCCGCGGGTACCAAAAGGAATGAAACCAATGAATAAAAATAATGAGCTGGAATTCCCTTATACTAAAAAAGCTTTATTTAAAAATCTTGCAAATCTTTTTACACTTCATCGACTATAAATGTAAACAAAAAACTATATCCACCGTCAGGCTTCGAACCTAGTGTTGATGTGAAGGGCTGTGATATTACTGGGTGGATGTAGTTACTAGATTCTTGAATAATGAAGCTGATTATACAACTTTAAATGAGAGTCAAAAGAAAACACTTAATAAGTTCCGCATCTGTCATTTCAATCATGGAACCACAAATAAGAGACATGAATTCATAACATAAGGTAGTAGTTCGTTTCATGATTTTTTATTCATGAAAACAGAAATGAATTGGTTTCCGTGTGTAATCTCCAAAACTGCAAAACTGCAAGTCTGTACGTCTCGCCGTTTATGATACCTTTGGTCACGAATGGTTCATTCCGTTTCATCATCAATGACGCACTACCGGTATTTCGTTAGCAGCTTCGTGTAGAGTTTCCGCTCACGCGTTATTGCAACACTCTGCTGACGTTCGTCCAGATTTGGGATGTTTCGCACCTTGTTCATTGTCAATTTGGATCATTTCTTAGCCCAACGGAAAAAAAAATTGTGAAACATCATATTTTTTGGACAAGTTTCTCGTCGAAATGATCGGATCCCGCTTGCAATAAGCGTCCTCTCGGTTTTGTGCGCAGTGTGCCCGGTTTTCGCCCATTTCCTGGCTTGAGGTTCATTGTCATCTGTTCCTAGAACCTTTGGAGAACCCTCGAGACGGTCGAATGATGATGTTCTACTGTTTTCTCAAAGCACGATGCGACAACCCGACAATTTAGCATGTGGGCGAACGAAAATCCTTCTCCTGAACGTTTTTGCCGACTATCTGTGAACCGTTGACTTTTTGAACATGCAACGCGGTGCCGCATGGCTTGTTCCGAAAGAGCTGAATTCCAACATGACATGAATTCCGAGGACCAACAGAATCCGTGTTCACCAGATATGGGCCCGTGCGGCTTCTTCTTTATCTCCAAACTCAAAATGCCACTACGGAAAAAGAGATTCGAGTCCACTGTGGCTATAAAAGAGAATTCGACGAAGGAGCAGAATGTCATCCCTTCGGCGGCCAATGAAAGGTGCATGGATGACTAGATCAAGTGTTGATACATGTGCGTCGATTCAAATTGATGTTATTTTGAAGGAGACAATTTGCAAGAAAGTTGACAAAATATCGTTTTATTTAACAATTGCCGGTACTTTTTGACAATAGCGTACATAATCATTAAAACATCAAAGGTGATTTGTAATGTGTTCACTAACTAGCTTGATCCAGTTAGTATTCGGCCGCATAAAATGAGAAATTTTTTCGCCAAAAAAGTACATAAATAAGCGGTTAAAGTTTCATTTTGGCTAGAAGATTCAAAGTCAAAGAAAAATTAATCATCAGCATTTCGGATGAACTCTCGGACTTTTCGCTTATAATCACCCATAATTTTTGGCACAGTAGAGCTGTCAACTTGATCTGCCATCTTGTTCCACCACTTGTGCAAATCAGATGATTTTGAATTGTTTTGCCACATTTCAGTTTGTTTTTGATAATTGCCCAATATTTTTCGATGGGACGACAATTCGGACAATTTGGTGGGTTACGAGTTTTTTTCAATAACGTCAATGATATGCTTATGCCATTACATGACATCATAACCTAAGTAAGGTTAGAACTTCACCGGACCGCGGTGCGATTGAATGAATGGCGAAATTTGCTTCTGAAGAAACTCGTCCTTGTTTTCCTGCCCATTCATAGTCGCTGCAGTGATGAACACCTTCGTTTTCTGTCCACAAAGGCAAAAGCCTTGCCATATCATCAACTTCACGAACAACTTCGAATCTACCTGGAGAATACCCCTTGCGTTTGACAAGGTGAAAGTCCCGAGAGTTGTCCAAAGTCCATTTTAACAAATGTTTCATCTTTTATCAAAATGCATCCGTTGTATTTCGTCAGAACTTGCTCGTACAGCAAATGTAACGTTCCGTTCTATTCCCGAAAGTAAACTTGCGTGGCGTTTAGCACCCAGGTTCGACTATAATCCCACATGCCGACAGATTCATCAAACTGCACTGTACGGCGCAGAGAACCTTCTCGCTAAATCACACAAAGAGATGCCAGGTTTGTTGCCGACTCCACTCGGAAGAACTTTCACTCGTTATTTCTGGTGGTATGATCCACTTCTACGATTGTTTTGTTTTGGGTGATCCAGCGATAGTGTTTCTCGGTAACGTTTTATTACGGTATTTAAAGTCGATTTTTGGAATTTCATGCCTCCTGACTATTCTGATTTTCAAAGTCATTGTGCAAAGTTTGGTCTCCTCTCTAGCGTTCCATCTTTAATAACTTTTGAACGTAATTATGAACATTTATGAAACTTTTAACACTAAGTGAAAAAAAATCCGAATCACTGCACTGTCAGTAACTTTTTGTTACGACTACTAGAAGCACACAGTAACTGAATAGAAGCAGCCAAATGCTAAGTGCATAAAAATGGATTTTTATACGATTACCCTACCACTGCGTGGTAAATCGTCCTATGCATCCTTTATCGTAGCAAGCATGTTGTGTTCAGAAAAAAATGACTGGGTAATGCCTTGTTAAGACAACAGCTTTGTAACACAATACAAGGGTGTTTTGAAAAGTAACTACAAAATGTCATCAAGATAGCCTTGTATTATGTTACAACGCTGTAGTATGAACAAAGCATTATCAGTTGATTTACAGCAGCCATTGGGAGAACAGTGAAGCAACTTCGCTCCATGGTATGTTCGCACGGCCAAGTTGGATATCGTGAGGCACTTCGTGCCCGCCGGATATAGCCGATCCGTTATTCATAACATTCTCTCCCTTCTGAAGAAAGCCGAGGGCCTTGAACGAAAGCCTGTCTCCAACCGCTCAACAGTACTGCGTGACCGTAAAAGTAGTGTGACCTTATCGTTCCACGTCTTGGGCCGACAGTTTGATGGCATCAGCCAAATGGTAAAGAAGTCCCTGGAGAAGATGGATATCTATATACAGAAGCGTCAGTCCTGGCCGGCCGAGTCTAAGTAGCTCAAGGAACAGCTGTAGGTGCTGGTGAAAAACATCTTTCCGACGAAGCGTGCCGTTGTGGTCATAATGTGTGACGAGAGCTACTTGATGCTGGCCGGTAACAACTAGAAGGGGACTGAGCACTTTACGTCCCCCACAAAGGAGGTCAGCGTTGACGTATATCACCCACACCAAATTCTTGGAGAAGGTCCCTCTGCGGCTGACGATTAGCGAAAAGCGAATATTCAAGCTGTTGTCCTTCAGGGGTTATGGCGAACGGGGATGCCACCATCAAAAAGTATCATGCGAGTGAGCATCCCTAACGGAACGCTTATGGATAATTGGTTAAAATGCCTCTTTTACAACTTAATTCAGTCGTAAACAGGTTGCTGTAACTATTTTTGACTGAAGTGTGCTCATCGTGCTCGACTCGGGATGTGGTCTTTATGCCGAACTTGACCTGGACCTATTATGCCAAGAGATCATTTTCGGAGATGGCTGAATGGCTGAAGGTATACTTTGTATCGAAAAACCCCAGTTGCAACTGATAGATAAACCTTCGAGGTGAATCTGCTCCAATAATTTCTTGGAGGATTCACTCCAATACTTTTTTTTTGGACCAAAACGGAGTAGCAGCTGATCTCCTAGGTCACGAAAGAGCTGAAATTCACCTTTTCATCGGCCATGGCAAGGTTTCGGCCAAGCCAGGTTGTCGGAAAACCGCTCGGACGGGCGTCGAATCATTTTCGTTGAAGGCTGGATAAATAATAGTAAATAATTTGTTTGATTGAATTATATTTTGAAATTTTGTGTTTTATCAAATTTTTCTTCCATTCAAATCTGTCCATTTTTTTAAATGCCTGCGTTAATTTAATCGAACGGCAAGACTGGAAAAATATCCAAGTTTAGCACAATTTTACAAAATTCAAATTTAAAGAGATGGTTTAGCAACAGTATAAGGCCGCTAAAATAAGTTTGCTTTTGGACTGGCATTTAAATCTTCTTCTAACCGTTTGTTTCTGTTTTTAAGCAGAATTGCACTCTGTTGAACATTGAATAAAAATGTCATTTAGTCTGTACTGTTACTTCAAAAGTGGATCATTATCAACCAAAAGTAACTACATACTTCCGAAAAGTCAATCAAATTTAGGTGCCCTGAGACCGTTACATGAAAACAACGAGAAAACAGTTGCATTCAGCTTACCCGTCGTCGAGCTACGTATGTTTCGGTTTCACGAGACGTAATTTTACATGCAATCATTTTTTACGTTCTGTAAGTTCTGTCAACGGCAAATTACAACTCTTGTAGAAGAAATCTCTGTGTAGTAGTTAATCTAATACTTACGTACGGAAAGCTTATTTCTACTAACGTCTTTACTTTGTGTGCAGGTTTCCCCATGGTTGAGAGAGTTTTTCTTCAAAGCTTCATCGGTTTTGAATGTTTTTCCGCTTTTCTTCAACTTCTTATTCATAATCACCCAAAACTTTTCGATCGGACGAAGTCCTGGTGTATTTGGCGGGTTCGCCTTCTTCGGGACCATATTAACGCCCCTCGCTTTGTACCAATCCGTTACAGGCTTGGCGTAATGACACGAAGCGAGATCCGGCCAGAACAGCGGGGACCACGGTGAGAGCGGAGGAAGGGCAGCAAGCGCTTCTGCAAGCATTCCTCTCGATAAATCTGCCCGTTTATGGTGCCGGTTGTAAGGAACGGCAGGTGCCGACAGGTGCCGTCCGCACTCGCAGATCGCCTGTCACAACAGGTACTTCTTCGCCGATTTTGTCCATCTTTCTCTTCCGGAACTTTTCCGGAACCTCCATGCGGGACGTATCGACAAAAAACTCGAGGCCGGGGATTTGTTTGGTGTCCGCCTTGATATATGTCTCGTCGTCCAGCCACTCACGGTACAGCTTTCGCGCACGCAATTTGGCCACCGTGTTTTGCTTGTCAATCCGGATTGGCGCCTTCCTGACCTTAAAAACACGTAGCCCAGCCCGTTTCATGGTCTGCTGGACGAACCACTTTGTCGAATTGACCTTTTTGGCCACGTCTCGGGTGGAAAGGTTCGGGTTATTCTTAAAGTACTGCCTAATCTCCCGCGCCTGCTCTGGGTATTCTGTTTTCGGTTTTCGGCCGCTTCCAGCGCACCGCTCGATGGTCTTCGTCTCCTGGAACATCTTCACAACGTGGGACACGGTGGAATGGTGGATTCCAAGCCTTTTGCCGCTCCATCTGTGCGACTGACCAAGATCGCATCTTGAAACTACTTGACAAATCGCGATATATTTTTGCACACATAAACATAACACTCTAAACTAGTATCACCCAAAATTTCACGCGATAAAAAGTTACACCCAAAACAAAGTGTCGCATTTTTTCCGAGTCCAATCTTTAAATATACTTAGCCAAGACTCAATGGCCCAAAGAAAGTTTTAAGGTAATACTTGTTTGAGCATGCTGTAGAATCGGAAATCAACTCTAGTATTATCCAAGAATCAGTTTGAAAACATCCAAAAACCACATTTTGTGTTTTTTTACTATTCTGGAAACATTCAATCACAACACTAAAGGTATTCTAAAACATCATAAAAACAACTCAAAGCTAGTCTGAAGACATTTCAAAACATCTATGAAAGCATTTCAGAATTACTTCAGAAGCATCTCATAACTGCATTGATGACTTCAGAATAACTCGGTGCTAATAGAACAATCTCTAAATGCATTACTGTACTACGCGCATACTACAAAATCAAAGAATCGCATTCGTGTACTACTCATTATTTCATAATTACTATAGAAGCCACCCTCAACTTTTATAAATAATTCTAGAACAACTACGGAAGCGTCAACAAGTCTGAAAGAGCCACAAAATTATTATGCAAGCCTTCCAGAACGATGCAGTTAGTATAAGAGAAACTACTTTGGAATGCATCTCTGAACAATTAATTAGACATTTTGAAACTCCTCTGGAAATATAGGACAAGAGTTTGTGACGATGTCTCTACTGTCAAAGAAAAACAGATTCTCAGACATTCTTCTCTCTTCGGAGAACTTTAAAATTAATGCTTCAGTCCCAACCGCTTGAAGAGAAATGGAGCATCACTTAAGCTTCTTGGCAGACCATTTTTAAATTTCAATTTAATTTTTGTTCAGAACACCGAACAGAGCATTCTAATTTACTTAAATTGATTTTTATTCAATTTACTGGAACATGATGATTAACAATTTTTCAGTTATTTAAATCTTGTTGATGGGGGTCAAACAAATGTCTTAAAATGCATGACAATTACTACAGAAGTACGACAGTTTCTCTGAGATGTGGCCAAGATAGAAAACTATGGCCAAAACTGGTACACTTCCCGAGCAGGAAACAACAACAAATGAATACCTAATTTTGATCTTGATAACTGGCCTTGGTCAATATGTTGTAAGATAACCCGAGCAGGACCGAATAACTTGATAACCAGCCTTGGTATTAAACAGCTCAGATTAAGAGGTAA
Source organism: Aedes japonicus (assembly GCA_034211315.2). Lineage (NCBI taxonomy): Eukaryota > Metazoa > Arthropoda > Insecta > Diptera > Culicidae > Aedes > Aedes japonicus. Next base: position 37,510 of record JASCZW010001675.1, on the reverse strand, counting down.
AATACCTAAGCAAAATACCTAAGAATTGCAAGCAAAATATCTCTCGAATAACAAAACTTGTTAACTTGTTAACAAAACTTGTTAACGAAAAACCTAAGAGGTACTTTTTTGGTATTGTCTTACCTCAAAATGTTATTCGCATAACATAGTGGGAACAGTTTTATGGTATTATCGTGAGGTATTTTATCTCTTAATCTGAGCTCTTAAATACCAAGGCTGGTTTTCAAGTTATTCGGTCCTGTTCGGGTTATCTTATAACATACATATGTTAAATAGGTTTCATGAAACTACTGTTTCATCCAGGATTGGATTTAAACAAAGAGACAACTTGGTGATTTATTATCAAATAAAATCAACCACATCATTAACCAGTTCCTTTGCTTAGCAGGTAACCCTATTAGTTTTATACGAAATATTCTTTTTACGTCGAACATAAACAATTCTCATGACAAAATAAAATGTAAAAGCAATCTTATAACTAAGCTAGAAAAATTGTGAGTGAAACGAACATTGTAATAATGCACATAATCATTAGACGAAAAAAATCGTTGATTCAAATATGTGCAGATAGATAGAAGAACTATTTGAAGAAAAGCGCGGAATTCTGCCTTCCGTTTTCTTCAGCAGCACCAGAATAAATTATTCCATTTTACAAATAAAATTTTTCACATCAATTAACTACAGACCATAGTATTGCAACCATCAGATATGTCAATAACTGTTTAGATGAACTATTATTTCATTTTATCTTTACTACATTTAAGGTTATAGTAATTGAATTTAATAAATAACTTTCACCGCGAGATCGAGTAGCTGACAATTGTATAGCGAATTGGGGTCATAAAATGCCAAATAGAAACAACCGGAAACTCCCCACCAGATGAAAAGATAAATGTAATCGCTGTTGTTGATGTTGAACCGCGTGTGATCGGCGCGGGAGGAAAAGCTCCAAAACAAAAACGATCAAACAATCAAATGAAAACTACCAATTTCACGCATAGGTGATAGTGATAAGGAATCAAATTTCCCTTCGTTCTTCCTACGATTCCGTAGCGAAATGTGACACACTCCACATATCCTTAGCTAGTATGGCCGTTTCTTTCCTTGATGAATGTGTGAAACCAAACGCTTAGTGTTAGAAAGAAAACCAAATAAAATGACAATTTCCAACTGTTAGGAACCTTAGCAGAGAGATATATATGAAATAGTGAAAACGCAACTGATAATAGTTATCAGTTTAGAGTGCTACTACGTTTAGGTGTTAAGTTTTAAGTAACGATTGAAACCAAGCAACCAAATCAACTATATTCAAAGATGTTGTTCTCATGAAAATGCAAGAGATACACTATAGTAAATGCGAAAATAAGACTGATTATTGTTTATTTAAAATATGTGACGGAAATCGTAGGGTGAAAACCCAAACTCGTAAGGACGTATGCTTGTAAAGGAAACACATATTACGGCACAAATGCAACAATCGTTTTTCGATGGTACGTGTAGACAGTAAGCGAGAAAACCAAAAGCAAATAATTTATTTATAAAACCAAAGCAAAACCAAACACTCCTATCTTATGCTCACAAACACAACAGTCACCGTAAAAAAAATCCTGATAATACAGATCTACTGTTACTATTTAATTATTCTATTTTCGCTGTTGAAAATCAGCACTACGGTGTGAAAAGAACAATCTCTCTGAAACAGGAAACAAAACTACGGTGCGTGGAAGCGACCAGGAACGGATAAAAAAATAATGACCATAGTATATTGAATCTCTATTTTGTACAGAACCTATTCGAGAACAAAAGATTCAAGTGAAACGAGAGTAGTCAAGAAATACTCTTAAACCGTAGCAGAATTATAGCGAATCAATCTGAAGCGCATCACAGATAAACAACAGTAGAGGTCTATGATTGTTCTTCGTTGTGAATAGTCTAACTACATGAAATGAAATGACAAACTAAAAAGGACAAATACCTAAAATGGTGAAAATACAGTTCGATTTGAAAAACTTGAACCGGTTTTGGTTTTTTTTTTCAGATAAGAGAAATTCTGCCCTCTGCAAAATGAACCCAACCTCCAACACGTGTCTACCTTTATCACAGATGGGGTAAAATCCTTCGAAAAATAAAATGCAATAGATACTTTTTCCAAGCTGTCACCTGTCTATCATCCGGTTTGTTGAATTTTCTCCGAGCCAGCTATCACTTAGAGGCAGATCCCATAGGGCATATGAAATGTTCACCGAATTCCCACAATTTCGGTTCATCGTCTAGACAAATTATTCAAGCATGTGAAAAAAAAAAGATCACAACAGCTGACTGTCGAAACATGTTTCCGATGATTTCGTCGTTTTGCTGCTCACAATTGTCAGACAGGTGAACTTTTGCATATGACACAATAACGTTTATCAATGCAACGTCGCCCGAAATCTTCCACACTAACGGTGAAATACTTCCCTACCTATAAATCCACAGCACAAATTCCTGTGAAATTAATCTCATTTCCCAGCAGATATCTTCCCACCCTCGCCGAACGTTCGCCTAGACGTGGTCTAGTAAATGGCACGTCACCCTGCTCCAGAACTGTCAGTGCAATTAGTCTTACTTGTCACATTCGAAGACGAAATGCTGACCCAGGGATGTGGGTTGGAAAAATTGGTCGATGTGATTAATATTATCATCTAGTGGTCCACTAATTTGCTAAGTCTTAACACTTAGAGATTGATTATGAAAATGATAAATAACAAATAAAATACATACTGGTTGAACAATAATAAACGGGCTGACTTGATAGAAACTGGACCTCATACCACTGAGGATTGAACCAAAAAATAAAAAAAATTCCATATATTATAATTTTTTTCAACATAGAATTTTCTTTATATTATTATATTTTTTCGTGTTTTAGTACTGCTTTTACAGACAACTTCGTAATTGTTCCAGTAGCTACTATGAAGGCCACTAAATTCTTGGGTCATGACAAAAAACACCATGGACTTGGAAGCCATTTTTAGGGTTATAACAACAAGTAAATACAACAAATCGCAGCAAGCCGTGCTTCGAAACTGACGTGTTTCGTTTATACGACACCGCAAAAAGAAATCAAAAAATAATTCGTAAATCCACTTGAACAAACAGTGAAATCATAAAATCTCCACGTGCTTTGAGTAAGATATAGTGAATATGATCGATTCCCTCCCAAAATGTGCGATGGTCGGAAGTATTTCGTTATTTTTTTTTTTTGTGCTTTCATTCGCACCGAGGAAGAGTTGTTAGCTGAGCTGGTTTGCTGATTAAATTTTCTCCGCTCTTTTGCGAGTGAACTGATGATTATGAGCAGTTTTGAAGTCTATGTAGATTCGCCTCATAGTGAGGGATTTTGATTATTGGCAGTGTGGGGAAGAAAAAAAATCAATAAAATTGAGAAACAACCATTTGCTGGTCAGAAGCAACGAACGAAGCTTATGCGCATGCGCGCGTGAGTGGCTGGCATGTAATTTTACATGCGCTCACCACGTGGTGTAGGGAGAACCATGGAGTTTTTTTTTCTTTCGTTGTATAGTGATTGAGATTTTGCAAGTTAAATTCCTTTTCGAAAGTAAATTTTAGGTGTGATTTATATGTTTAAATTTGATTGTTATTGTAAACCACAGAACCAAATTAATCATGCATCGTTTTCAAGGAGCTCCTTTAAACATAATAGGGAACGTCCATTAATTATGTCACGCAAAAAATGTCTTTTTATATGCAATTATCTGTCTTAGCTTTTTTATCACCATTCGAGAAAAAAAAAGTCCATTTATTTTAATGCAAACGTTATTTTACGGATCGCAGATATGTCTAACTAATATGTCAGCTAAAACTTCTCATTTCGCTTCGTGGTATAAATATTTAACATTCTTATTGCTAATAGTAAAATGGCGTCGAACCAAGAGAAAGAAACGCATTTTGTACGAACGGGCAGCAAAACCCGAATTCATTGGTACGCGATCTTGAGCATGAAAATGATTGACCGCTCGAGGTTGCCGTTATTGCCAGATCAGCTGTTATTACACAAAGAACCAAAAGATGACGCTTTAAAGCAGCGCCCGCTGTAAACCAGAATGCAGTACTGCGCAATATCGATGCCACCCACGCAATGCAAATTGCGTAGGAATAGTAGGAATATGTTGACGTCATACTCGCTTTATTGGAAGCCGAGAACACCTCTGCATTTCCACGAGAAATCACTGGAATGTTGGACAAAATCAAAAATAACATAATGCAAAAAGATACACGACTCTTGCAATTCACAGCAGACACGAATTGCGCTGCCTGGAGAGCAAAAATCCAACTAAAGGGTGTATTCGATAAAATGTATAATATTAGAAAATCTCTGTAACTTTTGAATCGTAGAGTAAAACACCTAGAAATTTGAGTAGATCTTATCCATAGTGTATTATTTACATCTGCCAAGTTTCATAGTTATACATTCAGTAGTTCCAGTCATGTCGTCGAAGCGAGAAATTGTCCGTGAGAAAATTTTGTGCACTCACAATCAAAATCCAGGGGCGTCCCACCGGTGGATTGCTAAAAGGCTTGGAATTGCAAATACAACTGTATCTCGTGTAATAAGAACCTTCAAGCGATGTCTGAGTGTCCAAAGGAAGGAAGGAGTGGTCGTAAAAGTGTCCAATGGAGTAAAATGGCCAGGAAAGTCGTACAACAATCTAAGAACCGTCCAAACATGTCAATTCGAGATGTCGCTAAAAAGTCTACAGTTGGGGCCGGTTTTTGTGCAGAAAACCATGAAGCGTGCTGGGTTACATGTTTGCTGTATGCAAAAGTCTCAAACCGGAATGAAAAACAAACATCACTGCGGAAACCCGCGCCCGGAAACTTTACACGAAGCTGCTCACCAAATCCGTTTGCATCGTGATGGATGACGCAGAAACATACGTCAAGGCCGACTCGTCAACTTCCTGGGCAAGCATTATTTTTGCTGCCAAGTCGAAGTTCGATGTTCCGGAGGATGTTCGAAAGAAGAAACTATCGAAATTTGTAAAAGAAGTTTAATCCGGCAGGCGATTTGCGGATGTGGTGAAATAAGTGCTCCCTTCATCACCTGAGAGAAACGGTGCGATTTACTCGAAGAGTGCCTTAAGAAGGCCCTGCCATTCATTAAGAAGCACAAAGGATCAACTCTGTTTTGGTCTGATCTAGCATCCTGCCACTACGCTCGAAACGTATTGGAGTGGAATATGAACCCACCACCACCGGAACTTCGTCCAATTGAAAAATTCTGGGGCAATTATTAAAATGGAACTTCGCAAAGTCATCCTGAAACTATAAAACAGAGCTAGAATTGAAGAAAATTTGGGTAAAACAACAAAAACACTGGGAAAATCGGTTGTACAAAATTTGATGGGTGGGGTGAAAAGGAAGGTGCGGGTATTCGGGATGGGAGACGAAATTGAATAAAACAAATGTTGTGAATCAAAACTATTAGTAGTTCTTCATTCCCTGAAAATTTCAAGAAAATCCGATAATCAGTTTAATTTTGATGAGTATATATGTATGTGCCATTTTTATCGAATACACCCTTTAGTACACTGTTAATATAATGCGAGTTAAATGTCAATCTCAACGTCAAACTCAATTGACAGATACACCTTCTTTTTACCTTATACACGCGTATCCGGATTTACCCAAAATTAAGTAATAAATAATATTACTCAAAATTGGAGTAACCGGTTGTAAACCCAAATTTTGGTAAACCGGGTGTCCGATCAGCTCGAACAGGCTCTGCTGCAAGTGTGGTAGGTTAGCTTTCGCTGATCTAACAAATCTAATTTCGAGAATGGATTTTTTTTTTATATTTAATTGAAAAACCCGAATTAATCCACCAATGGTGAGACTGAACCCTTCTTACACTTCACCAGAATAACGAACTCAAATGTCAATAATGTACTGTATAGATATTTTCATTCGAAATCCCAGAAGATCCAGGAACATTCGATATGCCATACATTCAGTTTATAAAATGAACTATTTTATCAACTTGAACGTATTGTTCATCGAAGTGATTAACAAATTGCTGTTAAAAGTCTTTAACGACCTGTTTATGTTAGTTATATAAAAAGTACAAATTACATAAATATTAGAAATTTGCTAATCAGTCCATAGAATGAATTATTATTAGACAACTCTGAGCGTCAATTTTGGATTATCGATAAGTGAAATTAAAGATGCCACAAGTACATGTTCGTTGAAAAATAGTAAATGGAGACTTTGTAATTCTTTTGAATATACTCGTTGCAGTCTGTAACCAGACCACTCGAGCCAATTCGATCTTGCTCTAATTCTATACAGTCGCATAGTGTGGCTAGTCCGCTGTATGTGCTATACAACGCATGAGATGCGACACAAAAGGATGCAAGCGGCATCGAGTGGAGTGAGTGGTCTTGTTTGGTTTTGCACTGCAACGAGTACATTTTCATCTCACAATTATGTGCTCTCAGGTATTGTTTTGGTCATATCTCCATGAAGAATTATCCAGTCATAATGAAATTTTGACCAGTTATTTGAGGATTTCATTTGATTTGGCACCAACAAAACTAAAATCGGTACACAAATAGCTCAGTATGTAATCAGAGACTAAACTGTTTGATTACTATTATAATAGGCTGTCAAGTACTGTTTCGTTCATATCTTCGTAATCTTCGTAACGAAATGTCCGAATGAAAAAAAATCAATAGCGTTTTATGGGAATGTTGTAGCTTTCATTTGCCGTCAACAGAACTGAAATCGGTTCTTAAATGGCAGAGAAACCGATTTGACATTATTTGTAACACACACACACACACACACACACACACACACACACACACACACACACACACACACACACACACACACACACACACACACACACACACACATATATATACATACATACATACATACACATACACACAGGCATGTGCTCAGTTCGTCGAGCTGAGTCGAATGGTATATGACACGCGGCCCTCTGGGCCTCGGATAAAAAGTTGAGTTTTCAAGCGATCTTAATACCCTCCTATTGGTGTAAGAAGGGCAAAAAGAAAAAGACACCGGTGGTGATAAATCTGACAGCTCTCATGTTAATGTACCGGTCGAAAATTGTAAAATGCTTCTAAAAAATTCAAATGAAATTCTAATTAAAAGCGGTTTGTTGTATGACGGATAAAACATCAAAAACAGCATAATAAAGGAATTATGTTTACTCTATTTTTATTTTGCTGGAAATGTCTTTATTGAGTAGTTCTAGATGTTTCATCTATCATTCGATAAACTTCTTCTAATTACTATTTTAAATTTTACTTCCTATACTTTAACATGGGAGCTGTCAGATTTCTCACCACTTGGTCTCTTCTTATCTAAACTCGGATTATTCCATGTCGTGCATTTGATTTTCAGATCACGTTTGTGTAATTAAAAGTGATTGAACCTAGTTCCAGCATCATCTGGTATCGTGAAGTTTATTCTTGTGAAACAGCGTTAAATTCAGTGTTAGAAATTTGGAATGAAAATCTAGAGTGTAAAGATAATATAATTGTAAAGATAATATAATATTCAAATAATATTTTGGACATCCCTATAGCTGACCCAGATCATTTCGATCCAAATTCAGTGCTTATATTTCACATCTTCTCCTATCTTCCATTGGCGCAGCCGAACGAAGGGAATGAAAAGTATTACTCGGAGACAGTGATGAATTGAAGACACTCGGTTCCGTTGCCCATGGACAATCTGTTAGAGGGTAGAATGCGACAAGCGGAAATAATCGTACGATTATCCTTATTTAAGTGCAGGACAATAATTGGGCAATAGGCAATAGGATGACATTAAACATGCATCCCTTGCTGTTTAGTGAAGTTTATGGATACCAGATCGTCTAAGGTTAACTAGAAAGAGGCTTAGTTTTGGAGTCAAGTTTCTCATATTTTTAGGCCTCTGAAAGTCTGTAAGAAATGATTTTGGATATTTTAATTATCTACCTTATATGTCAAAATAATAATACTGCACAGATACAAATAAACATGTAAAAGTTTGCCAACAGTAATTCAATAATTTTATTGAAACTAAGTGGGGTGAAAAGTAACCTCGTTGACCGCCAAAATGCGATGCTACTGAAAAAAGGTTAAAGATTCATACTTCATTTCGGCATACACGCCAAGTTTCAGTGCGATACTGCCCTTAGTTTTGTTTTGACAGCTGATTGATGTCATAGTTTTTACAATCATGTTGAATATGGATAAAAACAATTTTCGTTCTCTCGTAAAACATTTTTTTTTGAGAGGCATAACGGCGAAGGAAACAAAAGAAAAGTTGGATAAGTATTATGGGGCAAAGGCTCCGCCAGATTACACTGTTAAATATTGGCTTCGAGTGTTTCGTAGTGGCCGCAACGGACGCAACTGCGAACAAGATTACTTTACGAATGAGTTTTGACGAAATTTGATGGCTGTATTTTTATGAATGACGAATCATATGTCAAAATGGATTATAAACAAACCTCCGAACGAAAATTTATACCTGACAACTGGTCGTGAGGATGTCCCTTACAGGTATATATTTGTTTTTGCTGATAAGTTTGCTCGGAAACTAATGATTTGGCAAGGAATCTGCAGTTGCGGCCTTAAAACCAAGGTTTTCATTACATCTCACACAGTGACGTCGAAGGTTTACTTTAAAGAGTGTCTGAAAAAGCGGATTTTACCCTTCATTAGGCAACACAAGACCAACGTTATATTTTTACCGGATTTAGCCAGCTGCCGCTACTCTTAGGAGGTAGTAGAATGGTATGCTGCTCCGAATTGCCCTGAGTTCAGACCGATCATAAAATATTGGGCAATTGTCAAGCAAAAACTTTGAGGATGCGGTAAAAAAGTGACAAATGCACAACAGATGCTTTTAAAGTGGAATAAGTTCACCAGTAAAGTGCGACAGTTCGTTTGAAACGGTGAAATGTTATAACTTGTTACACATCTTTTGTTAGCTTAATAAAAACCTTTTTGTTTGACGTTTTGATCAACCGTGCACAGAAAAAAATAATTAATTTTAACAAGTGTGTAAAATATCCCCTCGTTTAAATCCAAGCTAAAGGAGACGTAAACCACGAAATTGTTTGCAACTTTTCATGTGCCATACAACAATATTGGCAATCTTTTATACAACAGGCTGGACTCAGGTGTTTGCTGGCTTAAATTTACATAAAATATCCTATTATCTTCATCCAAATCTAGCATTCCCTTTATGTGCATTAGATATCGCATAAAATTCAATGTTTCTTTTTATCTGTGTGTATATAGTTTAATTCTTGAGTAATGATCACTTGAAAGCGTCCAAATTTACTTTGAATCGGGCTTTAGAGTCAAAATTTATGCACTGATTGAGCGGTGCACTGTGGGACGAAACGCCAAAAACACGAACTTTTTACAATAACTCGTAAAAACGTGTTCTTAACATTTTGGTGTCTTCAGATGAAAATTTTCAAAAAATATAACGCATTTAAAGGTGACAAATCTTAGTTCGCAGCTTCACCACAGGCGCCGCTGCAAACTTGATTTTTTTTAAATGATGAGATAGAGAGTTAGTGTTTTCGACAAAGTTGTAGATAATTTTAATACAAACAACATTGCTGAAAACATCAACCTTCTATCTGGTCACTGTGCCGAGGTACGTGTTTTTTAAAATGGCGGGCCTTGGAAACTTGTTTTTTGTGATTATTTTATAAATGTGCAGTTAAAGGTCAAAATAATGTTCTACAAAGTTGTACAAATAATTAAAATACAAATTTTCTCTGTACTCACCTTACGTCTAAAACCTCTATGGGAGAAGTTATAGTAGTTTTATTGTGAAAAATATACGTTTTTCATAGCCCTTTAGCAGGCGGGGATGCAAGTGGATGCACATGAAACCTCATAGGGTTCAAAATATAGGATGTATTATAGCATATTATGTTGGTTTCATGTGTATCCATGATTATCCCCAAGGGTGAACCTGTGTTCTATGAAGTAGCGAATATACCATTAAAATTATCATAAATGCTAATATTCCCAATTGAGAACCCTATTATCGTGAAGAAACTGATCTAATTCTAGTATTTTTATTATTTATTAAACATTATTCGAAACACGCTACTATTCAGGACCGATTCAAGGAAATTATTTACCTATATAAAGAAAAACTCATGTAATCGAACATTTCTTGGTTCCGATCGGCAAATTATCAGAAGAAGCGCAGGAAAGTCAGAACAAGGATATAAAGATGTAAACTATTATTATTTGCAAAAATACCTTTATTTCTTTCATAATTTAAATACAGGTATCGAAGGGATCATACCAGAAAACAATCCAGAACAGCTGTGAATCTAGATTTACTGCACCGGCTCCTAGAGTCTTCTGATCCGTACCTTACAAGCTTGAGGAATGATTGTTCAAAGCCTGACATGGAACTCTCTGTGGACGCTAAAGATCTGATGGTTTTAGAGATCACTTTGAGGAAGAAAGCAGTGATGAAGATCAAGACTAAAGATCTTTGAAAATTGAGCTCTGAATGAATCAAGTCTCAGGTAAATAATTTCCTTGAATCGGCCCTGAATAGTAGCGTGTTTCGAATAATGTTTATTAATTAATAAAAATACTCGAATTAGATCAGTTTCTTCACGATAATAGGGTTCTCAATTGGGAATATTAGCATTTATGATAATTTTAATGTTATATTCGCTACTTCATAGAACACAGGTTCACCCTTGGGGATAATCATGGATACACATGGAACCAACATAATATGCTATAATACATCCTATATTTTGAACCCTATGAAATTTTATGTGCATCCACTTGCATCCCCGCCTGCTAAAGGGCTATGAAAAACGTATATTTTTCACAATAAAACTACTATAACTTCTCCCATAGAGGTTTTAGACGCAAGGTGAGTACAGAGAAAATTTGTATTTTAATTATTTGTACAACTTTGTAGAACATTATTTTGACCTAAAACTGCACATTTATTAAATAATCACAAAAAACAAGTTTCCAAGGCCCGCCATTCAAAAAAAAACACGTACCTCGGCACAGTGACCAGATAGAAGGTTGATGTTTTCAGCAATGTTGTTTGTATTAACATTATCTACAACTTTGTCGAAAACACTAACTCTCTATCTCATCATTTAAAAAAAATCAGGTTTGCAGCGGCGCCTGTGGTAAAGCTGCGAACTAAGATTTGTCATCACCTTTAAATGCGTTATATTTTTTGAAAAATTTCATCTGAAGACACCAAAACACGTTTTTACGAGTTATTGTAAAAAGTTCGTGTTTTTGGCGTTTCGTCCCACAGTGCTGATGATTGAAATGGACGCACTGCATTCTGGTCAACCTGCTTGGAACCAGATTGACATTCGAACGCCTTTTGATCCAAATCCAGTCCACGAGGTCGTTTGGCAGCCCGTGTTTGTCTGATTTAGAGCCATTCTATGCCAGTGATCGTTTCATGTAATCGCCTTGAAATATTCATACGCAAAAACGACAACAATAACGGGGACGGAATTTATCAAAAGATGACAATGATGACGATTATTTGACAGAAGATAGAAGTAGAGTAATAACAAACTTGAAGTGATGAAACTGCAAATAGAACGGCACATACAGTTAAAGTTTGATATTATTGTGGTTCGATCAAGTATTTCACTTCGTCAACAAATAAAATCGAACAACTAGTCTTCAAAACCCTTATTAAACGGTAACATCGTAACAACCATTTTGTTTACACAACGAACTAATTTGCCAGTTATGTAAGTAAAGACGTAGTCAAACGTCAATAAAGGTGGGTAAACTTAGTTTACTTGTACATTTAAAAGCCTGAAAGTTTGATGACAATCGGATGCAAGGCTGAATTTCGACGTTTAAAAAAATTAGCCCACATAACATGAGTGCGAACAAAGTAAATTTCTGCCATCCCAAACTAAATATATCTATGTTCTCCAATACAAGCAAAATATCGGAGCACCCAGAAAGACAAATTGATCCAGTTAAATTTTTAATGAGTGCTATTGTGTATAGTGCTCCAGACAATCTAAAAAAAAAGAACCCACCTTATGAGAAATAGCAACAATTCTTAGCTCCACCAAAGCTCATATTTCGTTCTGTCTTACATAGCTCTATAATCAAAATCATCGCACGGAACGTTGACGCTTCCCAACGCTAAGGCCCGTGACTACACGAAGATGTACATGAATAGACGCGCTTAATTATGACGAATCACACGCAATCTCCTTCAGCGGGGCAGGACATCTCGCCCTGTCTTACCGCACCGCTTCCCCACCACTCGACGCGACAGACAGATTGGAAATGAGCAAACTTTTCTCAACCCCCTTTTCCAGGCGTTTTCTTCTCTGGGATGCTTGCTGGCTTGTGAAGTTCTGGAATTCGGTTGCTCGTAGGGAAGAATTTATTTCAAACGCCAAATTAGAGTCACTCGGTTTTAAAATGATGACGAAGGCACGGGAGACATCAGGTCGGGCTAAATTTAGCGAATAATTTAATTTGTCAATCAGTTGAGAATTTTAATTTCAACATCCAGCCTTTCATGCCGTGGCAGTGTTTAAGTGACGATTTTAGCTAGGACAGATTCACCTCCCCCCATTTTAACTAATATTAATGTTTCATTTCTTGTTATTCATTCATTCCATTGTGGAATGTCGTGGTTGTGAAGGAAGCACTTAATAATGGCGAAGGGCACCCACGGCTATGAATTTTGCATATTGAAACATCTTTGTTTTCTTTTTTTCGCAGGATGAAGAGCATGACCAGGAGTATTTTTCCATCTTCTAGCGGATCATTTCAGGAGACATTCTTGTTAGATTTAATGGGTTTGATATTATGATGGTGAAGTTATGGGTTGAACATTTCGATTTTATTACTACAAGTTATTGCAATGAATATACATGACAAGAATGCGTCAAAAACTTTCTTTTATATACACCTGTCACACTAGGGTGGGGCTGTCACACTGAATGCTGATATTTTTCGATTTTTAGCTAATCTGTTCGGGGATAAAAACCGTCAATTATTTTTCATCGACCAAGCAAAAACTAAATCACTCTTCAAATCTTTCTGGTAATCTGCAGCTGCAAATGAGCCGAAGGAGTCCGGATTTCAGTGGAAATGAGCCCCATTCGGGCTCCTGCCGCTAAATAAACCTCTTTCAATTTCCATTAACCCCAGAGAAAACGCGTCAGCAAAGGCTCCGAGGTGAGTCAACATCCGAACCCGTTGTTGTTACGATTGCTTTTGATTTTGGATTTAATTAATTTTCCCATCGCCGTCAATCTCGTGGCCATTCCGATTCGCTGTCTGCACGGGAGCTTTCCGGGGAACATTTTTGCCCACTTGTTGATTGAAAAATTCCATCATCGGGCGGGGGGCGGGAAACGGTGGAAATCGAAATTAAAACTTTGTGTTGCTGTTGTCGTTTATCCACGGAGGATTCCTCAAGTCCAAACCGTTTCTTTCATTATCGAATCGAATGGAACGAAGAATAAATAGCATAGTAGTAAACAAATTTCAGCTGATTTCAATTATTGAGTTGGTGACCGGAATGATTTCATTATATTTTATGATTTGAAAGTGGTTATCGTTAACAACAAATATGAAGGAGAAATTTAATTATTCAACAATTTGCAAGTAATTTAGCATATTTCCAGTAGCGTGATTGCACGATACTTGCAGTAATCCATGAGACACACGATACCATCCATCCAATCCTCCGGTAAATGCTCTTCCTCTCAAATCTAGGTAATCAATCAGTGCAACTCCCTTACCTGTGCTTCACCATCGAATTTTAATAGCTCGCTTGAAGCTGGTCAACACCAGAAGCATTGTTTTTTTAACCGACCAATTTCCTCCTCAACTTCCCGGAGGTTTGGTGTCGGAATCCGGTCATCTTCTGCGCGTGTTCCTAGATTCATTACCGTGCCATCTTCATTTGCTGTATGTAACATAGTCGTTCAGCTGCTCGTCAAAGTACTGCTCCCGCCTTTCGATCACCTAACACTCATATGTGAGAGGGTTACCCTCAAGTCTCGCACATATCGGCTTGATGTACGTTCAAATTCTCGTAAAATTAGCATGTGTTGCACATTTAGTACAGTTTTCCCATTGCTTCACGGCTCGCTTCTGTTTCTTTTAGATGGACTTTTGCCTGCCTGTCTGTATCAATACCTCGATGGAACGGAACGATGTTGTAACAGCAACGAATTAAGCAAAAATGATTTTTGAAAATAATGTAAATTTAGTACGTCTAATAGACAATGCTGAAGATACTCAAAACCTGGTAAACTCATTATAGATCATTGCACGATGGCGTCATCAATTAAATTTTGACAGTTCAGGGAGCTTTTTACGCGGACATAGAATATTTCCGGTAAGATCAGTTTGAGATTGTGAGCTCTAATATTATTACGATTGAAGTTAAATAGCCGGAAAACAGACATTTCCTGAATAAAATAAGAATCCGGAAAAAGACAATGCAAAATTTCGTTTGAGCGATTCGAATCCTAACACCTTGTAAACAAGCTCCCTGAAATGTCAAAAAGTGAGGTGAATACATTCCGTGCAATGATCTATTGAAGTGGAATGCGAAGCGAACAAACATAAAACATGGGGTAGAAGCTGATCAACGTAGGCCACTTTTGAATATGACACTCACAAAACACAAACACAAACACAAAACACTTTACCACTCACCATTTTTGGGTAACTGCAGTTTTGCCTAATTTTGCCTAATTTCCATAAGGTGAACAAGTGCAGTTATTTTATTTTTCCCATGTTTTCAAATTACAATTGTTCTTTATAAGGTATGCCAGAAAGTCTAAGCAAGACTGTGTCTTCCAGATGACGTTTAAATAGACGGTTTTCGCCCCATATCGTAGTTGAAGTTGGCAGCACCTCTCAGATTACAACGAAACTTCAGGTGTGTAGATCATGACTAGATAAGCCACTTTGCATACTCAGTTTCTTCATTTATTTTTCTAGATTGTCTTTTGAAAAGGGCTAAACTTTTTTTTATCTATTTTTTATCAAATGTGTTTAAATAAGGAGAGTAGTCATTCCTACAAAAAAAGTGTTGTATGGGTGATTATCCCAAAATAAGTCAAGTTTTAAGAAAAAATATTGAAAAAAAAACCCAAAAAGGACCCAACACTGAACAAAAATCATTTGAAAAAATTCAAAGTCGATTTAAAATAAACACTGAGGGTTATTCGAGAGTCGAAGGACGTTTGTCACTTGGTGAAGTGAGAAGAGTCACTTGCAGTGACGTGACTCTCCATTTGATTTGCCCAGGAGAATCACGTCACTGCAGGTGACTCTTCTCACTTACTATAAACGTCACTTCGACTCTCGAATAACCCTCACTATTTTTTATTTCGATGAAATTTTGTCTCACGATAGGTTTTTATGTTCCTTATCAACCGTTCATACATCACAAGATGGGCACTTTTAAGGAAACATGGTTTTCAAACAAAAACTTTTTCATGTCTAATTGATTTTTTTTTCAGTGTATTTTGTTATCAAAAACTAAACCAGTGGTGGTCATAACCATCCCAGAATCCAATGAAACTCAATTTGTTAGGAGACTTTGTTCTATTTATTCAATCATTCAATCAAATAATAAAAAAATCAATTCTCTTATTCAACCAAAGAAAATATATTTACTTTTACATTTATTATAAAGACAACCTAGATCGAAACAACTTCTTGAAACACAACATTTCGTGTAAACCAAACATCATTATCTTCGCAGCCTTGTCCCTCCGTACTCTTGATACAAATTTTGATGAATTCGGGAGTTTTTGAGCGTGAAAGTGCCATTAACAACTGTCCATGAGAAAAAACTGGGCTATTCAGTAAAAAACGCACACGCTCAAACGTTTGTCCCTGTGCTTTGTTAATTGTCATAGCAAATGCTGGAATAACCGGAAATTGGCGTCTCTTAAGGATGAATGGATAATTTGAATCGCTTGGAGCAAATTTGATTCGTGGGACACACACTACATCACCTCTGTGAGATTCAGATATGATTTGGGGGGCTTTGACTACCATTCGTGTCCCATTGCATAAACCTTGTTTAGGGTTTAAGTTACGTAGCAGCATTACGATTGTTCCAAGCTTCCTTGTGATGCGCATTTGATGGATCAGTCAAAAGTGAGACCAAAAACGCGGGATATTGTAGAACATCAATATCCACAGGTTTTGGTAGCTTTACTTTTCCTTTGTGGCAGCAGGATTTGAACTTTTTGTCAGCAGGCAGCTCTTTTTCCAAGTTCTTTGAGCCTCAGAACTGACATATGCAGATCATTGGGCCACAATCATGCCGACGTACCATAACTTCATCAGAACAACTGGCTTCCACTTGCACTAATGATCGCCGTTGATTCATTTGCCTTTGGCGATGATTTTGTAACTGCTCCGTGGTCTCCTTCGGACGACGCATAGAATGAGCCACTGCATTTTTATTTCGCACTATCTGTGCTTGTTCTGGAGTTTTAGGATAGGATTGCCAAATTTTTTCCTGGTCTTGGCATGCACGGAACCTTTGTTGCCGCTCCCTATTCAAGCGTTTTTTTCTTGAATATGGAGACTCCATGGTTGATTGTCAAATTTTCTGAGAGTAATAGAAAGCATTCAATGATAGATTTAAAATGCAAATAATTATGTCGATCGTTATATTATTGTGTTTGCATACAATTCAATGATTCACTATTTCTTAAGTCAATCACTATTCTGAGTTTTTTGTTCCCACGCAAGATAAGTCACAGCATCTTTGCAACACTTAATCTTTACACCACTTGTATCTTTACACAGACAGCTTCCATAAATAGGTAAAATTTCCTTATGGCTTTCCAGCAACACCGTGGTTAATATCGAAAACTGTAAAACACTGATTTTCACTTGCACTGTTACTTTCTTCTGCTTGAATACTATCAGACTTTCAACCTTTGCCAGTTGATATCGAACTAATCAACAGGACCGCTTAAAGTGCGCCCTTATATACTGCATATTCGGAAATTCTAAAATGTTATCGAATTTTCTACTTCAAGCGATGTCTTTCTTCCAGAACATTATTTTTCCTTCCACAATTTTGTTTTTCTTCCAGAAAATTCTTCTCTTTCAAAACATTATTTTTCCAAAACATTCTTTTCCCTTCCAGAACATTTTTTTTCGTTCCAGAACATTTTTTTTCGTTCCAGAACATTCCTTTTTCCAGAACATTCTTCTTCCTTTCAGAACATTCTTTTTTTCCAGAACATTCTTCTTCCTTCCAGAACATTCTTCTTCCTTCCAGATTATTCTTTTTTTCCAGAACATTCTGTTTTCCTTACGGGACGTTTTTCTTCTTCTTCTTCTTCTTCTTCTTCTTCTTCTTCTTATTCTTCTTCTTATTCTTCTTCTTCTTTACAGTCTAATATAAGTGCCCACCTTTTATATACACCTTGGTGTAGCAACCTTGAGCACTTCACGTATAGACAACCAAGGAAACTATATATATTAATAATAATGTCTCATTTATACATATTATAATATTTGTCTTAGAGCTATTTTTAAACATGTTTTTTAACAGATCATGGTAAATATGTTTGGTTCATATCCTGAATAAGAAAACCTTTTGCCGCTACTTTGTCACCAGGAATTGATAAAAAAAACTGTGGAATTTCTGAGTGTCTGGTATTGTTTTGGCGTTATTGTATATTTCTTCGAGTTCTTCTGACATTTTAATGTACTGAACAACTACTCTCGTGGTATTTCCATAATCTCGAGCAAGACTTGCTCTCTTTGCTATTCGCTGGCGCAGAGTGCCACCAATAGCATCACAGGGACCTTTTCCATGGGACGTTTCAAAAAAATGCCATTCTGCTCTTAATGCATGCTTTGACTGGAATCTACATAGACTAGCAAAGTTCTTCTTATTTTTGTATATGATGCTGCCCTATCAGACAAAAATAGATTTTAGAAAAGTTCGTTAATTTTTTCATAAAATCTTTTTTTATTGAGATGAACAACTGAACTGCAACTGTATCGTGAGTCATTACTTCCGATATGATAATGAAGCTACATTTTGCAAGTTTATTATCTTTCTTGTAGTAAATTTCAAATGGGTTGTATATGTTGCTATGGAGTTGTTCCAATGATATCCTTGAGCAGAGTTTTGAATTAAATGAATAATTTTCTTAGAAATCACAAATCGCAAGAATTTCATTATCCTTTCATGAATCTTTTTTATTTATAAGAAATGATGATTGTTGTTTATAAATAAAGTAATGAGTTATTAGTTTGTCAATTTTGTCAACGAGATACGGAACAATTTCATCAACAGGTTTAGTAATCGTTTCAAAATTACAGCTATCAGTATTCAACCACTGCTGAAACATAACATCTTCTTTGACATTTGAATCTAGTATCAATGTAAGTTTCTCTTCAATATGTTCATTGGAATCCTACTTTTCACAAGCACGGAAAAAACATTCATCTGTTCTGGTGGAAATATCGCAAGCATTGTTTGTATTATTTCATCTTGTGACTTAATTCTTAAACTGTTGAACATTAAATTTACATTTGCATCCTTCTTCTTTTCGGTAGTACAAAGAATACCCTGTTCATCAACAAGATCATTTACCTGCCTCATCATAAACATTGGTGCGTTAAACTCTTTTTACGATTTTATTTACCGACCAAGAATTAGGCAGTACAGATGCTATTTTAATATGTTCGCTTCTGTCAAATGTATGGTAATTGAACTTCACCTTTAACTGCATAATTATCTCGTCACACACCTCCACTTTGCCAACATCCGTCGAATCTATTCCGAAGATATTTTTCGCACTGCTTTCGTAATCTCGCAATGATTTGTTTATGCGATATTCCATACTTCTCATGTTTCTAGATGAAATTGGCGATAAACTCAATGTTTCAGCAATGGTATTAAACTTTTCAACATTATATGGACCCTGTAGTTGACGAGGATTGACTCCAATGATGGAATTGATGGCATCATATCTGTAGGATAAAAAATGTTGAAATTATAATAATAAATGCAGTGGAAAGTTTATAAAAGAAGTTAACATGTTGAAGGACAACTTACCTAACTCATGTTCGATTTGTTGACTCTCACTCGTTGACGGTTCTGGATCATCATGATGTTGCTGCCGTGATGATAGTTGCATAGTTTCGTCGTTTCTACCCGATTGGCGTTTTCGTTATTCGTACCTCTATTGTGACTAATCAACCTAAGACATGACTCACTAAAACACAAAGTGTTTTTTTGCACGGGGATACGGTCCACTTGTAGTATGGAACCGTGTAAAAAAAACTCAAATAGAGTTGATAAATTCACTATCGCTTAAACATGTTATATTGCTTCGATTTTTTTGTATGCGTTACCTTTTCACGCAACGGTCAAAATACTGTTTTTAAAATTTTGAGTATTTACACCAAAAATTGTGAATTTTTGAAAAACTGCCATATGATTACTTTTGGCCCGAAACGTAATATGTGATTTAGAATGAGTCGATAAGTCGTTCCGTTCTGAAGTTATCACTGAAAACAACCCATGTAAAAAAAACCGTGCAAAAAACCTTGGTAGTACTCATCGATTCATCGATTTCATCGGTATATCCCATGGAATGAATTTTGTCTATTATCACTTGATGACATGTTACGTAGGTTATGACGATTGAATTTTGAGTTACACGAATGGTCCATTTATGACACTTTCAGAACTGCATTTTAATAACCTTTCGCAAGAGAAGTAACCTTTCGCAAAGAGATGTCACTGATTCACTTTTGAACGTTTTGGTAGAAATTACAGTAGCACGTATGAAATGCGCGTTCTAATATTGTATATTGAGTCGACACTTCTTGAGTGCTGCTGCGTGAATATGCGTGCTTCGCTTTGTCTCACATCACAAATTAAGTTTCATTGCATTTTGAGATGACTACATAGTCGTATAACCTTCACTGGTTTAGTTTTTGATAACAAAACACACTGAAAAAATCAATGAAACATGAAAAGTTTTGTTAGAAAACTTTTGTTTCCTAAAAAGTGCCCATCTTGTGAAGTATGAACGGTTGGTAGGGAACATAATTACCTATACTAAGACAAAATTTCATCGAAATCAAAATTGGTGTTTTTCAGTGTAGGGCTCATTTTGGATTTTTCAGTATTTTTTCTTAAAACTTGACTTAGTTTTTGATGATTACCCTTCAACACTTTTTTGTAGGAGTGGTCATTTTTTATTAAACACATTTGAAAAAATCGTTTAAAAAAAGTTTAGCCCTTTCAAAAGACAGTCTAGAAAAAAAATTAAGAAACTAAGTAGTGGCTTATCTAGTCATGGTCTACACACCCAGAAAGTTTCGCTGTAATCTGAGAGTAACTATCAAATACTCGTTGAGCAACTAAAATATTTTAAAAATACTTTTGATTATTTTAAATTCACTCAAATGTTTGTAAATACTCTGTAAATAGCGTGAAATCCGATAGTATTTTCAATACGACACACTCAGTCAACCCCCGAGCATCTTGACAGAAGAGCTTAGTTTCACGTTTCCCTACAAATTGTAGATGCCTCAACCATGCATAAACAAAAGGGCCATCCATTCTCAATACTACCGCTTTTTGCTTTGGAATACATGGTTTTGTTTTCTCATGTGTGGATGTTAAGTACAGTGCAAGAACAAATTTTCATTGAGGCGTAATGTTGATATAACTTTCCCTCAATTAATTTGATTTCAATTGTATCAAATATAAATCATCATTACTTTTGTTATTGGGATTAAGGCAAAATGAAACGACGAAGAGAGAGAGAGAGAGAGAGAGAGAGAGAGAGAGAGAGGTGGAAGATAATTAATGCTAAAGAGGAGATTATTTTATTTAAGGTATGAGTTTCTCGTTTAACTGATGTAAGAGATACACTTCTTTCAACACCAAGCATAAACGTTAATGTACTCAACTTGTTTTGTTGACATCCTTACTTAAAAACTAGTTGTTCAAAACCAACGATTTTGTTTCCGAAACATAAACCGGCAGATTAGTTGTCTTACTACCCAAAGATTTTACCACAATTGAACACAAATTTTGGTGGTTCTATGCTTAATATTTGTGTTCTTTCCACTTCAAAGGAATTTATTATTACCAAAACACAGGTTGCGTCGATTCAGGAAAACAAATTAAAAATTATAAATTGATTCTACCAAAGTGGCGGTAAAATCAAACTGATATTATGTTGAGAGAAAAAAAATAAATAAAAAATTTATTTTATATTTTATTTCCCTGTCGTCAGTCCCGCTGCATGATCTGACGCTGTCACTCAACAATAGGTGAAAATATAATATTCTACTTAAAAAACATGAAAATAGTAGAAAGAGCTCGCATTAACATTTGGCAGATTTCTCTTCAAGACTATAAAGGAATTCTTTAAATGTAAATGTGTCCTTTACTAATGTATGTTATTATTTTATTCAAATAATTGAAATTACGGCCGGCGTCGGTGGTGTAGTGGTAAGCGTGACTGCTACTGGCACCCCAGTGGGTCTGGGTTCAATCCAGTCGACGTCGGTGGTTTTCTGAAGACGAAAAATCTTGAATGCGGCATCTTCCTTCGGAAGAGTAAAGCCGTTGGTCCCGGTTCATAGTCATGAGTCGTTAGGAAGGTCAGGTGGTGGAGTCGTCTCCCTGGCGTCGGTGATTGTCACCATGTGAGGAAATAGGCCGACTGGAAATAAATAAGTAAAAAAAAAATTGAAATTACAGAATGTACTTAACTTGTTTGTTGACATCCTTACTTAAAAACTAGTTGTTCAAAACCGACGATTTTGTTTCGAAACAAACCGGCAGATTAGTTGTTTCTACCCAAAGATTTTACCACAATAGAACACAAATTATGGTGGTTCTATAGCTAATATTTGTGTTCTTTCCACTTTAAAGGAATTTATTATTACCAAAACACAGGTTGCGTCGATTCAGGGAAAACAAATTAAAATTATAAATTCATTCTACCAAAGTGGCGGTAAAATCAAACTGATATTATGTTGGGAGAAAAAATAACTGAAAATTTGTTTTATGTTATTTCCTGTCATCCAGTCCCGCTGCATGATCTGACGCTCTGTCACTCAACAATAGGTGAAAATATAATATTCTACTTAAAAAACATGAAAATAGTAGAAAGGCTCGCATTAACATTTGTAGATTTCTCTCAGACTATAAAAGAATTCTTTAAATGTAAATGTGTCCTTTGCTAATGTTTGTTATTATTTTATTCAAATAATTGAAATTACAGAAATGTAAGGCGATTGTAAACCGAAATGTTTGGTGGTTCAACCATCTTTGTTTGTTTGTTTAAAACAGCATTTCAGGTTAAATCATTCTAAAAGTTGTTTGAAACAAAACATAAGCGTTGGGAGAATCAACCAACAAAAATGTTTGTTTTCGTAGCTGTCATAATAAAGCAACCAATATAATAGAAAATTCAAGTGTATATCAGTTGAACGGAACCACTTAATTCCCGAAATCATTCAAACATTTAGTTTGTTTTAATCATCGTTGGTGGTCAAATCAAACTAAAATGATGTCTGTGCCCAATTCAACGTGGTTTCGAGGCCATTTAAAAACTAAAGTAGCCTGCCATTTTATTCACGTCTTGCTTGCTTTCGAGTGTGTTTATGCATTTATATATTCTCTTTAAGAAGCGTAAAAATATCTACCATTTAACATCTAGGAAAAATTTCAACATATCGTCAGCATTATATTTATCAAGTACGAATATGAGCTCCACAGCTTTGAAAATAACTGTCGATTTAAATACGTTCCATTGATAATTTGTTCTTGGATTCATTCGATTTGGCAGAACCAGTGAGCCAAAATTATCGGGGTACATTGGCTTTACTCTGGAGCTGTCAAGTTGCTACCGGGTTGCACTCAGTACACGGAAGAAACAAAGTACCTTGTAAAATTGAGTATTTTTAAACTTAAAAATGAGTACTGTTGTTGAAATGGAGAGATGGGTAAGTTCGATTCTCCACATTAGGTAAAGATTACGCAATGGGTGAGTACTTTATTGACAACTCATTTTTGAGTAAAAATGGAAGTCATTTATTATTAGATTTAAAAACCAAAAAACAATAAATATGTTACGGTACGGTACTAAAATAGCCCATATTGTTAAAAATCTCAGAAATGAAGAAACAAACAAAATCCATAAAATTTTCAAGAAAATTAATGTTTTTATTCTATCATCACGAGAAAGGCACATTATTTTAAATGTTGTGTAACATTTGCAAACTAACCTTGCGGAAAAGTGCTCATTATTTGGTTTTTACAAGTTTTATAGCATTAGGTAAAATTTACCCACCATAAACTTTGGATACAGTTACTAAAATTTGAGTACTACACCCAGCGAAATAAACTTTCGATATTCATAAGATTGCATTATGGTTGTTTGCTTTAAGAATTAGGTGTGAATTTCATAAATTTATCTTATGAAATATAATGATGTTGAAAAAATAAAAATATGGAGCAACCTGGATTCGAACCTTAAACATTGGGGTTATGGGTCCAGTGACTTGCCCACTAGTATATATCAAGACTTGTAAATAGGAATGCTTAAAGGCGTACAAGAACAACGTCGTGTGAAACAAAATCCGTTCATTAGTCAACCTTATGAAATTCAAAGCATCATTCATAAGTTGAACCTTATGAAATTCTTAAGATTATTTGGTTGAGTGTATGGTATATACTCAAATTTGGCTTCCACATGGAACTCCAGAGTTGGGTAAAATGAACTTAATTTTGGGCACTTTGTTTCTTCTGTGTAGAGTCGTCTGTGTGCCCCTCGTTCAAAACAACACCTATTTGAAACAACGTCGTAATATTAGCCGTTCCCAACGCTGGTTTCATGTTTGTTGCAAACTGCTTACCAATTTTAAATTTTGGAACTGTCAAAATTAAAACAAAAACATGTTAATCGCAATGCCATGTTTTAAAAAGATTGGTCGATCTTATTTTCGCGTTAAAAAAATGACTTGCAAAACAAACTAAAAACCGCTAATTTGACAGTCATCAGTCATAACAGCTGCCACAACTACAAAGAAACCCAGTTTAAAACAATGTTGCATCCGTGTTTCAAATCGCGTTGAAAATAAAACAGAGCTGTTGAGCAGTTGTAAATCTGTTGCAAAAATTTGCTCGAAAAGTAGAACTGCAACACATCATTGGGAATGGCTTGTTTCAGTTCTAGTTGTAAACTAAAACAGCCCATACAAAGTAGAACAGCGTTGGGAACGGCCTTAGCCACGTTTTCGTCGGTATATGATGTTTAATGGCGTTCGGAACTAGGCAAGTTTTCGACCATTTTATATCTTTTGAAAGAGCAGATTCCTCGAAAGCTTTCTGAAATATTTTCAGCGATTCCAATTTCAACAAATTCTTTGCTCAGTAAAAAAATAATCCATGGTGAAATGAGATATAAAACAAAAACTTGTCTGATGTTAACAGCAGCTAAACAACCACTTTTGCTTTGATCATGGTTTTTTTTAAATTGCAAATCTCCGGTAGTTTTTGATCATAGTGTGCACATAATTATTAACATAATACAACTCATTGAATGTAATTTGGTTCCGAAACTTGGTAGCTTCATTGATTCTTAATAAAATTGGCTTTCCAATCTTCTTCGACATCAGATAAAAATTCTTAAGCACAAGTCTGTCAGGATATGAATTCCATCCATAATATGCCGGGCTGTTGCCTAATATTCTCAAACTGCCAAAAAAGACGAGAACCTCATATGCAAACAATTTGACAGGATGTTAAATCTAACCTTTTACTATTCATTTGAAAGGAATATCCTTCCGCTTCAAAGGATTATGATTAATGAACTGCTCGAAACCCAGTGATCGAACTTCATCCTTTCTCCTGAAGCCGGCTTCCTTTATAAATATGATGTGGCAGAAAGAAAGGAAAATCAATTCCTGTCTTCGACCCTGAAAGCAATATAGACATGGCTTGCCTTGATAACCAGGCAGACAAATTGGTTTCAAATTGGAACCAACGAGCTATTTTAACCTCGTTAAATTCTCCAAAGAGCGAAGGGTTCGCTCCTGGAAGATGACATAAATAAAGACTGGTCACCTGCACATGCCCAGACAAAGGTTACAACGTGATGAATGGCGGTAAATTTCCGTCTGTTAGGAGTGTGTCTGTGGTGGGAACGGAAGTGCGTTTGTCAGTGAAAATAAGGGTTATGCCAGTTTCGGGACTGTCTCCATTTAGGAAGAGAAAGCAATATACGAGGGGTATTTGATTAATCCGAACTCAATAACGGAATGGGAACCCCAGGAAACGTGCGGAATGTTTCCGTTTGAAGTGGTTGAACTGATGGGAACAGATCTATTGGACCGGGAAATGTGGTCAACAAACGGCGAGCTTTTTTATCGGTTTACCATAGCAGCGACAGCCCTGACTTATTGGTTTTTTCCTTAGAAGGTTGTTTTTCTGACATGTTGGTCATCGATGGAAAAAAATAGGACTGCCATTTGCGTTTTGGACATAAAGCACTATCGATTTATGTTTATTACTGTTTTTGGTGCATCTGACTGACCAGAATCATGAATCGTAATTCGAAAGGCAAATGAAAAGCATTGTAATTGTTAAGTACACAGGCACATATCACGTTGAATGAATGACAGTTGAGAAAGACACATTGGAATATTCATTTCCAGAGAAAAGATGTTTATTCTGGCTAGCCTTAATCTTAACAAACAGGTATGTAAATACGAGCAATCATCTTCCTATAGAGCTTTGACGCATTCAACAACGAACAACTCCGGCATTAGCCTATTATCAAGACATCCGCTATTGTTCCATTGTCCAACTTCTTCCTGTCAGCTAGATTGAAATATATTGTCAGCTCCTGTTGGCCGAACAAAGAAGCAAACATAGAATATGCTGATTCGCCGAAAACCACAACCTCCTATTCACAAGTCAAACCAAATATTCATACGTTCGGTTGAATTCTCGCACCGCACCGGTCTGGCACGACCAGTTAAACTCCCGTAATGGAACTTCCTCCTCATCATAATGTACGTACATACATATACATGTGTATGGAAAACCGACCGCATAAATGTATAAAATTTTACGTATGCCACAAACCATTTGCGGTGAAAAGCATGCTCGACGAACATTACGCGAATGCGAACGTGGCAAATTTCCTGAAAAACGGTACCGGTGCCGTTTTCCACGCACGCACTGATCCGGTTCGACCACCGTCATCTTTATCGCCGCGCGTGTGTGTGTGTGTGCAAAGTATTTAGTTTTGATGTTTGAACGCCAGGAGGTCTCAGGGAGGTTGTTTTGGTTCTTCCTGGAACTGGGAATGGCACACGCCAACACCACTGGTGATGGTCCCATGGGGAAAATTATGCAGGAAATTTGGATGTTTCGGTTGGTTGGTTGGGTTGGTTGGTTGAAACATGTAAACACATGCAACGCAATTGCTCGTTGAAAATGAGAAAAGAAGCGACCGTTGCCAGTAGGATTTATCATAGATTTTTATTTTTAGGTGGAAAATGAAGTTGTTAATAAAAGATATGAAGTATTCACAGGAGAAACGTGGGCTTCGGCAATGTTGACAGCGGATTTTCAAACCTCTAGTTCTATATAGTTTTCCCCTAATTACTAAGCTTTCAATCTAGTTACAGCAGCTCAACTCTTACGATAGCCGAATAAAAAAGGACTGCCAACAATAGTTTACACTCACTTGAGCTTTATAAAAACACTTTCAATCCGTTCGGGATAATTCTGTCGATTGTGATAGATAGTGAAGAAAGGAGCAAATAAATGTAAACAAACAAACACTTCAGATGCGTGCACGGCGCTGCGTATATACTCATGAATGGGTGCATTCTGTTTAGGTTGCCTAGAATAGATAAATCTCCCTAGTTCTGTTGCATTACGGCAGTCTTAACATTAGGAGTTGTTGATCAAATTTTATTGCTATCCATTGCTACTCAATGGAGGATTTACAAAGGAGCAGATACTCTGACACTAGACTGGAAAAAATCGTGACGCGGTTCTTGAAACGTTCTCCAATTTAACTCGTCCGTACTTCAAAATCGGAAGGAATCTACGTCTTCCCACTAGTCGACTACAGATCGAGTAACATCATAGCCCAACCGATCACGTCAACAAGTTTTCAACACAAAAAGGTGATTTTGAAGAAAATATTCCACTGAACGAAATTTCCACAAACTTTTAAGATCAAATGGATTATCGATTAACGGGGCTGAACAGAATGATTTAGATTGGATTTGGATTGGATTTGGATTGGATTTGGATTGGATTTGGATTGGATTTGGATTGGATTTGGATTGGATTTGGATTGGATTTGGATTGGATTTGGATTGAGATTGTGGATTGGATTTGGATTGGATTTGGATTTGTGATTTGGATTGGTTTGGATTGGATTTGGATTGGATGTTGGATTGGATTTGGATTGGATTTGGATTGGATTGTGGATTGGATTTGGATTGGATTTGGATTGGATTTGGTTATTTTGGATTTGGATTGGATTTGGATTGGATTTAGATTGGATTTGGATTGGATTTGGATATGAGATTTGGATTGGATTTGGATTGGATTTGGATTGGATTGTGGATTGGTTGGATTGGTTGGATTGGTTTGGATTGGATTTGGATTGGATTTGGATTGGATTTGGATTGGTTTGGATTGGATTTGGATTGGATTTGGATTGATTTGGATTGGATTTGGATTGGATTTGGATTGGATTTGGATTGGATTTGGATTGGATTTGGATTGATTTGGATTGGATTTGGATTGATTTGGATTGGATTTGGATTGATTTGGATTGGATTGGATTGATTGGATTGATTGGATTGATTTGGATTGGATTTGGATTGATTTGGATTGATTTGGATTGGATTTGGATTGGATTATATTTGAATTATATTTGGATGTATGTTTGAATAAATAGCTAACAGGTTCTGCAAGTAGATTGGCACATCGTTGGACAATCGCAGGAAGTAGCTTGTCAGGGCCAGGCCCCTTTACGAGTCTATAGAGCTCAGAGCGTGTTCAAAGTCTTCAATAATGTAGGTCTTGAGAAATTAATCGTGTAAGATAGCGAGCATTTCCCCAAATTCTGGAACCCGAAGTATAAACGAATTGTAAAAAGTCAGCAAACTGTTTGGCAGATTCAGTAGTGTAGTGAGAAGTGGCAGCACCAAACGAGATTTTTGCGGTGTAGAATTGGACGCTCCTCTATTTTTAATGATCTTCCAGAAAGATGACGGATTGGCCTTCACATCATCCAGAATTCATAATGCATACTCACGGAAAGAAGAAGCTACATCAGCGTTGTATTCAGTCTCGAGCCCTTGGAGAAGAATCCAGTTTGATGAAGTTCTGTGAGGAAAAAATCGACGACGAGCTTTCCCAAGAATATTCCGGCGTTGTCTTCAATCAGCATTCCACCCTACTTGCCTGTAACACCGGTGAATAAGAGCTCTGCGTACAAGAGTGTGTCGGCTTATTGAATCGAAAATCTCGTTGTAAAAATACAGAGATCGCTAGATTAACGTTGGCTCCGTTGAATAAATGTTCGCAGTTTTTCGAGCTCAAATCATCACAAGCAGCACTGTAATCGCTACGGTTAAAAATCGAATTTCTGTTCGTTGGCTATCGATGGCTGGGAATATTCAAATCAACGTATGTCTAAAGCTATGTCCATTTAGAATTCGGAACAATAAAATCATCTGTATCTCGGTAACGGATTGGCGTACAAAAAAATTTCAATACATCAAAACAAAGTTAATTCACTGTATTTTAAGATAAAAATATCAATACAAATCGTTTCTCTTTCTTTCTAATGAAAATTCGCACTTTCTTCTTTATTCCTCTCACCAAACACTGCACACCTCCGGAGTCAACTTCCTTGGCACATTTGTTCCAGATTTTGGTCATCTGAGTCGCGTCCCGAGCCACATTCAAATACATTACACATTTTGGTTTTTTCACTTTTCTTAAGCCTCCGCTTCATTTTTGCCCAAAATATCTCGATGGGCCGGAACTGTGGACAGTTGGGTGGATTTATGTTTTTATCGATGAAATCTACGTTATTATCGCGGTACCACCGAATGACTTCCCGGCTGCAGTGGCAACTCGCCTAATCTGGCCAAACTTCACGGAACCTTTATGGGCTTTAATGAAAGGTAGTAAGCGGTTTTTGAGGCATTCTTCCTAGGACAGCTTGAGTCCATCGTCTTATTCGTCACAAAAACTTTGGTCTTTGCTCCGAAGCTGCATAACCCTTGCAAATTATCAGTTTTTTGGCAAATTTGTTCATAAAAGCAAACTTAAACTTCGCAGGAGCATCTCCTCGATGCCGTCGCCATGTAGAATTTTTGGCCAGAAAGCTGTCCGAAATCCATTTTGACCTAGGTTTCATCGTCGATGAGCAGGCATCCTTGGTACTTCGTCAAAACCTCGCTGGTACTATTTCCGAGCTCGAGTTTTCATGACGAAACTTTGCTTCAACGTTCTGTTTGGTTGCCTTCTGGCTCGATAAGAACGATCTCCTGCTCGCAAACGAATTTTTTGATCGGTACTGGAAGCAGCAGCGTATTTTTGTGCGATTTCATTATCTGATAGTCCAGGGTTTGCTCTGATGGTTCTCAACACCTTCTGGTTCTGCTTGCGGTCATATGTTCCACCACGACGCTTACCTTGAGGCACTCGATCAACGCCCTTTCGCTCCCTGAAACGTTTGAGCACATCATGCACGGTTGATTTGGCGATTTCCAACGTTTTTGCGATTTTTATTGCGGACCACGTTGGATTATCAACGATTATTTTCTCTCGGCTCTCATCTGGAATAACTTTTGACTCACTGCACGAAACACCTTGAAATTTGACTCCGGATTCTAACTGAACAGAACTTTAACCGTAATTAGCTTGTATACAGGGTGTCTCACAATAGGTGTCACTAAAACAAAATGGGATTGCAACAACAAAAATCAACCAAATCATAGCATTTATTTTTCATTTGAAAGATGCATGTTATAGAAATAAAACATATTAATTCAATACAAATCTCTCGCCCTTATTCTTGATAACATTTTGTTGATTATAACTGTCCTGAAGGAGGAAGAGCTGTTCATCCGAAAATAAAATCTCGCAGTCACCTTTGGACCCTGGCTTGATTTTGATGCTCCGTCAACCCGTGAGCCCGATGTTTCTTGTAAAGCTTGCTTCAGATAGAATTGGAACAAAAACAATTGCCTGTATTTCAGTTATTTATTATTGAGTTCAAGATCTTTTTTTATACAAATGTAGCGTTTTCTTCATACTTTTAAGAAAAAATACGGATAAAATTATTCGTCACGGTTTCGAAGGAATTCTCGAGTTTTTCCTCTAACACGGCTCATTAAGCGGCGCACACCTTCTTCGTCCATCGTTTTAGCTATCTTATTCCACCAGGTCTTCATCTGATTGATGTCTTTGACAATCTTTCCCTTTGCCATGAATCTCCTCTTCATGATTGCCCAGTATTTCTCAATAGGGCGGAACTGGGGGCAGTTGGGTGGGTTAAGGTTTCTCGGAACAACCTGGACCCTTTTCTCTGCATACCATTCTTGAACGACTTTGCTGTAATGACAGCTTGCCAAATCTGGCCAAAACATTACGGGATGGTTGTGGGATCGAATGAACGGCAAAATTCGTTTTTGGAGACACTCTTTTGGTATAGTTCCGACGTCATTGTCTTATCTGTAACGAAAACTTTCGTTTTTTTGCCACAGCTGCAAATGCCCTGCCAAATCATGAATTTTCGTGCAAATTTGTCGGCAAAAACAAATTTAAATTTGGCTGGAACATCCCCCGAGCCGTTGCCATGTAAAATTTTTGACCTGGGATTTGCCCGAAGTCAGCCTTGACATAGGTTTCATCGTCCATCAGAAGACACCCGTCGAACTTGGTCAGCACCTGGTCGTATAGCTTCCGAGCACGGATTTTGGCCACACTATTCTGTTTTATGGTCCGATTTGGCTGTTTGCTAGCTCTATACGACTTGATTCCTTCCCGGAGTCGAGTTCTTCTCACGGTACTATGGGCAGCACCGAATTTTCTGGCCAAATCACGGTCCGACAGATTGGGATTCCTCTTAATCGTCTTCAAAATCTTACCACGCAGTTTCCGGTCGACAGTTCCACTCCGACGATTGGCTTGAGGCTTCCGAATCGTCGTCAATGTTTCCTTATACCGTTTGATAACGCGCCATACGGTATTTCTGGGCAATTTCAACTGTTTAGCTAGCTCTAGATGCAGACCACAGTGGATTTTCCAAATAACTGTGCACAATTTTTCCCTTCTTTCGGCTTCCATGTTGATTGTTTACAAAGTACAGCCGATTTACGGAATGTCAAAAACACATACGTGAAGCCTGACAAAATTCCCGACACGTGGGCGCCAAGAACTTCCAAATCCGTCCACCAGGAGCGCCACAATATGAGCACAAGTTTGTTCCAATTCTAAATGAAGCAAACCTTACGACTTGCATTCCAGATCACGTTTGAGTAGCCTGTTCATTGAAGCAATGGACATTTGAAATTGTTTGCCCAATTTACGGCCAGATACGGTCGGATGACATCTTGTTGGCTCCTTCACACATTTGATCTTTTTCTTCGTTCTGGCAGTTTGTCTGGCCCTTTCTTTGTTTCGAAATACTACCTCACAATGCCCTCCGCTCAATTTCAAAATACTTCTATTCAATTTTCACAGCCAGTCGTGCGCTAACGGAACTATCAATACTTTCTCTTAACGACTTTGTTCTAGCAAAAAAAGTACTATCTACTCCTAGAGTCTCATGGTGATGAGAAATTATTTCCTTCTCAAAACAACATCATCACCTCCTTTGTGCTGAATATGGACATTTCCAGTTTCCTTAATTTTTAATTACGTCACGCAAAAAGTGACTTTTTATAATCCCCCCCCTCCCCCCCCTGGTCACGTTTTTTTGTATGCACCCTAATTTTTTTTGGTATGGATCGTCAGGTTTTCTTAAACCCCCTGCCCCCCTACCACGTGACATAATTAATTGACCTTCCCTTACTCACTCCGAACTGCTTAGGGCTATTGAATATCTGACGCTGTCTAAACTTTTGCAAATGTAATTTTAAAACTTGCTCCCGTATGGCTTCCATGGTAGCTGATAAATATAAACAAACGGAATCACTTGTTTATCTTCAGCGATGAACTGCCAAAAGAATACATTAAAAACGGGTATAATCAACTCCGCTGTTAACATTACCCAGCTGAAATATATCAAGACTGAAAAAGGTGACACCTATTGTGAGACACACTGTATAACATTTATCAGTGTGTAATGACCTGTGTTGGAACTCTTAATATTATTGAAATGAGATTCACTGTCAAAGTAGTCCTCAGACTACTGAAAAAGTCCCTATAGTTATAACTCCAGATATATAAAATAAATGAACCTTATCCAACATTAAAAACATTCCAACGGGAAAGCCCTTTAAAATGGCTTAAACTAAACCTGTTTGATTTTTTTTAAGAAAAATTACTAACTTTAAATCATTTAGTATTTGACAAACCAAAATAGGAAACTGAACAACTTACTTCAAATGCGTTTCAGACATCAATGAAGCTTGGCACTAATTACCTTTCCAGCCTTCTTTTTACCGTCTTAACATGTCAATCGGTTCTAACTCTAAACAAACTGACAAACGACGACTAACTTTGTATTCAAAGGAGCTTTTTTGCAACCCAGCTGCCAGTTTGAAACTTCCCAACTTATCTTTACCGACTTATTTTGTGCATCCATCCAAAAGCACATGTGGACCCATCCAAACGATTCCCACAGGTAAGAAATATCTCTCCAGAAATCGATCGCATGTAGGAAAAAAACTTTACCACGTCGCAAAAAAGGAGAACACGTAGCGTAACCACGAAAAAAAAATGAGTATAACAAGGTGTTCTTGTACCTACGTCAAGTTCATGATTCAGCCATTCCTTTTGTTTGTATTGAGCAACCAATGTATTTGATTACCATTGGTTCAATAATCACACTTCACCCTTAACGATCTTCTCATCCATCAACTGGATCGACCCATAGCACCTTTCTCTACTCATCCTGGGTACGAAGACAACTTTTCGTACAACACATGCACTGGGAAGCGTTGCCCGCCTGTCCTTCAATTTCATTCCTGCCATTTCCTGCTTTCTTTCGAAATGTGTGAAGAATCCCATCACAGTGCAGCAAAAGAGCTGTTCCACATAGCCGGGCAGTAGGAGCCTGCAATTTCCAGATCAATTCCTGCTCGTTGAACCGATT
The DNA here is from genome assembly GCA_034211315.2 of Aedes japonicus. NCBI lineage: Eukaryota > Metazoa > Arthropoda > Insecta > Diptera > Culicidae > Aedes > Aedes japonicus. Next base: position 4,065 of record JASCZW010001675.1, on the reverse strand, counting down.
TTCTGACTTGTATGCTTTCGTTAATCCGACGAACGAAAAAAGTACTAGTCCAGTAAAAAGAATTAAACCATCCGGATTGCCATTTCTTGCAGCAGCGATTGATTGAGTTGGAGATGGTACCTAGAATCCAACGATGATTGAAACGACACATAGCTGGAAGAACTTTTCTATCCCTTCCGATGGGTTTCAAATTGTTTTAGAAATGAGCATCTAAGCACCGTTTGGTTCAATCTGATAGCTGTAGTTAGTCGAAACGATGAACCAGATTTGCTGTCGATAAGCTACTCGAGTGCTAATTAGAAAAACTTTACCGATTTGGCCTCAATCTAATTATAAGGTTAAGAAGACCATCTTAGCCGCCGGGATCAGCTTCACTTAGCAGATTGTACTTTTAATTAAAATGCTCTACCTATAGACATCGGCGTCTGCGGTGAACCTGGAACCTTCTGTGAACCACCAGAGCTACCTATGAATATCCTAGCTTTCAGCATTATCTCTGCTCCATGACGATGAAACCACAATGTGGTTATTTTAAAAATTTCAATTACCGACTATCCCGAGAGCTTTGAATCGGTTCTGATGCAGATTTTCAGAATCCGAGTTGTGAAAATGGGTTCCATAATGCACTGCCATTTCAAGCTACCCGCCGCCGGAACGACCAGAAGTGCAATGAAAACAGTGAATGGGGGCGGTAAGAAGAGTGGGTCCCTTAATGGCAGCGTAAATATTTACTCCTGCTGGACTGGAAGCACAATCGGAAACTGCTTCTAGTGAAGAGGATGCTGTGCATCTCATTTGAAAAAAAAAAAAAACGACCTGCGAAATGGTTCGCGAGATTCAGCTGCACAAATAATAGCGAGTTTTTCGGTTGCATTTAGAGTAAAGCGGGAGGATTTGAGTAGTTGGAAAATAAGGAAAATCTAAACTAACACTTCACTACTGCACTTTTAAGAAATCAAAAATAGAAAAAAGGGTTGGATTATATCAAGGATGTGCCCGCAAAAAACCCGCAGTGGAATCTACCATTTCGAGGGTTAAATTAAGTGCAAATAATTTCCCCCTGACTATAAATGCGTTTGATTTTACCACCCCTGCGATTAGATCAACCATGGTGCGGTTGTTAAATATACCACAAATGTTGACGGTTTTACCATAAACGTTGTAAATTTGACTTAAATTTCATAGTAGTTTTGAAGATAGGCATAGTGAGGTAAAATGGTAGTTTTTACTACAAGATTTTTTCTGTGTAAGACCGCATATACACCAACGCGGTAATAATTATCGACACTGTCGGACAACAATTTTCTTATGACCTGCCGAATGACCTGTCAAAAAATGCAGCCAAACAGACTGTCAACTTTTGATTCACTTTAAAGGAGCAAGTATTGTGATCAAGTATTGTTTTGACAAAAGCCAATTATGAACAAATATGGGATTTTCTACTACCATATTCAGTAAATGTAAGTATTTGAAATGTAACTGAATATATTTGTTATACTTAGTAATGGAGAAAACAAACATATGTTAGTATTTTGTATTTACACTGCCCAGCCTATGGCTTCCTAGAATCTGAAAATCTGGCAAAAGGCCGCATAATGCAAGCCATTTCTGCCTTATATTATCTTTCTTTGGAAACCGGAAGAAACTCACAGAATTGCCACAATTTCGCTCCAAACAATTTTTTTTTTACACGGCACTTTTGATGAATATCTTCAAACGAAATCAAAACAAACTATCAACATCGAAACTGAATCCTTTTTTAGCCTATTGCGCTGTTTACTTTAAGTTTGTACAAATACAAGTGGTGCCAGATCAATTGCTCAAATTTATGACATTTTTAAGGGTTGGCAGATTGTATGATTTTGCGTTGTTCGGTCTATATACAGTGTCTATAGTAATAATGATATCAACTAATTTGTAGATATGGTTTATATTGAAATGTTTATAATATTTTGCTTCGACCCGACTCTTCGTATAAATTTTGCTCCATACTGCACTTTCATGTATTTTTTTTAAGGTTATGCTATTTTACGTTAGTATGTAGCACGTGAGATGGACCGAAATGAGTTCAACATTCGACATTAGCTTGCCGATAAAAGAGGCAGACATTAATTGAATCAACATGAAAACAAAGTGGCCCATAAAATTTGGGAGCCCTAACCCGTACCCTCACTCCAAGTCAGGGGGAAGTCACTCTGCTACCTTGTGTTAACACTCTCAAAAACACAATTTGCCACATTTAAAACACACTCGCAACACATTAAACATAAATTCATATCTGGCACCACTTACAAGAATCGGTTTGTTTTTGTTTCCCTCTCGCTTGCACTAATGTAATTTAGATGATGCACAAGTGAACGTGTATTAAACGTCTAAACCGTCCATGGTTGCCAATAAGAATATATTTTCGATTGTAGTTTGTGAAACACAAAAACACCTTCTACCACCCCAGAAACACATTCGTACACGATCAACACAAACACAACGTGGTAGAGTTACTCACCCCCTGCTCCAAGTCCATGTCTATCATCTCTTGAGAGCATATCCAGCAGAATAGCAAACCGGTTGGACCCTACTCTCTTCGATCTGAATGAAATTTAGTCCATATGTTGGTTTCTACCCAAAATTACGTTTCGCATAGGCAAAAATCCAAAATTATCCTGGACTAATTTTCTATAAGGACGTATTTAAAGGCAAATTTTATGTTTTCATAAACAAAGTTTTCGCAAACTACTCATCTGATCAAAATGTTGTCTGAGAAGAAGTTGTAGGTAGTTCAGTGTTCTGCAAGAAACAAAATACACTGAAACTAAAAAATCGTAAGCGTAAATCGTAAATCGTAAAAAAAATTCAAGCTTGAAAAACATAAGACGTTAATTTTCTCATAGGACCCCGCTTCGATCCTCCTAATTTTTTTTTTAAAGCTGAAGTTATGTCCTTGAAGTTGGAGTAAGGTCATTTCTTAACTTATTTGAATTTTTATTTTTTGAATATTTATATTTTTTACAATGTTGAAAATTATACTTTTTTTATTAAATTGTACCAAAAATATGTTGTACGCGTCATTTTGAGTTCAAAAGATCCAGATATTTTTTCGTTAGCCTTACCGTTCTCAAGTTATTGCGAATTTTAAAATCAGAAATTTATGTTCTTGCAATTTGTTGGCCCTTTTTGACTGTTAGTCGTGATGTCCACAACAAAATGTATTGTTCATAATAGATTATTGAAAAACAGGCAATTTATTCTCAAATTCGGTGGCAGTCAGACTTACCCGTTTCTGTTTGGATGCGATAGAAAAGAAATGTTGACGTTTTTGGATATGTGTTTCTTTCGGATAGTTTTTGTTTAGGGAGAGAGAAGCAATGTTGCATACAATCTAGTTTTTTTTGCATTTTTTATTAAATTTATTACATTTTAGATCATTTGAATACGTTAAATATTTTGGGTTCATCATTAGAATTAGATTAAAACCTTAACTGCAATTTGTTTATTTGAAAACTGGCATGTAAGAATGATATTTATGAATTCCAGGAATTGGTTTGCTTTGTTGAAAATCGAATTGAATTCCTTTCGGCCTTTTTGTATTCATCCGTTGGATCATAGCAAAATGTCAGTTTTTGCTTTATGATCCTCTTTGCGATGTTTTGCTCAGTCATAAAGTTGTCCAGCATTCGTTATAGGATGTTCGTGTTGCTCAGCTAAAAATTTGCCGTAGTTGCCCCATCCTCTTAAGGGTACCTCAATCGCATCACATGGACTCTTGCCGTGTGAAGTTGCCAAAATGCTTCCACCCATAGCTACAACCCTAAAGACGGCCGTTATACGGAGTGCGCCGTCATCTGTCAGTGCGATTGGCGCGAAAAAAATCAAAACTGTGTCTATATTCGAGAAACTATGCAAGAAGTGAAGAAAAAATAAAAGTCCTTTTGAATTATTCTTTATTTTGAAAGTGTAAAGCAGTGCTTTACAATTCCCTCACACGACCTGCCTAATGTGTCATTCAGTTTTAATTTCTATGCCTATCTTCAAATCCACAGAGACTAGCAGTTTTTTGTATATTATAAA